>CM053787.1:1059072406-1059599906 GCA_028749045.1 Cupressus sempervirens | reverse complement strand
AAACCCTAAACCCTAAACCCTAAACCCTAAACCCTAAACCCTAAACCCTAAACCCTAAACCCTAAACCCTAAACCCTAAACCCTAAACCCTAAACCCTAAACCCTAAACCCTAAACCCTAAACCCTAAACCCTAAACCCTAAACCCTAAACCCTAAACCCCAAACCCCAAACCCCAAACCCCAAACCCCAAACCCCAAACCCCAAACCCCAAACCCCAAACCCCAAACCCCAAACCCCAAACCCCAAACCCCAAACCCCAAACCCCAAACCCCAAACCCCAAACCCCAAACCCCAAACCCCAAACCCCAAACCCCAAACCCCAAACCCCAAACCCCAAACCCCAAACCCCAAACCCCAAACCCCAAACCCCAAACCCCAAACCCCAAACCCCAAACCCCAAACCCCAAACCCCAAACCCCAAACCCCAAACCCCAAACCCCAAACCCCAAACCCCAAACCCCAAACCCCAAACCCCAAACCCCAAACCCCAAACCCTAAACCCTAAACCCTAACTCTTTCTTCGGCTTTTGCCAAAAAGTACCCGCACAATGCCTATCTTATTGGGTTTTTCTTCATAGTGATGTTTTATTTAATTGTTTAATCGATTAATTAATAATCTTTTAATTAATTGATTTTTTAATTAAATTGCATGACTGTTCGGTTTTTGGAAGTTGAAGTGGATTTGTCTCCACCAGCTTCTATTTAAATCGTTTGTAATGGCTTTTATTGTTAAAACATTCAAGTCCACTGATGAGGGGGTGAAATTCCTCCGAAACTAGTCTGGACGTTTTTCAATAAAAATCTTTCACTCTCATGCTTCTTTTCTGGTTCGAATTTGATGCTGCAAGTGATATTTTAATTTAATTATTCCTAAATCCTTTTTCTTCACGCTGCCATCAAATTCTTGCCAGTTCCGTTCAAATGACTATCGTTTTTTCACTTCGCCTGTACTTTTTTGGTTCGGGTGCTTGCTGTTGATGGTTGTTCGTGAGCGGATTTTTTGATGGAGTTTGGTTCGTTTTTCTCCATCTCTTCTGCGATCATTGCTGCTGCTGGGTTTTGGGTTGAACCTTCCTCCGTTCGTGGCTCTTCTCGGTGCTGCCTTCGGAGGCCCGGGCGTCGCCGTTTTTGCCCATTTCGGGCTCCCTTTCGGCCGCCCTCTTGCTGGTCTTTGCGCCAGCATCTGCTGGTCTTCGTGCCAGCCCTTGCCACGCTGTGCCTTTGGCACAGCGTGCCCTTGGTTCCCCGACGTCGCCGTTTTTTTGCTCGCGGTTCGTGTTTTCTGCGTTCGGGTCGCGGTCGCAGGCGCCTCTCCACGCTCGGGCTCGGGTTTTTTGGCCCCCTTCTGGTCGCCGCCTCTCTGCTTATTGCAGGACGCCGCCGCCATGGATCCCCTTTGGGATCCCTCTCCTGTGCGTGGTCGTTCCGGCCCCTCCTCCGCTACCCTCGGCTGTTCGTCGCCCCAGCCCCCACGGGCGTTCTTGGCAGTTTTCCGGCCTTCGCGGTGGTTCCGATTTTCCTTGGTGGTTTTCGGCTTCTCTCCGGCGGTTTTCGGTTTCCTGTGCTCGTGGGTTCCAGCTTTGTTCGCCATCACTATGTCTTTGTGCCTCCTGCTTAGGAGTCGGGTCCCCTCGTGCCAAGTCACTTTGTGACGAACATGAGGGTTTCCCTAAACCCTAACTCTTTCTTCGGCTTTTGCCAAAAAGTACCCGCACAATGCCTATCTTATTGGGTTTTTCTTCATAGTGATGTTTTATTTAATTGTTTAATCGATTAATTAATAATCTTTTAATTAATTGATTTTTTAATTAAATTGCATGACTGTTCGGTTTTTGGAAGTTGAAGTGGATTTGTCTCCACCAGCTTCTATTTAAATCGTTTGTAATGGCTTTTATTGTTAAAACATTCAAGTCCACTGATGAGGGGGTGAAATTCCTCCGAAACTAGTCTGGACGTTTTTCAATAAAAATCTTTCACTCTCATGCTTCTTTTCTGGTTCGAATTTGATGCTGCAAGTGATATTTTAATTTAATTTAATTTAATTATTTAATTAGGCCCGGGCGTCGCCGTTTTTGCCCATTTCGGGCTCCCTTTCGGCCGCCCTCTTGCTGGTCTTTGCGCCAGCATCTGCTGGTCTTCGTGCCAGCCCTTGCCACGCTGTGCCTTTGGCACAGCGTGCCCTTGGTTCCCCGACGTCGCCGTTTTTTTGCTCGCGGTTCGTGTTTTCTGCGTTCGGGTCGCGGTCGCAGGCGCCTCTCCACGCTCGGGCTCGGGTTTTTTGGCCCCCTTCTGGTCGCCGCCTCTCTGCTTATTGCAGGACGCCGCCGCCATGGATCCCCTTTGGGATCCCTCTCCTGTGCGTGGTCGTTCCGGCCCCTCCTCCGCTACCCTCGGCTGTTCGTCGCCCCAGCCCCCACGGGCGTTCTTGGCAGTTTTCCGGCCTTCGCGGTGGTTCCGATTTTCCTTGGTGGTTTTCGGCTTCTCTCCGGCGGTTTTCGGTTTCCTGTGCTCGTGGGTTCCAGCTTTGTTCGCCATCACTATGTCTTTGTGCCTCCTGCTTAGGAGTCGGGTCCCCTCGTGCCAAGTCACTTTGTGACGAACATGAGGGTTTCCCTAAACCCTAAACCCTAAACCCTAAACCCTAAACCCTAAACCCTAAACCCTAAACCCTAACTCTTTCTTCGGCTTTTGCCAAAAAGTACCCGCACAATGCCTATCTTATTGGGTTTTTCTTCATAGTGATGTTTTATTTAATTGTTTAATCGATTAATTAATAATCTTTTAATTAATTGATTTTTTAATTAAATTGCATGACTGTTCGGTTTTTGGAAGTTGAAGTGGATTTGTCTCCACCAGCTTCTATTTAAATCGTTTGTAATGGCTTTTATTGTTAAAACATTCAAGTCCACTGATGAGGGGGTGAAATTCCTCCGAAACTAGTCTGGACGTTTTTCAATAAAAATCTTTCACTCTCATGCTTCTTTTCTGGTTCGAATTTGATGCTGCAAGTGATATTTTAATTTAATTATTCCTAAATCCTTTTTCTTCACGCTGCCATCAAATTCTTGCCAGTTCCGTTCAAATGACTATCGTTTTTTCACTTCGCCTGTACTTTTTTGGTTCGGGTGCTTGCTGTTGATGGTTGTTCGTGAGCGGATTTTTTGATGGAGTTTGGTTCGTTTTTCTCCATCTCTTCTGCGATCATTGCTGCTGCTGGGTTTTGGGTTGAACCTTCCTCCGTTCGTGGCTCTTCTCGGTGCTGCCTTCGGAGGCCCGGGCGTCGCCGTTTTTGCCCATTTCGGGCTCCCTTTCGGCCGCCCTCTTGCTGGTCTTTGCGCCAGCATCTGCTGGTCTTCGTGCCAGCCCTTGCCACGCTGTGCCTTTGGCACAGCGTGCCCTTGGTTCCCCGACGTCGCCGTTTTTTTGCTCGCGGTTCGTGTTTTCTGCGTTCGGGTCGCGGTCGCAGGCGCCTCTCCACGCTCGGGCTCGGGTTTTTTGGCCCCCTTCTGGTCGCCGCCTCTCTGCTTATTGCAGGACGCCGCCGCCATGGATCCCCTTTGGGATCCCTCTCCTGTGCGTGGTCGTTCCGGCCCCTCCTCCGCTACCCTCGGCTGTTCGTCGCCCCAGCCCCCACGGGCGTTCTTGGCAGTTTTCCGGCCTTCGCGTTGGTTCCGATTTTCCTTGGTGGTTTTCGGCTTCTCTCCGGCGGTTTTCGGTTTCCTGTGCTCGTGGGTTCCAGCTTTGTTCGCCATCACTATGTCTTTGTGCCTCCTGCTTAGGAGTCGGGTCCCCTCGTGCCAAGTCACTTTGTGACGAACATGAGGGTTTCCCTAAACCCTAACTCTTTCTTCGGCTTTTGCCAAAAAGTACCTTCACAATGCCTATCTTATTGGGTTTTTCTTCATAGTGATGTTTTATTTAATTGTTTAATCGATTAATTAATAATCTTTTAATTAATTGATTTTTTAATTAAATTGCATGACTGTTCGGTTTTTGGAAGTTGAAGTGGATTTGTCTCCACCAGCTTCTATTTAAATCGTTTGTAATGGCTTTTATTGTTAAAACATTCAAGTCCACTGATGAGGGGGTGAAATTCCTCCGAAACTAGTCTGGACGTTTTTCAATAAAAATCTTTCACTCTCATGCTTCTTTTCTGGTTCGAATTTGATGCTGCAAGTGATATTTTAATTTAATTAACCCTATACATTGTATGGCTTTTGCCAAAAAGTATCCGCACATGCCAATTATTTGGATATTTTTCTCATAGTGTTGTATTTAATTAATTAATTAATTGATCAATTAATATTTTATTGATTAATTAATTAATTGATTCTTGAACATGACCTTTGGTTTTCCTGGAAGATGGAAAGTCATTTGGTTTTCTTGGAAGATGGAAAGTCATTTTCCCTTCTATTTAAACCATTCATTTTTATTGTAAACACATTGAGTCCACTGATGACGGGGTGAAACTCCCCAGAAACATGTCTGGACATCTTTTCAATAAAAATTTGTTTCTCATGTTCTTCTTCTGGTTCGAATCTTTGCTGCGAGTGATACATTTGTTAAATTTTAAATCCTACATTGTTTTCTTCACGAATGCCTTCGATTCCTGCCAGTCGTATCGGATGGTGTATGATGTGCTTGGATATTTCATCTTCTCCATCCGTTTCTTGCGATCTTGGTCTCTTGCAGATCTTTCATTGCTGATTCTGGGGTTTTTTGTTGTCACTGTGGCATTTGTTTGCTGTTGTGGCAACCTGCTCGTCTTCTTTTGGCGTGCCTGGTCTTCTTCTTCCTCTGTCCATTGTCTTGCTGCATGGATGGAGGCTCGGGCGTCATTTTTGTCGTTAGCCCTTTGGGCTGCGTGCATGGTTCACGCCCTTTGTTGGCGCCGCGTTTTGGTTGGCCCCTTGGGGCTTCCTTCTCCTTGCGGCGTCTTTCTGCTGGTTACGACCAGCCCTCGGCACCCGCGTGCATTTTTGCTGGCTGCGTCCAGCTTGCGGCTCCGGCCTGCGGCACCCGCGTGCCCTTGAAGACCCCCCTGCCGAATGGTCTCCCTCCTCGCGTGTCGCGGCTCGGCGCGGACGGGCTTCGGCCCCATTTTGGATGCTGCCTCCTGCGGATTTCGGCTGCTTCCACGGGACGCCCACTGGGTCTCCCTCTTCCGTGCTCATGCTGTTCCCTCTTCACGTGAGATTTTTTCTGTTCGGCTCCCAGTTTCTTCCTGCGAACAGTTGATGGCTTCGGTTTCTCTTGACGGTTTCCGTGCTTTTTTGTTCGTGGGTTTCTCAGCTGGATCGCCCTCACTATGAGATTTTTTGTGCCTCCATATGGAGTTGGGTCCCCTCTTGCCTAGTTACTTTGTGACGACCAGGAGGGCCTCCCTAAACCCTAAACCCTATACATTGTATGGCTTTTGCCAAAAAGTATCCGCACATGCCAATTATTTGGATATTTTTCTCATAGTGTTGTATTTAATTAATTAATTAATTGATCAATTAATATTTTATTGATTAATTAATTAATTGATTCTTGAACATGACCTTTGGTTTTCCTGGAAGATGGAAAGTCATTTGGTTTTCTTGGAAGATGGAAAGTCATTTTCCCTTCTATTTAAACCATTCATTTTTATTGTAAACACATTGAGTCCACTGATGACGGGGTGAAACTCCCCAGAAACATGTCTGGACATCTTTTCAATAAAAATTTGTTTCTCATGTTCTTCTTCTGGTTCGAATCTTTGCTGCGAGTGATACATTTGTTAAATGTTAAATGTTAAATGTTAAATGTTAAATGTTAAATGTTAAATGTTAAATGTTAAATTTTAAATGTTAAATGTTAAATGTTAAATGTTAAATGTTAAATGTTAAATGTTAAATTTTAAATGTTAAATGTTAAATGTTAAATGTTAAATGTTAAATGTTAAATGTTAAATGTTAAATGTTAAATGTTAAATGTTAAATGTTAAATTTTAAATGCCCCTTGGCACTGGATGCATTTTGCACCCCGTGCCGCCTTGGATCCCTACTGGCGATGCCGTGGCCTCCTTTCTCGCGGGTTTGCGTTTTCGGCCGGGGGTTCTTCTGCTCCATGCTGCAGTTTTGGGCTTTGTTGCCCCTTCGGACGCCGCCTCTCTGCTGTCGCAGGATGCCGCCTCCTTGGATCCCCCTTGGCGATCCTCTTCTCTGCAACTGGTTCGTGTTTGGCCCCTGCCCTCTTCGTCGACCTCCGCGTTTTTGGCGCTCGGTGTTTCCTCTCCCGGCCCCCACGGGCGTTTTTGGTGGTTTCCACTTCCTTTCGGTGGTTTCCGGTTTCCCGATTTTGCTGCCTTGGTGGTTTCCATGCTCGTGGTTGCTCTTGGTCGCCTTCACTATGGATTGGATTTGTGCCTCCTACTTCGTGGGAGTTGGGTCCCCTCGTACCTAGCTACTATGTAGCGAACACGAGGGCTTCCCTAAACCCTATACATTCATGGCTTTTTGCCAAAAAGTACCCGCACGACTATTTTTGGTCTTTTCTCCTCTCCATAAGTGATGTTTTAATTAATTGATTGATTGATTAATTAATCTTTTTAATTAATTGATTAATTGATTAATTTTATAAGCATGACTGTTGGTTTTCTTGGAAGTTGAGAAGTCCCCTCACTTCTATTTAAACCGTTTTATTGTATCTTTTATTGTAAGTCCACTGATGATGGGGTGAAATTCCCCAGAAACATGTCTGGACATCTTTTCAATAATTTCAATAAAATTTGTTCTTGCTTATTTCTGGATCTTTCTGATGCTGCAAGTGATACTTTTGTTAAATGTTAAATGTTAAATGTTAAATGTTAAATGTTAAATTTTAAATGTTAAATGTTAAATGTTAAATGTTAAATGTTAAATGTTAAATGTTAAATGTTAAATGTTAAATGTTAAATGTTAAATGTTAAATGTTAAATTTTAAACCCTAAACCCTAAACCCTAAACCCTAAACCCTAAACCCTAAACCCTAAACCCTAAACCCTAAACCCTAAACCCTATACAACAGCAGCCTCATCTTCCTGATTCTCTCAGTCTTCTTCGTGAACTTGATCGCAAGGCTTTTCCTTCTTCTTGCATCTTGTTTACCTTTGATGTGGAGTCTCTTTATCCGAGCATCCCTACCACTGAGGGCCTCTATGCTCTTCGGGAGATGGTTGTTGAGTATTTCCATACTCATAATCTTAATCTGAGGTTGATTGATCTGATCTTGGAGCTTGCTGAACTTGTTCTCCGTGAACACTATGTTGAGTTCGATGGTGTTTTTTATAAACAACTCCGGGGTACTGCTATGGGCAGCAATTTCGCAGTTGTCTACGCCTGTCTTTTCCTTTGCCATTTGGAAAAGCGTCTCTTCTCTCAGTTTGATTGCTCCTGTCTTATGTTCTACAAAAGGTTCATTGATGATGCTGTTGGTATTTGGACTGGTGATGAGTCCTCTTTGTCAACATTCTTTTCTCAGTATCAGAGCTTCTACCCTGAGATCAGAATTACACCTTCAGTTTCTTTTTCTTCTGTGGACATTCTTGACATTACCCTCTTCAAGGGAGATCGCTTCCATGCTTGCGGTATTCTTGATACCAAATGCTTCCAGAAGCCCCTCAATGCCTTTCAATACATTCCGTATTACTCCTGGCATCCTCCTCACCAAAAGAAATCCTTCATCTTAAGTGAGCTCAAGAGGTATCTCCTCAGGGAATCAGATCCATTTGGTTTTATGAGACTTCGAAAACAGTTTTACTCCAGACTTCGTGCTCGTGGTTATCCAAAGAAGTTTCTTCTCTCCTGCTTCAAATTGGTCTCTCGGCTTGATAAGTCAGTGCTTCTCTCACGCCTACATAATAGTGCCTCTCAGAGAACTGGGGCCCCCCTCGTTCTTAAGCTTGATTTCAGTTCTTCTGCTAAAGCTTTAAACTTGGGGGCCACCCTAAACCCTATACTTTATCGGCTTTGCCAAGAAGTCCCCGCACTGCGACATCTTCCGTTTCCGAGAGTCTGTTGGCGTAACCCAAGAAAGTTGGGTTCCTTTCTTCTTCGCAGCAGGTTTTTCTCAAGATCACAGCACTCTTCGATCCACTAGGGCCATTGTTTCCCCCGCCTTTTTATAACATACTAACTTTATAATCTGGCGGGGGTCCCACTTTTTGGGTCGGCCTATTCAAGGGTCACACCTCTTGGATTTCCTCGGAAGATTGATATTTATATCCGTCTTCC
This sequence comes from Cupressus sempervirens, assembly GCA_028749045.1. Taxonomy (NCBI): domain Eukaryota; kingdom Viridiplantae; phylum Streptophyta; class Pinopsida; order Cupressales; family Cupressaceae; genus Cupressus; species Cupressus sempervirens. The sequence goes on along the minus strand of CM053787.1, from coordinate 1,059,591,671 downwards.
TCCCATTCTCTTCCACACATTTCTCTCTTCTCTTGTATCCGTTTAATCCAACTGATGAGGGCTGATAGCCCGAAACATGTTTTGGATTCTGGAGATTGTATATGAGATTTTTTATCGTGGAATTTAATTGTGGATTTTATTTCTTTCTGGATTACTCCTTTCTATCAGTTTTTAATTCTTTCGGAGCTGCAAGTGATCTATTAAATTTTTTAACACTCTAAATTTTTTAACACTCTAAATTTTTTAACACTCTAAATTTTTTAACACTCTAAATTTTTTAACACTCTAAAATTTTTTAACACTCTAAAATTTTTTAACACTCTAAATTTTTTAACACTCTAAAATTTTTTAACACTCTAAAATTTTTTAACACTCTAAAATTTTTTAACACTCTAAAATTTTTTAACACTCTAAATTTTTTAACACTCTAAATTTTTTAACACTCTAAATTTTTTAAATTTTTTAACACTCTAAATTTTTTAACACTCTAAATTTTTTAACACTCTAAAATTTTTTAACACTCTAAATTTTTTAACACTCTAAAATTTTTTAACACTCTAAATTTTTTAACACTCTAAATTTTTTAACACTCTAAATTTTTTAACACTCTAAAATTTTTTAACACTCTAAAATTTATTAACTTTTTAATTAACTTTTTAATTAACTTTTTAATTAACTTTTTAATTAATTTTTAATTAACTTTTTAATTAACTTTTTAATTAACTTTTTAATTAACTTTTTAATTAACTTTTTAATTAACTTTTTAATTAACTTTTTAATTAATTTTTAATTAACTTTTTAATTAATTTTTTGTGCCTCCATATGGAGTTGGGTCCCCTCTTGCCTAGTTACTTTGTGACGACCAGGAGGGCCTCCCTAAACCCTATACATTGTATGGCTTTTGCCAAAAAGTATCCGCACATGCCAATTATTTGGATATTTTTCTCATAGTGTTGTATTTAATTAATTAATTAATTGATCAATTAATATTTTATTGATTAATTAATTAATTGATTCTTGAACATGACCTTTGGTTTTCCTGGAAGATGGAAAGTCATTTGGTTTTCTTGGAAGATGGAAAGTCATTTTCCCTTCTATTTAAACCATTCATTTTTATTGTAAACACATTGAGTCCACTGATGACGGGGTGAAATTCCCCAGAAACATGTCTGGACATCTTTTCAATAAAAATTTGTTTCTCATGTTCTTCTTCTGGTTCGAATCTTTGCTGCGAGTGATACATTTGTTAAATGTTAAATTCAGAATTACACCTTCAGTTTCTTTTTCTTCTGTGGACATTCTTGACATTACCCTCTTCAAGGGAGATCGCTTCCATGCTTGCGGTATTCTTGATACCAAATGCTTCCAGAAGCCCCTCAATGCCTTTCAATACATTCCGTATTACTCCTGGCATCCTCCTCACCAAAAGAAATCCTTCATCTTAAGTGAGCTCAAGAGGTATCTCCTCAGGGAATCAGATCCATTTGGTTTTATGAGACTTCGAAAACAGTTTTACTCCAGACTTCGTGCTCGTGGTTATCCAAAGAAGTTTCTTCTCTCCTGCTTCAAATTGGTCTCTCGGCTTGATAAGTCAGTGCTTCTCTCACGCCTACATAATAGTGCCTCTCAGAGAACTGGGGCCCCCCTCGTTCTTAAGCTTGATTTCAGTTCTTCTGCTAAAGCTTTAAACTTGGGGGCCACCCTAAACCCTATACTTTATCGGCTTTGCCAAGAAGTCCCCGCACTGCGACATCTTCCGTTTCCGAGAGTCTGTTGGCGTAACCCAAGAAAGTTGGGTTCCTTTCTTCTTCGCAGCAGGTTTTTCTCAAGATCACAGCACTCTTCGATCCACTAGGGCCATTGTTTCCCCCGCCTTTTTATAACATACTAACTTTATAATCTGGCGGGGGTCCCACTTTTTGGGTCGGCCTATTCAAGGGTCACACCTCTTGGATTTCCTCGGAAGATTGATATTTATATCCGTCTTCCTCCCATTCTCTTCCACACATTTCTCTCTTCTCTTGTATCCGTTTAATCCAACTGATGAGGGCTGATAGCCCGAAACATGTTTTGGATTCTGGAGATTGTATATGAGATTTTTTATCGTGGAATTTAATTGTGGATTTTATTTCTTTCTGGATTACTCCTTTCTATCAGTTTTTAATTCTTTCGGAGCTGCAAGTGATCTATTAAATTTTTTAACACTCTAAATTTTTTAACACTCTAAATTTTTTAACACTCTAAAATTTTTTAACACTCTAAATTTTTTAACACTCTAAAATTTTTTAACACTCTAAATTTTTTAACACTCTAAATTTTTTAACACTCTAAATTTTTTAACACTCTAAATTTTTTAACACTCTAAATTTTTTAACACCCTAAACCCTAAACCCCAAACCCCAAACCCCAAACCCCAAACCCCAAACCCCAAACCCCAAACCCCAAACCCCAAACCCCAAACCCCAAACCCCCAACCCCAAACCCCTAAACCCCAACCCCTAAACCCTAAACCCTAAACCCTAATTGTTAATTGTTAATTGTTAATTGTTAATTGTTAATTGTTAATTGTTAATTGTTAATTTTTAATTGTTAATTGTTAATTGTTAATTTGTTAATTGTTAATTTTTAATTGTTAATTGTTAATTGTTAATTGTTAATTGTTAATTTTTAATTGTTAATTGTTAATTTTTAATTGTTAATTGTTAATTGTTAATTTTTAAATGTTAAATTCTAAATTTTTTAAAACCCTAAACCCTAAACCCTAAACCCTAAACCCTAAATCCTAAACCCTAAACCCTAAACCCTAAACCCTAAATCCTAAACCCTAAACCCTAAACCCTAAACCCTAAACTTTTTTAAGTTCCCGCACATTATTAAATGCCATTATTTTGGTATTTAATTTTTTATTCACTTAAGTGATTTGTATGACTGTTGGTTTTTCTTGGAAGTTGAAGCGGTTATTGCTTCACTTCTATTTAAACCTCGAATTGTTCATTTTATTGTAACAAGTCCACTGATGAGAGGGTGAAACTCCCTCGAAACATGTCTGGACAATTTTATCAATAAAATTCATTTTACTTTCATACTTTCTTCTGGATCCTCTTCTGTGCTGCCAGTGATAAATTCTTTTTAATTAACTTTTAAATCTTTTTTCTTCACGCGTGCCGCAGAATGATTCAGTCGTATCGGATAGCCCCATTGAAGATTCTTTGATGGTTTATTGAAGATTTTTCGTGCTGTTCGAGTTGCGTTGCTGTTTGCCGAGGTTTTTTGGCTGCCGTTTTTGGTGTTCTCCATTCTGGTTTCACCTTTGCCGCAGCCCTGACGTCCTTCTCTGGGTGTCTTTTGGTCTTCTGCCTCTAATTTTTGGAGGCTCTTGGCGTGCTCTTTCTCGCCGGCGCTGGTTTTTTGGCCCGATCTGGGCGTTTCTTGCCGCCGCCGCCGTCATGGTTGGGCTCGAGCTCCTTCGAGCCTCTTCCCTCACGCCCTGCGGCGCCTTGTCTGCTGGCCCTTTGGGCCTCCCTCGGCGTCCTCTGCTGGCTTCGGCCAGCCCTCGGCCCGCCTGGTGTCGTCTCGGCACCTGCGTGCCCCTGAAGACCTGCCATGCTCTCCTCTGCGTGTTGCTGTTCTGCGGACGGGCTTCGGCCCTTTTCGGATGCCGCCTCCTGCGGGTTGTGCTGCCTCCTCGGATGCCCTTTGGGATCCGCCTCCGCCTGTTCCAGTTTCGCGTTTTTCGGATGTGCATGGCCCCTCGGCCCCTGCGAACGGTTTTGCTTGGTGGTTTGCCGGTTTTCCTTGGCGGTTTCCGGTGCTGCCTTGTTTGCCGGTTTTCCTTGGCGGTTTTTCGGTGCTACCTTGTTCGTGGGCTTCTTCAGCAACCTTCACTTTTGTGAATTTTGTGCCTCCTTTCGGAGTTGGGACCCCTCGTACCTAGGCTCTTTGCCGAACACGGGGGTTTTCCTAAACCCTAAACTTTTTTAAGTTCCCGCACATTATTAAATGCCATTATTTTGGTATTTAATTTTTTATTCACTTAAGTGATTTGTATGACTGTTGGTTTTTCTTGGAAGTTGAAGCGGTTATTGCTTCACTTCTATTTAAACCTCGAATTGTTCATTTTATTGTAACAAGTCCACTGATGAGAGGGTGAAACTCCCTCGAAACATGTCTGGACAATTTTATCAATAAAATTCATTTTACTTTCATACTTTCTTCTGGATCCTCTTCTGTGCTGCCAGTGATAAATTCTTTTTAATTAACTTTTTAATTAACTTTTTAATTAACTTTTAATTAATTTTTAATTAACTTTTTAATTAACTTTTTAATTAACTTTTTAATTAACTTTTTAATTAACTTTTTAATTAACTTTTTAATTAACTTTTTAATTAACTTTTTAATTAATTTTTTAATTAACTTTTTAATTAACTTTTTAATTAACTTTTTAATTAACTTTTTAATCAACTTTTAATTAACTTTTTAATTAATTTTTAATTAACTTTTTAATTAACTTTTAATTAACTTTTTAATTAACTTTTTAATTAATTTTTAATTAACTTTTTAATTAACTTTTTAATTAACTTTTTAATTAACTTTTTAATTAACCCTAAACCCTAAACCCTAAACCCTAAACCCTAAACCCTAAACCCTAAACCCCAAACCCCAAACCCCAAACCCCAAACCCCAAACCCCAAACCCCAAACCCTAAACCCTAAACCCGAAACCCGAAACCCGAAACCCGAAACCCTATACTTTATCGGCTTTGCCAAGAAGTCCCCGCACTGCGACATCTTCCGTTTCCGAGAGTCTGTTGGCGTAACCCAAGAAAGTTGGGTTCCTTTCTTCTTCGCAGCAGGTTTTTCTCAAGATCACAGCACTCTTCGATCCACTAGGGCCATTGTTTCCCCCGCCTTTTTATAACATACTAACTTTATAACATACTAATTTTATAACATACTAACTTTATAACATACTAACTTTATAACATACTAACTTTATAACATACTAATTTTATAACATACTAATTTTATAACATACTAACTTTATAACATACTAACTTTATAACATACTAACTTTATAACATACTAATTTTATAACATACTAACTTTATAACATACTAATTTTATAACATACTAACTTTATAACATACTAATTTTATAACATACTAATTTTATAACATACTAATTTTATAACATACTAACTTTATAACATACTAATTTTATAACATACTAACTTTATAACATACTAACTTTATAACATACTAACTTTATAACATACTAATTTTATAACATACTAACTTTATAACATACTAATTTTATAACATACTAACTTTATAACATACTAACTTTATAACATACTAACTTTATAACATACTAACTTTATAACATACTAACTTTATAACATACTAATTTTATAACATACTAACTTTATAACATACTAACTTTATAACATACTAACTTTATAACATACTAATTTTATAACATACTAACTTTATAACATACTAATTTTATAACATACTAACTTTATAATCTGGCGGGGGTCCCACTTTTTGGGTCGGCCTATTCAAGGGTCACACCTCTTGGATTTCCTCGGAAGATTGATATTTATATCCGTCTTCCTCCCATTCTCTTCCACACATTTCTCTCTTCTCTTGTATCCGCTTAATCCAACTGATGAGGGCTGATAGCCCGAAACATGTTTTGGATTCTGGAGATTGTATATGAGATTTTTTATTGTGGAATTTAATTGTGGATTTTATTTCTTTCTGGATTACTCCTTTCTATCAGTTTTTAATTGTTTCGGAGCTGCAAGTGATCTATTAAATTTTTTAACACTCTAAAGTTTTGGATTTCTTCACGATGTCCTCCGGAGAATTAATTGTTCATGGCTCTTTGCCATCCGCTCAAGGCCAATCTCCATCTGCTCATGATGCTGCTCACGCCCAGGGTGGAATTCCATTGAACCAGGATAGAAAGAAACGAAGAGCTGACAGCGGCGCCATTATCTCAGCTCAGGAAAAATCTTTTTTGGCCGAGTTTGCTGCTGAATCATCTCGACAACAAGACTCTTTCGTGCGGAAATTGAATCAATTTATGGTAAAATTCTGTGAGAATACCAATCTTTTTTCTTCAAAATTTGAAGATTTCTTATCGGATTCCCACAAAGCACAGGAAGAAGTTTGTTTGCAGGCTGATAGGGCTGTCCAATCCTCCAGAATGCATGCGGACTCTTCCGCCTCCGTCTTGACCGATATTTCTTCCGTTCTTGAACGCTCCTTTGATGCCGTTTTAAAACGGCTTGCGGTTTTGGAAGACAGGGTGGCGCAGAGTTGTCAACCCCACCCTGCCCGCGCGGATTCTGCCCAAGGCTTTGCTGTTCCAGCTAACGCTGATGCTGCTGCTGCAGCCCAACCGGACAGCGCTGCTCCCCGCGCCAACTCCAGCCTAGGCCCGCACGGTGCTGACAGCGCTGCTCCTCGCGCCAACTCCAGCCAGGGCCCGCACGGTTATGGAGTCTTTGCCGCCCATGGAGCCTTTGCCGCCCACGAGACCCCCCCTGCCTCTCCTTTGATCGCAGAGATGGCTGCGGCCCCTCCGCATGATGATGCTCAACCCTCTTCTCACAGCAGAAGAAAATACCCGGACCAAATTCATCTCCTTGTCAACAAAGCGTTTGCAGAATTTAAACGGGTCTCTCTGGCTGCTGAAAGATCCAAGGACTATCTTGGAAAACTCAACAATTTCAAATCTATTGGCTCTCTTCCAAAAAGCTTGATGATTAAACCACCGAAGCTCTCCATTAACGATGATGAAAGCAATGCTCTCCTCTCTTCTAAATTGGAAACTATTCAGGCTGATGCCAACAAGCTTTTTCTCGATGCCTACATAGATGCTGTTTCTAAAGCATCCATCAATCATAATGCTCAGATTTCCAGCGTTGTTGAGAATTTTGACTCCTCTCTCAAGGGCACTTGCGTCGCTCTTCAGCACCTTCCTCTTTTAGGCACTTTCTCTGTCTCTGCTGATGAATGGTATGCTGAAGCTTTGCAAGAATTTCAGACTTTGTGCAATAAATTCACTATCGATCGAGCCATCAAAAAAGCTGCCAAGGAACAGGCTGAAGCTTCTAGGCAAGATTCTCGAGATACAGCTATGTCTGATGCCGAACAGCTACCGCCCGATCCCACTATTGCACAAATTATTAATGATAAGATTAATCAGAAATATGGTCATCTTTCTAAAGAAATCATTGCTCTGAAAAATCTTCTCTCTGCCCCCAATGAAACACAGGTGAAGAATAAGAACAGGAAGAAAAAGAACAAGAAGAAAAAGATCTCCTCTGGTGCCCCTCCAGTCAAGACAACTTCTAATGTGGACTCTACTCCAAAAAACGGGTCTCGTGCAGCCGGGAAGAACACCTCGGCTGCCTCTGGACAGTTGCAATCAAAGGGAAACTCTGCCCCCCGCCAGTCGGCGAAGAATGTGCAATCTGCCGCACATTCAAATCCATCCAACGGCAAAAATCGTGGGCAGAATTCCTACAAGAATCAAACTCAGGGCCATCAAAGAGGAAGAAACAGACAGCAGAACAGACAGGTACACAACTCCCGCATCCGCGGTTCCGGCCCCGCTTAAATCACTGGGGACCTGCCATTGATCGGGACTTCATGGCTCGATCATTTTTTTCAAGAAAGACTGCCTCGGAGGTTGAGAATCGGATATCTAACATTGCCATTCATAACCTCTCTTCTCGGCGTCTCTCTGCTGATGAACGAAGATTGTTAGGACTTGGAATTAAATTTATTCCTCGTCCTCCTCCAATGTCTGTTCTTGATCTTCATAAAGAATTCAGAGCTTTTGCCAGACTTCTTCGTCTTCGTGCTTTCTTTGGTCCGGAAGCACCTCATGTCTCCTGTTCTCCTCTTGTTTCTGGAGTTTTTCCTCATCCTTTCCGCCAGAAGAATCCCTTTTGGAATCCGGATGAACAAAACTACCAACTTGAAGAGATCATCCATAAAGCTGAAGACATTTTTCGGTCTCGCATTGCTTCCTGTGCTGGCTCGTTTGTTCGGCGTCCTCTTCTTCCTGCTAGACTCCTCAAGAGTCTCAATGATTTGAAGAATGACTCTTCCATTGTCATCAAACCAGCAGATAAGAATCTCGGCCTTGTTGTCCTCAATTCTTCTTGGTACAAATATGAAGGTCTTCGCCAACTTTCGGACCCCCTGGTTTATCTTCGTGTTGATTGTGTTCCTTGGAAGCTGATTTGGAGCAGACTCTCTTTTATCATTGATAAGTTTCTGTTCTTCCTCAAACCTGTTCGTTGCTTCCTTTTGAAGAATCCTTGTTCTTCAGCTAAAGCCTGTGCTTTTTATCTCCTGCCTAAGCTTCATAAGCCTATTCTGGTGGGTAGACCGATTTGCAGCTATACAGGTTATATGTTGGAACCAGCCTCGAAGCTTCTTCATGTTCTTTTGTTTCCGATTCTCCTACAACAGCAGCCTCATCTTCCTGATTCTCTCAGTCTTCTTCGTGAACTTGATCGCAAGGCTTTTCCTTCTTCTTGCATCTTGTTTACCTTTGATGTGGAGTCTCTTTATCCGAGCATCCCTACCACTGAGGGCCTCTATGCTCTTCGGGAGATGGTTGTTGAGTATTTCCATACTCATAATCTTAATCTGAGGTTGATTGATCTGATCTTGGAGCTTGCTGAACTTGTTCTCCGTGAACACTATGTTGAGTTCGATGGTGTTTTTTATAAACAACTCCGGGGTACTGCTATGGGCAGCAATTTCGCAGTTGTCTACGCCTGTCTTTTCCTTTGCCATTTGGAAAAGCGTCTCTTCTCTCAGTTTGATTGCTCCTGTCTTATGTTCTACAAAAGGTTCATTGATGATGCTGTTGGTATTTGGACTGGTGATGAGTCCTCTTTGTCAACATTCTTTTCTCAGTATCAGAGCTTCTACCCTGAGATCAGAATTACACCTTCAGTTTCTTTTTCTTCTGTGGACATTCTTGACATTACCCTCTTCAAGGGAGATCGCTTCCATGCTTGCGGTATTCTTGATACCAAATGCTTCCAGAAGCCCCTCAATGCCTTTCAATACATTCCGTATTACTCCTGGCATCCTCCTCACCAAAAGAAATCCTTCATCTTAAGTGAGCTCAAGAGGTATCTCCTCAGGGAATCAGATCCATTTGGTTTTATGAGACTTCGAAAACAGTTTTACTCCAGACTTCGTGCTCGTGGTTATCCAAAGAAGTTTCTTCTCTCCTGCTTCAAATTGGTCTCTCGGCTTGATAAGTCAGTGCTTCTCTCACGCCTACATAATAGTGCCTCTCAGAGAACTGGGGCCCCCCTCGTTCTTAAGCTTGATTTCAGTTCTTCTGCTAAAGCTTTAAACTTGGGGGCCACCCTAAACCCTATACTTTATCGGCTTTGCCAAGAAGTCCCCGCACTGCGACATCTTCCGTTTTCGAGAGTCTGTTGGCGTAACCCAAGAAAGTTGGGTTCCTTTCTTCTTCGCAGCAGGTTTTTCTCAAGATCACAGCACTCTTCGATCCACTAGGGCCATTGTTTCCCCCGCCTTTTTATAACATACTAACTTTATAATCTGGCGGGGGTCCCACTTTTTGGGTCGGCCTATTCAAGGGTCACACCTCTTGGATTTCCTCGGAAGATTGATATTTATATCCGTCTTCCTCCCATTCTCTTCCACACATTTCTCTCTTCTCTTGTATCCGTTTAATCCAACTGATGAGGGCTGATAGCCCGAAACATGTTTTGGATTCTGGAGATTGTATATGAGATTTTTTATCGTGGAATTTAATTGTGGATTTTATTTCTTTCTGGATTACTCCTTTCTATCAGTTTTTAATTCTTTCGGAGCTGCAAGTGATCTATTAAATTTTTTAACACTCTAAAATTTTTTAACACTCTAAATTTTTTAACACTCTAAAATTTTATAACATACTAATTTTATAACATACTAATTTTATAACATACTAACTTTATAATCTGGCGGGGGTCCCACTTTTTGGGTCGGCCTATTCAAGGGTCACACCTCTTGGATTTCCTCGGAAGATTGATATTTATATCCGTCTTCCTCCCATTCTCTTCCACACATTTCTCTCTTCTCTTGTATCCGTTTAATCCAACTGATGAGGGCTGATAGCCCGAAACATGTTTTGGATTCTGGAGATTGTATATGAGATTTTTTATCGTGGAATTTAATTGTGGATTTTATTTCTTTCTGGATTACTCCTTTCTATCAGTTTTTAATTCTTTCGGAGCTGCAAGTGATCTATTAAATTTTTTAACACTCTAAATTTTTTAACACTCTAAAATTTTTTAACACTCTAATGTTTTGGATTCTGGAGATTGTATATGAGATTTTTTATCGTGGAATTTAATTGTGGATTTTATTTCTTTCTGGATTACTCCTTTCTATCAGTTTTTAATTCTTTCGGAGCTGCAAGTGATCTATTAAATTTTTTAACACTCTAAATTTTTTAACACTCTAAATTTTTTAACACTCTAAATTTTTTAACACTCTAAATTTTTTAACACTCTAAAATTTTTTAACACTCTAAAATTTTTTAACACTCTAAAATTTTTTAACACTCTAAATTTTTTAACACTCTAAAATTTTTTAACACTCTAAATTTTTTAAAATTTTTTACCACTCTAAATTTTTTAACACTCTAAATTTTTTAACACTCTAAATTTTTTAAAATTTTTTAACACTCTAAAATTTTTTAACACTCTAAATTTTTTAACACTCTAAATTTTTTAAAATTTTTTAACACTCTAAAATTTTTTAACACTCTAAATTTTTTAACACTCTAAATTTTTTAACACTCTAAAATTTTTTAACACTCTAAAATTTTTTAACACTCTAAATTTTTTAACACTCTAAAATTTTTTAACACTCTAAAATTTTTTAACACTCTAAATTTTTTAACACTCTAAAATTTTTTAACACTCTAAATTTTTTAACACTCTAAAATTTTTTAACACTCTAAATTTTTTAACACTCTAAATTTTTTAACACTCTAAAATTTTTTAACACTCTAAATTTTTTAACACTCTAAAATTTTTTAACACTCTAAATTTTTTAACACTCTAAAATTTTTTAACACTCTAAATTTTTTAACACTCTAAATTTTTTAACACTCTAAAATTTTTTAACACTCTAAATTTTTTAAATTTTTTAACACTCTAAAATTTTTTAACACTCTAAATTTTTTAACACTCTAAAATTTTTTAACACTCTAAATTTTTTAACACTCTAAATTTTTTAAAACCCTAAACCCTAAACCCTAAACCCTAAACCCTAAACCCTAAACCCTAAAACCCTAAACCCTAAACCCTAAACCCTAAACCCTAAACCCTAAACCCCAAACCCTAAACCCCAAACCCCAAACCCCAAACCCCAAACCCCAAACCCCAAACCCTAAACCCAACCCTAAACCCAAAACCCTAAACCCAAAACCCTCAACCCTCAACCCTCAACCCTCAACCCTAAACCCTCAACCCTAAACCCTAAACCCTAAACCCTCAACCCTCAACCCTCAACCCTAAACCCTCAACCCTCAACCCTCAACCCTCAACCCTCAACCCCAAACCCCAAACCCCAAACCCCAAACCCCAAACCCTAAACCCCAAACCCTAAACCCTAAACCCCAAACCCCAAACCCCAAACCCCAAACCCCAAACCCCAAACCCTCAACCCTCAACCCTCAACCCTCAACCCTCAACCCTAAACCCCAAACCCCAAACCCTAAACCCTAAACCCTAAATTTTTTAACACTCTAAATTTTTTAAAACCCTAAACCCTAAACCCTAAACCCCAACCCTAAACCCCAAACCCTAAACCCCAACCCTAAACCCTAAACCCCAACCCTAAACCCCAACCCTAAACCCCAAACCTAAACCCTAAACCCTAAACCCTAAACCCTAAACCCTAAACCCTACACCCTACACCCTAAACCCTAAACCCTAAACCATAAACCCTAAACCCTAAACCCTAAACCCTACACCCTACACCCTAAACCCTAAACCCTAAACCCTAAACCCTAAACCCTAAACCCTAAACCCCAAACCCCAAACCCCAAACCCCAAACCCCAAACCCTAAACCCTCAACCCTCACGCCCTGCGGCGCCTTGTGCTGGCCCTTTGGGCCTCCCTCGGCGTCCTCTGCTGGCTTCGGCCAGCCCTCGGCTCGCCTGGTGTCGTCTCGGCACCCGCGTGCCCCTGAAGACCTGCCGTGCTCTCCTCTGCGTGCTGTTCCTCTGCGGACGGGCTTTGGCCCTTTTTGGACGCCGCCTCCTGTGGATTGTGTTGCCTCCTCGGATGCCCTTTGGGATCCGCCTCCGCCTTGTTCCAGTTTCGCATTTTTCGAATGTGCATGGCCCCTCGGCCCCTGCGAACGGTTTCTTGGTGGCTTGCCGGTTTTCCTTGGCGGTTTTCCGGTGCTGCCTTCCTCGCCGGTTTTCCTTGGCAGTTTTTCGGTGCTACCTTGTTCGTGGGCTTCGTCAGCAACCTTCACTTTTGTGAATTTTGTGCCTCCTTTCGGAGTTGGGACCCCTCGTACCTAGGCTTTTTGCCGAACACGGGGGTTTTCCGAAACCCTAAACCCTAAATCCTAAACCCTAAACCCTAAATCCTAAACCCTAAATCCTAAACCCTAAATCCTAAACCCTAAACCCTAAACACTAAATCCTAAACCCTAAATCCTAAACCCTAAACCCTAAATCCTAAACCCTAAATCCTAAACCCTAAACCCTAAACCCTAAATCCTAAACCCTAAACCCTAAACCCTAAACCCTAAATCCTAAACCCTAAACCCTAAACCCTAAACCCTAAACCCTAAATCCTAAACCCTAAATCCTAAACCCTAAACATTTTTAAGTTCCCGCACATTATTAAATGCCATTAATTTGGTATTTAATTTTTTATTCACTTAAGTGATTTGTATGACTGTTGGTTTTTCTTGAAAGTTGAAGCGGCTTTTGCTTCACTTCTATTTAAAACCCCGAATTGTTCATTTTATTGTAACAAGTCCACTGATGAGAGGGTGAAACTCCCTCGAAACATGTCTGGACAATTTTATCAATAAAATTCTTTTACTTTCATACTTTCTTCTGGATCCTCTTCTGTGCTGCCAGTGATAAATTCATTTTAATAAACTTTTAAATCTTTTTTCTTCACGCGTGCCGCAGAATGATTCAGTCGTATCGGACAGCCCCTTCATTGAAGATTCTTTGATGGTTTATTGAAGATTTTTCCTGCTGTTCGAGATTCGTTGCTATTTGCCGAGGTTTTTTGCCTGCCGTTTTGGTATTCTCCATTCTGGTTTCACCTTTGCCGCAGCCCTGCGTCCTTCTCTGGGCGTTTTTTGGTCTTCTGCCTCTAATTTTGGAGGCTCTGGGCGTGCTCTTTTTTCTCGCCGGCGCTGGCTTTTTGGCCCGATCTGGGCGTTTCTTGCCGCCGCCGCCGTCATGGTTGGGCTCGAGCTCCTTCGAGCCTCTTCCCTCACGCCCTGCGGTGCCTTGTGCTGGCCCTTTGGGCCTCCCTCGGCGTCCTCTGCTGGCTTCGGCCAGCCCTCGGCTCGCCTGGTGTCGTCTCGGCACCCGCGTGCCCCTGAAGACCTGCCGTGCTCTCCTCTGCGTGTTGTTCCTCTGCGGACGGGCTTTGGCCCTTTTTGGACGCCGCCTCCTGTGGATTGTGCTGCCTCCTCGGATGCCCTTTGGGATCCGCCTCCGCCTTGTTCCAGTTTCGCGTTTTTCGGATGTGCATGGCCCCTCGGCCCCTGCAAACGGTTTCTTGGTGGCTTGCCGGTTTTCCTTGGCGGTTTTCCGGTGCTGCCTTCCTCGCCGATTTTCCTTGGCGGTTTTCCGGTGCTACCTTGTTCGTGGGCTTCGTCAGCAACCTTCACTTTTGTGAATTTTGTGCCTCCTTTCGGAGTTGGGACCCCTCGTACCTAGGCTTTTTGCCGACCACGGGGGTTTTCCTAAACCCTAAACATTTTTAAGTTCCCGCACATTATTAAATGCCATTAATTTGGTATTTAATTTTTTATTCACTTAAGTGATTTGTATGACTGTTGGTTTTTCTTGGAAGTTGAAGCGGCTTTTGCTTCACTTCTATTTAAAACCCCGAATTGTTCATTTTATTGTAACAAGTCCACTGATGAGAGGGTGAAACTCCCTCGAAACATGTCTGGACAATTTTATCAATAAAATTCTTTTACTTTCATACTTTCTTCTGGATCCTCTTCTGTGCTGCCAGTGATAAATTCTTTTTAATAAACTTTTTAATAAACTTTTTAATAAACTTTTTAATAAACTTTTTAATAAACTTTTTAATAAATTTTTAATAAACTTTTTAATAAATTTTTTAATAAATTTTTAATAAACTTTTTAATAAACTTTTTAATAAACTTTTAATAAACTTTTTAATAAACTTTTAATAAACTTTTTAATAAACTTGCTCGTCGTTTTTTGGCGTGCCTGGTCTTCTTCCTCTGTCTACTGCCCTGCCGCACGGATGGAGGCCCGGGCGTCATTTTTTGTCGTTAGCCCTTTGGGCTGCGTACATAGAACGCGCCCTTCTTTGGCGCCGTGTTCTGGTTTGGCCCGTTCGGGCTTCCTTCTCTTCGCGGCGCCCATTTTTTGCTGGTTGCGACCAGCCCTTGGCACCTGCGTGCCCTTGAAGACCCCCCCCCTGCCGATCGGTCTTCCTCCTCGCGTGTCGCGGCTTGGCGCGGACGGGCTTCGGCCCCTTTTTGGATGCCGCCTCCTGCGGGTTTCGGCTGCTTCCACGGGACGCCCACTCGGTCTCCCTCTTCCATGCCTTTGCTGTTTCCTCTTCACGCGAGGTTTTGCTGCTGTTCGGCTCCCCGTTTCTTCCTGCGAACAGTTGATGGCTTCGGTTTCTCTTGACGGTTTCCGTGCTTTCTTGTTCGTGGGTTTCTCAGCTGGATCGCCCTCACTATGAGATTTTTTGTGCCTCCATATGGAGTTGGGTCCCCTCTTGCCTAGTTACTTTGTGACGACCAGGAGGGCCTCCCTAAACCCTATACATTGTATGGCTTTTGCCAAAAAGTATCCGCACATGCCAATTATTTGGATATTTTTCTCATAGTGTTGTATTTAATTAATTAATTAATTGATCAATTAATATTTTATTGATTAATTAATTAATTGATTCTTGAACATGACCTTTGGTTTTCCTGGAAGATGGAAAGTCATTTGGTTTTCTTGGAAGATGGAAAGTCATTTTCCCTTCTATTTAAACCATTCATTTTTATTGTAAACATATTGAGTCCACTGATGACGGGGTGAAATTCCCCAGAAACATGTCTGGACATTTCAATAAAAATTTCTCATGTTCTTCTTCTTCTGGTTCGAATCTCTGCTGCGAGTGATACATTTGTTAAATTTTAAATCCTAAATTGTTATCTTCACGAATGCCTTTGATTCCTGCCAGTCGTATTGGATGGTCTGTGATGCGCTTGGATAATCTTTCTTCGTCATCTTCTCCATCCGTTTTCTGCGATCTTGGTCTCTTGCAGATCTTTCTTTGCTGATTCCGGGGATTTTTGTTGTCGCTGTGGCGTTTGTTCGCTGTTGTGGCAACTTGCTCGTCGTTTTTTGGCATGCCTGGTCTTCTTCCTCTGTCTACTGCCCTGCCGCACGGATGGAGGCCCGGGCGTCGTTTTTTGTCGTTAGCCCTTTGGGCTGCGTACATAGAACGCGCCCTTCTTTGGCGCCGTGTTCTGGTTTGGCCCGTTCGGGCTTCCTTCTCTTCGCGGCGCCCATTTTTTGCTGGTTGCGACCAGCCCTTGGCACCTGCGTGCCCTTGAAGACCCCCCCCTGCCGATCGGTCTTCCTCCTCGCGTGTCGCGGCTTGGCGCGGACGGGCTTCGGCCCCTTTTTGGATGCCGCCTCCTGCGGGTTTCGGCTGCTTCCACGGGACGCCCACTCGGTCTCCCTCTTCCATGCCTTTGCTGTTTCCTCTTCACGCGAGGGTTTGCTGCTGTTCGGCTCCCCGTTTCTTCCTGCGAACAGTTGATGGCTTCGGTTTCTCTTGACGGTTTCCGTGCTTTCTTGTTCGTGGGTTTCTCAGCTGGATCGCCCTCACTATGAGATTTTTTGTGCCTCCATATGGAGTTGGGTCCCCTCTTGCCTAGTTACTTTGTGACGACCAGGAGGGCCTCCCTAAACCCTATACATTGTATGGCTTTTGCCAAAAAGTATCCGCACATGCCAATTATTTGGATATTTTTCTCATAGTGTTGTATTTAATTAATTAATTAATTGATCAATTAATATTTTATTGATTAATTAATTAATTGATTCTTGAACATGACCTTTGGTTTTCCTGGAAGATGGAAAGTCATTTGGTTTTCTTGGAAGATGGAAAGTCATTTTCCCTTCTATTTAAACCATTCATTTTTATTGTAAACATATTGAGTCCACTGATGACGGGGTGAAATTCCCCAGAAACATGTCTGGACATTTCAATAAAAATTTCTCATGTTCTTCTTCTTCTGGTTCGAATCTCTGCTACGAGTGATACATTTGTTAAATTTTAAATCCTAAATTTTTATCTTCACGAATGCCTTTGATTCTTGCCAGTCGTATTGGATGGTCTGTGATGCGCTTGGATAATCTTTCTTCGTCATCTTCTCCATCCGTTTTCTGCGATCTTGGTCTCTTGCAGATCTTTCTTTGCTGATTCTGGGGATTTTTGTTGTCGCTGTGGCGTTTGTTCGCTGTTGTGGCAACTTGCTCGTCGTTTTTTGGCGTGCCTGGTCTTCTTCCTCTGTCTACTGCCCTGCCGCACGGATGGAGGCCCGGGCGTCGTTTTTTGTCGTTAGCCCTTTGGGCTGCGTACATAGAACGCGCCCTTCTTTGGCGCCGTGTTCTGGTTTGGCCCGTTCGGGCTTCCTTCTCTTCGCGGCGCCCATTTTTTGCTGGTTGCGACCAGCCCTTGGCACCTGCGTGCCCTTGAAGACCCCCCCCTGCCGATCGGTCTTCCTCCTCGCGTGTCGCGGCTTGGCGCGGACGGGCTTCGGCCCCTTTTTGGATGCCGCCTCCTGCGGGTTTCGGCTGCTTCCACGGGACGCCCACTCGGTCTCCCTCTTCCATGCCTTTGCTGTTTCCTCTTCACGCGAGGGTTTGCTGTTGTTCGGCTCCCCGTTTCTTCCTGCGAACAGTTGATGGCTTCGGTTTCTCTTGACGGTTTCCGTGCTTTCTTGTTCGTGGGTTTCTCAGCTGGATCGCCCTCACTATGAGATTTTTTGTGCCTCCATATGGAGTTGGGTCCCCTCTTGCCTAGTTACTTTGTGACGACCAGGAGGGCCTCCCTAAACCCTATACATTGTATGGCTTTTGCCAAAAAGTATCCGCACATGCCAATTATTTGGATATTTTTCTCATAGTGTTGTATTTAATTAATTAATTAATTGATCAATTAATATTTTATTGATTAATTAATTAATTGATTCTTGAACATGACCTTTGGTTTTCCTGGAAGATGGAAAGTCATTTGGTTTTCTTGGAAGATGGAAAGTCATTTTCCCTTCTATTTAAACCATTCATTTTTATTGTAAACATATTGAGTCCACTGATGACGGGGTGAAATTCCCCAGAAACATGTCTGGACATTTCAATAAAAATTTCTCATGTTCTTCTTCTTCTGGTTCGAATCTCTGCTGCGAGTGATACATTTGTTAAATTTTAAATCCTAAATTGTTATCTTCACGAATGCCTTTGATTCCTGCCAGTCGTATTGGATGGTCTGTGATGCGCTTGGATAATCTTTCTTCGTCATCTTCTCCATCCGTTTTCTGCGATCTTGGTCTCTTGCAGATCTTTCTTTGCTGATTCCGGGGATTTTTGTTGTCGCTGTGGCGTTTGTTCGCTGTTGTGGCAACTTGCTCGTCGTTTTTTGGCGTGCCTGGTCTTCTTCCTCTGTCTACTGCCCTGCCGCACGGATGGAGGCCCGGGCGTCATTTTTTGTCGTTAGCCCTTTGGGCTGCGTACATAGAACGCGCCCTTCTTTGGTGCCGTGTTCTGGTTTGGCCCGTTCGGGCTTCCTTCTCTTCGCGGCGCCCATTTTTTGCTGGTTGCGACCAGCCCTTGGCACCTGCGTGCCCTTGAAGACCCCCCCCTGCCGATCGGTCTTCCTCCTCGCGTGTCGCGGCTTGGCGCGGACGGGCTTCGGCCCCTTTTTGGATGCCGCCTCCTGCGGGTTTCGGCTGCTTCCACGGGATGCCCACTCAGTCTCCCTCTTCCATGCCTTTGCTGTTTCCTCTTCACGCGAGGGTTTGCTGCTGTTCGGCTCCCCGTTTCTTCCTGCGAACAGTTGATGGCTTCGGTTTCTCTTGACGGTTTCCGTGCTTTCTTGTTCGTGGGTTTCTCAGCTGGATCGCCCTCACTATGAGATTTTTTGTGCCTCCATATGGAGTTGGGTCCCCTCTTGCCTAGTTACTTTGTGACGACCAGGAGGGCCTCCCTAAACCCTATACATTGTATGGCTTTTGCCAAAAAGTATCCGCACATGCCAATTATTTGGATATTTTTCTCATAGTGTTGTATTTAATTAATTAATTAATTGATCAATTAATATTTTATTGATTAATTAATTAATTGATTCTTGAACATGACCTTTGGTTTTCCTGGAAGATGGAAAGTCATTTGGTTTTCTTGGAAGATGGAAAGTCATTTTCCCTTCTATTTAAACCATTCATTTTTATAGTAAACATATTGAGTCCACTGATGACGGGGTGAAATTCCCCAGAAACATGTCTGGACATTTCAATAAAAATTTCTCATGTTCTTCTTCTTCTGGTTCGAATCTCTGCTGCGAGTGATACATTTGTTAAATGTTAAATGTTAAATGTTAAATGTTAAATGTTAAATGTTAAATGTTAAATGTTAAATTTTAAATGTTAAATGTTAAATGTTAAATGTTAAATGTTAAATGTTAAATGTTAAATGTTAAATTTTAAATGTTAAATGTTAAATGTTAAATGTTAAATGTTAAATGTTAAATTTTAAATGTTAAATGTTAAATGTTAAATTTTAAATGTTAAATGTTAAATGTTAAATTTTAAATGTTAAATGTTAAATGTTAAATGTTAAATTTTAAATGTTAAATGTTAAATTTTAAATGTTAAATGTTAAATGTTAAATTTTAAATGTTAAATTTTAAATGTTAAATTTTAAATTTTAAATGTTAAATGTTAAATGTTAAATGTTAAATGTTAAATGTTAAATTTTAAATGTTAAATGTTAAATGTTAAATGTTAAATGTTAAATGTTAAATTTTAAATGTTAAATGTTAAATTTTAAATGTTAAATGTTAAATGTTAAATTTTAAATGTTAAATTTTAAATGTTAAATGTTAAATGTTAAATTTTAAATGTTAAATGTTAAATTTTAAATGTTAAATGTTAAATGTTAAATGTTAAATTTTAAATGTTAAATTTTAAATGTTAAATGTTAAATGTTAAATGTTAAATGTTAAATGTTAAATTTTAAATGTTAAATGTTAAATGTTAAATGTTAAATGTTAAATTTTAAACCCTAAACCCTAAACCCTAAACCCTAAACCCTAAAACCCTAAAACCCTAAACCCTAAACCCCAAACCCTAAACCCCAAACCCTAAACCCTAAACCCTAAACCCTAAACCCAACCCTAAACTCAACCCTAAACCCAACCCTAAAACCCTAAACCCTAAACCCCAAACCCCAAACCCAAACCCCAAACCCCAAACCCTAAACCCCAAACCCTAAACCCTAAACCCTAAACCCTAAACCCCAACCCTAAACCCTAAACCCCAACCCTAAACCCTAAACCCTAAACCCTAAACCCTAAACCCTATTCATTCATGGCTTTTTGCCAAAAAGTACCCGCACGACTATTTTTGGTCTTTTCTCCTCTCCATAGTGATGTTTTAATTAATTAATTGATTGATTAATTAATCTTTTTAATTAATTGATTAATTGATTAATTGTTGAAGCATGACTGTTGGTTTTCTTGGAAGTTGAGAAGTCCCCTCACTTCTATTTAAACCGTTTTATTGTATCTTTTATTGTAAGTCCACTGATGATGGGGTGAAATTCCCCAGAAACATGTCTGGACATCTTTTCAATAATTTCAATAAAATTTGTTCTTGCTTATTTCTCGATCTTTCTGATGCTGCAAGTGATACTTTTGTTAAATTTTAAATCCTAAAGTTCCTTCTTCACGCTGCCGTCAGATTTTTCCAGTTTTCCTGAGGCTTTGCTATCGGTGCTTAATGGCTTCTCCAGTTCACTTTTCTGTCCTGGTGCTTCGCTGTTGATGGCTTTTTTTGCTTCGGGTCTTGGCGGATGGTTCGTGGTTGGTTCCACCCTTGCTGTCCCCCTTTGCGATCTTCGCTGGTGCCGGATTTTTGTGGGTTGATCCTTTTTCCTTCGCCTTCCTCTGGTTTCGGCGAAGGCCCGGGCTGTCGTTTTTTATGCCCTTTAGGGCTTTGAGCCGCTCTGCTGCTTTTTTGCAGCTTTTTGGCACTTTGTGCCCCTTGGCACTGGGTGCATTTTGCACCCCGTGCCGCCTTGGATCCCTACTGGCGATGCCGTGGCCTCCTTCGTCGCGGGTTTGCGTTTTCGGCTGGGGGTTCTTCTGCTCCATGCTGCAGTTCTGGGCTTTGTTGCCCCTTCGGACGCCGCCTCTCTGTTGTCGCAGGATGCCGCCTCCTTGGATCCCCCTTGGCGATCCTCTTCTCTGCAACTGGTTCGTGTTTGGCCCCTGCCCTCTTCGTCGACTTCCGCATTTTTGGCGCTCGGTGTTTCCTCTCCCGGCCCCCATGGGCGGTTTTGGTGGTTTCCGCTTCCTTTCGGTGGTTTCCGGTTTCCTGGTTTTGGTCCCGGTTTTGCTGCCTTGGTGGTTTCCATGCTCGTGGTTGCTCTTGGTCGCCTTCACTATGGTTTGGATTTGTGCCTCCTACTTTGTGGGAGATGGGTCCCCTCGTACCTAGCTACTATGTAGCGAACACGAGGGCTTCCCTAAACCCTATTCATTCATGGCTTTTTGCCAAAAAGTACCCGCACGACTATTTTTGGTCTTTTCTCCTCTCCATAGTGATGTTTTAATTAATTAATTGATTGATTAATTAATCTTTTTAATTAATTGATTAATTGATTAATTGTTTAAGCATGACTGTTGGTTTTCTTGGAAGTTGAGAAGTCCCCTCACTTCTATTTAAACCGTTTTATTGTATCTTTTATTGTAAGTCCACTGATGATGGGGTGAAATTCCCCAGAAACATGTCTGGACATCTTTTCAATAATTTCAATAAAATTTGTTCTTGCTTATTTCTGGATCTTTCTGATGCTGCAAGTGATACTTTTGTTAAATGTTAAATGTTAAATGTTAAATGTTAAATGTTAAATGTTAAATGTTAAATGTTAAATGTTAAATTTTAAACCCTAAACCCTATTCATTCATGGCTTTTTGCCAAAAAGTACCCGCACGACTATTTTTGGTCTTTTCTCCTCTCCATAGTGATGTTTTAATTAATTAATTGATTGATTAATTAATCTTTTTAATTAATTGATTAATTGATTAATTTTTTAAGCATGACTGTTGGTTTTTCTTGGAAGTTGAGAAGTCCCCTCACTTCTATTTAAACCGTTTTATTATATCTTTTATTGTAAGTCCACTGATGATGGGGTGAAATTCCCCAGAAACATGTCTGGACATCTTTTCAATAATTTCAATAAAATTTGTTCTTGCTTATTTCTGGATCTTTCTGATGCTGCAAGTGATACTTTTGTTAAATGTTAAATGTTAAATGTTAAATGTTAAATTTTAAACCCAAAACCCTAAACCCTAAACCCTAAACCCCAAACCCCAAACCCCAAACCCCAAACCCCAAACCCCAAATGTTAAATGTTAAATGTTAAATGTTAAATGTTAAATTTTAAATCCTAAACCCTAAACCCTAAACCCTAAACCCTAAACCCTGCCCGCGCGGATTCTGCCCAAGGCTTTGCTATTCCAGCTAACGCTGATGCTGCTGCTGCAGCCCAACCGGACAGCGCTGCTCCCCGCGCCAACTCCAGCCTAGGCCCGCACGTTGTTGACAGCGCTGCTCCTCGCGCCAACTCCAGCCAGGGCCCGCACGGTTATGGAGTCTTTGCCGCCCATGGAGCCTTTGCCGCCCACGAGACCCCCCCTGCCTCTCCTTTGATCGCAGAGATGGCTACGGCTCCTTCGCATGATGATGCTCAACCCTCTTCTCACAGCAGAAGAAAATACCCAGACCAAATTCATCTCCTTGTCAACAAAGCGTTTGCAAAATTTAAACGGGTCTCTCTGGCTGCTGAAAGATCCAAGGACTATCTTGAAAAACTCAACAATTTCAAATCTATTGGCTCTCTTCCAAAAAGCTTGATGATTAAACCACCGAAGCTCTCCATTAACGATGATGAAAGCAATGCTCTCCTCTCTTCTAAATTGGAAACTATTCAGGCTGATGCCAACAAGCTTTTTCTCGATGCCTACATAGATGCTGTTTCTAAAGCATCCATCAATCATAATGCTCAGATTTCCAGCGTTGTTGAGAATTTCGACTCCTCTCTCAAGGGCACTTGCGTCGCTCTCCAGCACCTTCCTCTTTTAGGCACTTTCTCTGTCTCTGCTGATGAATTTTTAACACTCTAAAATTTTTAACACTCTAAATTTTTAACACTCTAAATTTTTAACACTCTAAATTTTTAAAACCCTAAACCCTAAACCCTAAACCCTAAACCCTAAACCGTTTTATTGTATCTTTTATTGTAAGTCCACTGATGATGGGGTGAAATTCCCCAGAAACATGTCTGGATATCTTTTCAATAATTTCAATAAAATTTGTTCTTGCTTATTTCTGGATCTTTCTGATGCTGCAAGTGATACTTTTGTTAAATGTTAAATGTTAAATGTTAAATGTTAAATGTTAAATGTTAAATGTTAAATGTTAAATTCCAAACCCTAAACCCTAAACCCCAAACCCTAAACCCCAAACCCTAAACCCTAAACCCTAAACCCCAAAACCCCAAAACCCCAAACCCTAAACCCAAAACCCAAAAACCCTAAACCCTAAACCCTAAACCCTAAACCCTAAACCCCAACCCTAAACCCTAAACCCTATTCATTCATGGCTTTTTGCCAAAAAGCACCCGCACGACTATTTTTGGTCTTTTCTCCTCTCCATAGTGATGTTTTAATTAATTGATTGATTGATTAATTAATCTTTTTAATTAATTGATTGATTGATTAATTAATCTTTTTAATTAATTGATTAATTGATTAATTTTTTAAGCATGACTGTTGGTTTTCTTGGAAGTTGAAAAGTCCCCTCACTTCTATTTAAACCATTTTATTGTATCTTTTATTGTAAGTCCACTGATGATGGGGTGAAATTCCCCAGAAACATGTCTGGACATCTTTTCAATAATTTCAATAAAATTTGTTCTTGCTTATTTCTGGATCTTTCTGATGCTGCAAGTGATACTTTTGTTAAATTTTAAATCCTAAAGTTCCTTCTTCACGCTGCCGTCAGATTTTTCCAGTTTTCCTGAGGCTTTGCTATCGGTGCTTAATGGCTTCTCCAGTTCACTTTTATGTCCTGGTGCTTCGCTGTTGATGGCTTTTTTGCTTCGGGTCTTGGCGGATGGTTCGTGGTTGGTTCCACCCTTGCTGTCCCCCTTTGCGATCTTCGCTGGTGCCAGATTTTTGTGGGTCGATCCTCTTTACTTTGCCTTCCTTTGGTTTCGGCGAAGGCTCGGGCTGCCGTTTTTTATGCCCTTTAGGGCTTTGCGGCCGCTCTGCTGCTTTTTTGCAGCTTTTTGGCACTTTGTGCCCCTTGGCACTGGGTGCATTTTGCACCCCGTGCCGCCTTGGATCCCTACTGGCAATGTCGTGGCCTCCTTCGTCGTGGGTTTGCGTTTTCGGCTGGGGGTTCTTCTGCTCCATGCTGCAGTTCTGGGCTTTGTTGCCCCTTTGGACGCCGCCTCTCTGCTGTCGCAAGATGCCGCCTCCTTGGATCCCCCTTGGCGATCCTCTTCTCTGCAACTGGTTCGTGTTTGGCCCCTGCCCTCTTCGTCGACTTTCGCATTTTTGGCGCCCGGTGTTTCCTCTCCCGGCCCCCACGGGCGGTTTTGGTGGTTTCCGCTTCCTTTCGGTGGTTTCCGGTTTCCTGGTTTTGGTCCCGGTTTTGCTGCCTTGGTGGTTTCCATGCTTGTGGTTGCTCTTGGTCGCCTTCACTATGGTTTGGATTTGTGCCTCCTACTTCGTGGGAGATGGGTCCCCTCGTACCTAGCTACTATGTAGCGAACACGAGGGCTTCCCTAAACCCTATTCATTCATGGCTTTTTGCCAAAAAGTACCCGCACGACTATTTTTGGTCTTTTCTCCTCTCCATAGTGATGTTTTAATTAATTGATTGATTGATTAATTAATCTTTTTAATTAATTGATTAATTGATTAATTTTTTCAGCATGACTGTTGGTTTTCTTGGAAGTTGAGAAGTCCCCTCACTTCTATTTAAACCGTTTTATTGTATCTTTTATTGTAAGTCCACTGATGATGGGGTGAAATTCCCCAGAAACATGTCTGGACATCTTTTCAATAATTTCAATAAAATTTGTTCTTGCTTATTTCTGGATCTTTCTGATGCTGCAAGTGATACTTTTGTTAAATGTTAAATGTTAAATGTTAAATGTTAAATTTTAAATCCTAAAGTTCCTTCTTCACGCTGCCGTCAGATTTTTCCAGTTTTCCTGAGGCTTTGCTATCGGTGCTTAATGGCTTCTCCAGTTCACTTTTATGTCCTGGTGCTTCGCTGTTGATGGCTTTTTTGCTTCGGGTCTTGGCGGATGGTTCGTGGTTGGTTCTACTCTTGCTGTCCCCCTTTGCGATCTTCGCTGGTGCCAGATTTTTGTGGGTCGATCCTCTTTCCTTTGCCTTCCTTTGGTTTCGGCGAAGGCTCGGGCTGTCGTTTTTTATGCCCTTTAGGGCTTTGCGGCCGCTCTGCTGCTTTTTTGCAGCTTTTTGGCACTTTGTGCCCCTTGGCACTGGGTGCATTTTGCACCCCGTGCCGCCTTGGATCCCTACTGGCAATGTCGTGGCCTCCTTCGTCGCGGGTTTGCATTTTCGGCTGGGGGTTCTTCTGCTCCATGCTGCAGTTCTGGGCTTTGTTGCCCCTTTGGACGCCGCCTCTCTGCTGTCGCAAGATGCCGCCTCCTTGGATCCCCCTTGGCGATCCTCTTCTCTGCAACTGGTTCGTGTTTTGCCCCTGCCCTCTTTGTCGACTTTCGCGTTTTTGGCGCTCGGTGTTTCCTCTCCCGGCCCCCACGGGCGGTTTTGGTGGTTTCCGCTTCCTTTCGGTGGTTTCCGATTTCCGCTTTTGGTCCCGATTTTGCTGCCTTGGTGGTTTCCATGCTTGTGGTTGCTCTTGGTCGCCTTCACTATGGTTTGGATTTGTGCCTCCTACTTCGTGGGAGATGGGTCCCCTCGTACCTAGCTACTATGTAGCGAACACGAGGGCTTCCCTAAACCCTATTCATTCATGGCTTTTTGCCAAAAAGTACCCGCACGACTATTTTTGGTCTTTTCTCCTCTCCATAGTGATGTTTTAATTAATTGATTGATTGATTAATTAATCTTTTTAATTAATTGATTAATTGATTAATTTTTTAAGCATGACTGTTGGTTTTCTTGGAAGTTGAGAAGTCCCCTCACTTCTATTTAAACCGTTTTATTGTATCTTTTATTGTAAGTCCACTGATGATGGGGTGAAATTTCCTAGAAACATGTCTGGACATCTTTTCAATAATTTCAATAAAATTTGTTCTTGCTTATTTCTGGATCTTTCTGATGCTGCAAGTGATACTTTTGTTAAATGTTAAATGTTAAATGTTAAATGTTAAATGTTAAATGTTAAATGTTAAATGTTAAATGTTAAATGTTAAATGTTAAATGTTAAATTTTAAATGTTAAATGTTAAATGTTAAATGTTAAATTTTAAACCCTAAACCCTAAACCCTAAACCCTAAACCCTATTCATTCATGGCTTTTTGCCAAAAAGTACCCGCACGACTATTTTTGGTCTTTTTTCCTCTCCATAGTGATGTTTTAATTAATTGATTGATTGATTAATTAATCTTTTTTAATTAATTGATTAATTGATTAATTTTATAAGCATGACTGTTGGTTTTCTTGGAAGTTGAGAAGTCCCCTCACTTCTATTTAAACCGTTTTATTGTAACTTTTATTGTAAGTCCACTGATGATGGGGTGAAATTCCCCAGAAACATGTCTGGACGTCTTTTCAATAATTTCAATAAAATTTGTTCTTGCTTATTTCTGGATCTTTCTGATGCTGCAAGTGATACTTTTGTTAAATTTTAAATCCTAAAGTTCCTTCTTCACGCTGCCGTCAGATTTTTCCAGTTTTCCTGAGGCTTTGCTATCGGTGCTTAATGGCTTCTCCAGTTCACTTTTGTTCTGGTGCTTCGCTGTTGATGGCCTTTTTTGCTTCGGGTCTTGGTGGATGGTTCGTGGTTGGTTCCACCCTTGCTATCCCCCTTTGCGATCTTCGCTGGTGCCGGATTTTTGTGGGTCGATCCTCTTTCCTTCGCCTTCCTCTGGTTTCGGCGAAGGCCCGGGCTGCCGTTTTTTATGCCCTTTAGGGCTTTGCGGCCGCTCTGCTGCTTTTTTGCAGCTTTTTGGCACTTTGTGCCCCTTGGCACTGGATGCATTTTGCACCCCGTGCCGCCTTGGATCCCTACTGGCGATGCCGTGGCCTCCTTCGTCGCGGGTCTGCGTTTTCGGCCGGGGGTTCTTCTGCTCCATGCTGCAGTTTTGGGCTTTGTTGCCCCTTCGGACGCCGCCTCTCTGCTGTCGCAGGATGCCGCCTCCTTGGATCCCCCTTGGCGATCCTCTTCTCTGCAACTGGTTCGTGTTTGGCCCCTGCCCTCTTCGTCGACCTCCGCATTTTTGGCGCTCGGTGTTTCCTCTCCCGGCCCCCACGGGCGGTTTTGGTGGTTTCCGCTTCCTGTCGGTGGTTTTCGGTTTACCGGTTCTGGTCCCGATTTTGCTACCTTGGTGGTTTCTATGCTTGTGGTTGCTCTTGGTCGCCTTCACTATGGTTTGGATTTGTGCCTCCTACTTCATGGGAGATGGGTCCCCTCGTACCTAGCTACTATGTAGCGAACACGAGGGCTTCCCTAAACCCTATTCATTCATGGCTTTTTGCCAAAAAGTACCCGCACGACTATTTTTGGTCTTTTCTCCTCTCCATAGTGATTTTTTAATTAATTGATTGATTGATTAATTAATCTTTTTTAATTAATTGATTAATTGATTAATTTTATAAGCATGACTGTTGGTTTTCTTGGAAGTTGAGAAGTCCCCTCACTTCTATTTAAACCGTTTTATTGTAACTTTTATTGTAAGTCCACTGATGATGGGGTGAAATTCCCCAGAAACATGTCTGGACGTCTTTTCAATAATTTCAATAAAATTTGTTTTTGCTTATTTCTGGATCTTTCTGATGCTGCAAGTGATACTTTTGTTAAATGTTAAATGTTAAATGTTAAATGTTAAATGTTAAATGTTAAATTTTAAATGTTAAATGTTAAATGTTAAATTTTAAATGTTAAATGTTAAATTTTAAATCCCTAAACCCTAAACCCTAAACCCTAAACTTTCATGGCTTTTTGCCAAAAAGTACCCGCACGACTATTTTTGGTCTTTTTTCCTCTCCATAGTGATGCTTTAATTAATTAATTGATTGATTAATTAATCTTTTTAATTAATTGATTAATTGATTAATTTTTTAAGCATGACTGTTGGTTTTCTTGGAAGTTGAGAAGTCCCCTCACTTCTATTTAAACCGTTTTATTGTAACTTTTATTGTAAGTCCACTGATGATGGGGTGAAATTCCCCAGAAACATGTCTGGACATCTTTTCAATAATTTTAATAAAATTTGTTCTTGCTTATTTCTGGATCTTTCTGATGCTGCAAGTGATACTTTTGTTAAATTTTAAATCCTAAAGTTCCTTCTTCACGCTGCCGTCAGATTTTTCCAGTTTTTCTGAGGCTTTGCTATCGGTGCTTAATGGCTTCTCCAGTTCACTTTTATGTCTTGGTGCTTCGCTGTTGATGGCTTTTTTTGCTTCGGGTCTTGGCGGATGGTTCGTGGTTGGTTCCACCCTTGCTGTCCCCCTTTGCGATCTTCGCTGGTGCCGAATTTTTGTGGGTCGATCCTCTTTCCTTCGCCTTCCTCTGGTTTCGGCGAAGGCCCGGGCTGCCATTTTTTATGCCCTTTAGGGCTTTGTGGCCGCTCTGCTGCTTTTTTGCAGCTTTTTGGCACTTTGTGCCCCTTGGCACTGGATGCATTTTGCACCCCGTGCCGCCTTGGATCCCTACTGGCGATGCCATGGCCTCCTTCGTCGCGGGTTTGCATTTTCGGCCGGGGGTTCTTCTGCTCCATGCTGCAGTTTTGGGCTTTGTTGCCCCTTCGGACGTCGCCTCTCTGCTGTCGCAGGATGCCGCCTCCTTGGATCCCCCTTGGCAATCCTCTTCTCTGCAACTGGTTCGTGTTTGGCCCCTGCCCTCTTCGTCGACCTCCGCGTTTTTGGCGCTTGGTGTTTCCTCTCTCGGCCCCCACGGGCGTTTTTGGTGGTTTCCGCTTCCTTTCGGTGGTTTTCGGTTTCCCGATTTTGGTCCCGGTTTTGCTGCCTTGGTGGTTTCCATGCTCGTGGTTACTCTTGATCGCCTTCACTATGGATTGGATTTGTGCCTCCTACTTCGTGGGAGTTGGGTCCCCTCGTACCTAGCTACTATGTAGCGAACACGAGGGCTTCCCTAAACCCTATACTTTCATGGCTTTTTGCCAAAAAGTACCCGCACGACTATTTTTGGTCTTTTTTCCTCTCCATAGTGATGCTTTAATTAATTAATTGATTGATTAATTAATCTTTTTAATTAATTGATTAATTGATTAATTTTTTAAGCATGACTGTTGGTTTTCTTGGAAGTTGAGAAGTCCCCTCACTTCTATTTAAACCGTTTTATTGTAACTTTTATTGTAAGTCCACTGATGATGGGGTGAAATTCCCCAGAAACATGTCTGGACATCTTTTCAATAATTTCAATAAAATTTGTTCTTACTTATTTCTGGATCTTTTTGATGCTGCAAGTGATACTTTTGTTAAATGTTAAATGTTAAATGTTAAATGTTAAATGTTAAATGTTAAATTTTAATAAACTTTTTAATAAATTTTTAATAAACTTTTTAATAAATTTTTAATAAACTTTTTAATAAACTTTTTAGTAAACTTTTTAATAAATTTTTAATAAACTTTTTAATAAACTTTTTAATAAACTTTTTAATAAATTTTTAATAAACTTTTTAATAAACTTTTTAATTGATTAATTTTTTAAGCATGACTGTTGGTTTTCTTGGAAG
Organism: Cupressus sempervirens; assembly: GCA_028749045.1. NCBI lineage: Eukaryota > Viridiplantae > Streptophyta > Pinopsida > Cupressales > Cupressaceae > Cupressus > Cupressus sempervirens. Next base: position 1,059,562,157 of record CM053787.1, on the reverse strand, counting down.
TTGAGAAGTCCCCTCACTTCGATTTAAACCGTTTTATTGTATCTTTTATTGTAAGTCCACTGATGATGGGGTGAAATTCCCCAGAAACATGTCTGGACATCTTTTCAATAATTTCAATAAAATTTGTTCTTGCTTATTTCTGGATCTTTCTAATGCTGCAAGTGATACTTTTGTTAAATGTTAAATGTTAAATTGTAAGTCCACTGATGATGGGGTGAAATTCCCCAGAAACATGTCTGGACATTTTTTCAATAATTTCAATAAAATTTGTTCTTGCTTATTTCTGGATCTTTCTGATGCTGCAAGTGATACTTTTGTTAAATGTTAAATTTTAAATGTTAAATGTTAAATGTTAAATGTTAAATTTTAAATGTTAAATGTTAAATGTTAAATGTTAAATGTTAAATGTTAAATGTTAAATTTTAAATGTTAAATGTTAAATGTTAAATGTTAAATGTTAAATGTTAAACTTTTGTGAATTTTGTGCCTCCTTTCGGAGTTGGGACCCCTCGTACCTAGGCTTTTTGCCGAACACGGGGGTTTTCCTAAACCCTAAAAATTTTTAAGTTCCCGCACATTATTAAATGCCATTAATTTGGTATTTAATTTTTTATTCACTTAAGTGATTTGTATGACTGTTGGTTTTTCTTGGAAGTTGAAGCGGCTTTTGCTTCACTTCTATTTAAGACCTCGAATTGTTCATTTTATTGTAACAAGTCCACTGATGAGAGGGTGAAACTCCCTCGAAACATGTCTGGACAATTTTATCAATAAAATTCATTTACTTTCATACTTTCTTCTGGATCCTCTTCTGTGCTGCCAGTGATAAATTCTTTTTAATAAATTTTTAATAAATTTTTAATAAACTTTTTAATAAACTTTTTAATAAACTTTTTAATAAACTTTTTAATAAACTTTTTAATTTTTAATTAATTGATTAATTGATTAATTTTTTAAGCATGACTGTTGGTTTTCTTGGAAGTTGAGAAGTCCCCTCACTTCTATTTAAACCGTTTTATTGTATCTTTTATTGTAAGTCCACTGATGATGGGGTGAAATTCCCCAGAAACATGTCTGGACATCTTTTCAATAATTTCAATAAAATTTGTTCTTGCTTATTTCTGGATCTTTCTGATGCTGCAAGTGATACTTTTGTTAAATTTTAAATCCTAAAGTTCCTTCTTCACGCTGCCGTCAGATTTTTTCAGTTTTCCTGAGGCTTTGCTATCGGTGCTTAATGGCTTCTCCAGTTCACTTTTATGTCCTAGTGCTTCGCTGTTGATGGCTTTTTTTGCTTCGGGTCTTGGCGGATGGTTCGTGGTTGGTTCCACCCTTGCTGTCCCCCTTTGCGATCTTTGCTGGTGCCAGATTTTTGTGGGTCGATCCTCTTTCCTTCGCCTTCCTTTGGTTTCGGCGAAGGCCCGGGCTGCCGTTTTTTATGCCCTTTAGGGCTTTGCGGCCGCTCTGCTGCTTTTTTGCAGCTTTTTGGCACTTTGTGCCCCTTGGCACTGGGTTCATTTTGCACCCCGTGCCACCTTGGATCCCTACTAGCGATGCCGTGGCCTCCTTCGTCGCGGGTTTCCGTTTTCGGCTGGGGGTTCTTCTGCTCCATGCTGCAGTTCTGGGCTTTGTTGCCCCTTCGGACGCCGCCTCTCTGCTGTCGCAGGATGCCGCCTCCTTGGATCCCCCTTGGCGATCCTCTTCTCTGCAACTGGTTCGTGTTTGGCCCCTGCCCTCTTCGTCGACTTCCGCATTTTTGGCACTCGGTGTTTCCTCTCCCGGCCCCCACGGGCGGTTTTGGTGGTTTCCGCTTCCTTTCGGTGGTTTCCGGTTTCCTGGTTTTGGTCCCGGTTTTGCTGCCTTGGTGGTTTCCATGCTCGTGGTTGCTCTTGGTCGCCTTCACTATGGTTTGGATTTGTGTCTCCTACTTCGTGGGAGATGGGTCCCCTCGTACCTAGCTACTATGTAGCGAACACGAGGGCTTCCCTAAACCCTATTCATTCATGGCTTTTTGCCAAAAAGTACCCGCACGACTATTTTTGGTCTTTTCTCCTCTCCATAGTGATGTTTTAATTAATTGATTGATTGATTAATTAATCTTTTTAATTAATTGATTAATTGATTAATTTTTTAAGCATGACTGTTGGTTTTCTTGGAAGTTGAGAAGTCCCCTCACTTCTATTTAAACCGTTTTATTGTATCTTTTATTGTAAGTCCACTGATGATGGGGTGAAATTCCCCAGAAACATGTCTGGACATCTTTTCAATAATTTCAATAAAATTTGTTCTTGCTTATTTCTGGATCTTTCTGATGCTGCAAGTGATACTTTTGTTAAATGTTAAATTTTAAATGTTAAATGTTAAATGTTAAATGTTAAATTTTAAATGTTAAATGTTAAATTTTAAATGTTAAATGTTAAATTTTAAATGTTAAATGTTAAATTTTAAATGTTAAATGTTAAATGTTAAATGTTAAATGTTAAATGTTAAATGTTAAATGTTAAATGTTAAATTTTAAATGTTAAATGTTAAATGTTAAATGTTAAATGTTAAATGTTAAATGTTAAATTTGGATTTGTGCCTCCTACTTCATGGGAGATGGGTCCCCTCGTACCTAGCTACTATGTAGCGAACACGAGGGCTTCCCTAAACCCTAAACCCTAAACCCTAAACCCTAAACCCTATTCATTCATGGCTTTTTGCCAAAATGTACCCGCACGACTATTTTTGGTCTTTTCTCCTCTCCATAGTGATGTTTTAATTGATTGATTGATTGATTAATTAATCTTTTTTAATTAATTGATTAATTGATTAATTTTATAAGCATGACTGTTGGTTTTCTTGGAAGTTGAGAAGTCCCCTCACTTTTATTTAAACCGTTTTATTGTAACTTTTATTGTAAGTCCACTGATGATGAGGTGAAATTCCCCAGAAATATGTCTGGACGTCTTTTCAATAATTTCAATAAAATTTGTTCTTGCTTATTTCTGGATCTTTCTGATGCTGCAAGTGATACTTTTGTTAAATTTTAAATCCTAAAGTTCCTTCTTCACGCTGCCGTCAGATTTTTCCAGTTTTCCTGAGGCTTTGCTATCGGTGCTTAATGGCTTCTCCAGTTCACTTTTATGTTCTGGTGCTTCGCTGTTGATGGCCTTTTTTGCTTCGGGTCTTGGTGGATGGTTCGTGGTTGGTTCCACCCTTGCTATCCCCCTTTGCGATCTTCGCTGGTGCCGAATTTTTGTGGGTCGATCCTCTTTCCTTCGCCTTCCTCTGGTTTCGGCGAAGGCCCGGGCTGCCGTTTTTTATGCCCTTTAGGGCTTTGCGGCCGCTCTGCTGCTTTTTTGCAGCTTTTTGGCACTTTGTGCCCCTTGGCACTGGATGCATTTTGCACCCCGTGCCGCCTTGGATCCCTACTGGCGATGTCGTGGCCTCCTTCGTCGCGGGTCTGCGTTTTCGGCCGGGGGTTCTTCTGCTCCATGCTGTAGTTTTGGGCTTTGTTGCCCCTTCGGACGCCGCCTCTCTGCTGTCGCAGGATGCCGCCTCCTTGGATCCCCCTTGGCGATCCTCTTCTCTGCAACTGGTTCGTGTTTGGCCCCTGCCCTCTTCGTCGACCTCCGCATTTTTGGCGCTCGGTGTTTCCTCTCCCGGCCCCTACGGGCGGTTTTGGTGGTTTCCGCTTCCTTTCAGTGGTTTTCGGTTTACCGGTTCTAGTCCCGATTTTGCTACCTTGGTGGTTTCCATGCTCGTGGTTGCTCTTGGTCGCCTTCACTATGGTTTGGATTTGTGCCTCCTACTTCATGGGAGATGGGTCCCCTCGTACCTATCTACTATGTAGCGAACACGAGGGCTTCCCTAAACCCTATTCATTCATGGCTTTTTGCCAAAAAGTACCCACACGACTATTTTTTGTCTTTTCTCCTCTCCATAGTGATGTTTTAATTAATTGATTGATTGATTAATTAATCTTTTTTAATTAATTGATTAATTGATTAATTTTATAAGCATGACTGTTGGTTTTCTTGGAAGTTGAGAAGTCCCCTCACTTCTATTTAAACCGTTTTATTGTAACTTTTATTGTAAGTCCACTGATGATGGGGTGAAATTCCCCAGAAACATGTCTGGACGTCTTTTCAATAATTTCAATAAAATTTGTTCTTGCTTATTTCTGGATCTTTCTGATGCTGCAAGTGATACTTTTGTTAAATGTTAAATGTTAAATGTTAAATGTTAAATGTTAAATGTTAAATGTTAAATTTTAAATGTTAAATGTTAAATGTTAAATGTTAAATGTTAAATGTTAAATGTTAAATGTTAAATTTTAAATGTTAAATTTTAAATGTTAAATGTTAAATGTTAACTGTTAAATTTTAAATGTTAAATGTTAAATGTTAAATGTTAAATGTTAAATGTTAAATTTTAAATCCTGGTTTTGGTCCCGGTTTTGCTGCCTTGGTGGTTTCCATGCTTGTGGTTGCTCTTGGTCGCCTTCACTATGGTTTGGATTTGTGCCTCCTACTTCGTGGGAGATGGGTCCCCTCGTACCTAGCTACTATGTAGCGAACACGAGGGCTTCCCTAAACCCTATTCATTCATGGCTTTTTGCCAAAAAGTACCCGCACGACTATTTTTGGTCTTTTCTCCTCTCCATAGTGATGTTTTAATTAATTGATTGATTGATTAATTAATCTTTTTAATTAATTGATTAATTGATTAATTTTTTAAGCATGACTGTTGGTTTTCTTGGAAGTTGAGAAGTCCCCTCACTTCTATTTAAACCGTTTTATTGTATCTTTTATTGTAAGTCCACTAATGATGGGGTGAAATTTTCCAGAAACATGTCTGGACATCTTTTCAATAATTTCAATAAAATTTGTTCTTGCTTATTTCTGGATCTTTCTGATGCTGCAAGTGATACTTTTGTTAAATGTTAAATGTTAAATGTTAAATGTTAAATGTTAAATTTTAAATTTTAAATGTTAAATGTTAAATGTTAAATGTTAAATGTTAAATGTTAAATGTTAATTGTTAAATGTTAAATGTTAAATGTTAAATGTTAAATGTTAAATGTTAAATGTTAAATGTTAAATTTTAAATGTTAAATTTTAAATGTTAAATGTTAAATGTTAAATGTTAAATTTTAAATGTTAAATGTTAAATGTTAAATGTTAAATGTTAAATGTTAAATGTTAAATTTATATCCGTCTTCCTCCCATTCTCTTCCACACATTTCTCTCTTCTCTTGTATCCGTTTAATCCAACTGATGAGGGCTGATAGCCCGAAACATGTTTTGGATTCTGGAGATTGTATATGAGATTTTTTATTGTGGAATTTAATTGTGGATTTTATTTCTTTTTGGATTACTCCTTTCTATCAGTTTTTTAATTCTTTCGGAGCTGCAAGTGATCTATTAAATTTTTTAACACTCTAAAGTTTTGGATTTCTTCACGATGTCCTCCGGAGAATTAATTGTTCATGGCTCTTTGCCATCCGCTCAAGGCCAATCTCCATCTGCTCATGATGCTGCTCACGCCCAGGGTGGAATTCCATCGAACCAGGATAGAAAGAAACGAAGAGCTGACAGCGGCGCCATTATCTCAGCTCAGGAAAAAAAAATTTTGGCCGAGTTTGCTGTTGAATCATCTCGACAACAAGACTCTTTCTTGCGGAAATTGAATCAATTTATGGTAAAATTCTGTGAGAATACCAATACTTTTTCTTTAAAATTTGAAGATTTCTTATCGGATTCCCACAAAGCACAGGAAGAAGTTTGTTTGCAGGCTGATAGGGCTGCCCAATCCTCCAGAATGCATGCGGACTCTTCCGCCTCCGTCTTGACCGATATTTCTTCCGTTCTTGAACGCTCCTTTGATGCCGTTTTAAAACGGCTTGCGGTTTTGGAAGACAGGGTGGCGCAGAGTTGTCAACCCCACCCTGCCCGCGTGGATTCTGCCCAAGGCTTTGCTGTTCCAGCTAACGCTGATGCTGCTGCTGCAGCCCAACCGGACAGCGCTGCTCCCCGCGCCAACTCCAGCCTAGGCCCGCACGTTGTTGACAGCGCTGCTCCTCGCGCCAACTCCAGCCAGGGCCCGCACGGTTATGGAGTCTTTGCCGCCCATGGAGCCTTTGCCGCCCACGAGACCCCCCCTGCCTCTCCTTTGATCGCAGAGATGGCTGCGGCTCCTCCGCATGATGATGCTCAACCCTCTTCTCACAGCAGAAGAAAATACCCGGACCAAATTCATCTCCTTGTCAACAAAGCGTTTGCAGAATTTAAACGGGTCTCTCTGGATGCTGAAAGATCCAAGGACTATCTTGGAAAACTCAACAATTTCAAATCTATTGGCTCTCTTCCAAAAAGCTTGATGATTAAACCACCGAAGCTCTCCATTAACGATGATGAAAGCAATGCTCTCCTCTCTTCTAAATTGGAAACTATTCAGGCTGATGCCAACAAGCTTTTTCTCGATGCCTACATAGATGCTGTTTCTAAAGCATCCATCAATCATAATGCTCAGATTTCCAGCGTTGTTGAGAATTTCGACTCCTCTCTCAAGGGCACTTGCGTCGCTCTCCAGCACCTTCCTCTTTTAGGCACTTTCTCTGTCTCTTCTGATGAATGGTATGCTGAAGCTTTGCAAGAATTTCAGACTTTGTGCAATAAATTCACTATCGATCGAGCCATCAAAAAAGCTGCCAAGGAACAGGCTGAAGCTTCTAGGCAAGATTCTCGAGATACAGCTATGTCTGATGCCGAACAGCTACCGCCCGATCCCACTATTGCACAAATTATTAATGATAAGATTAATCAGAAATATGGTCATCTTTCTAAAGAAATCATTGCTCTGAAAAATCTTCTCTCTGCCCCCAATGAAACATAGGTGAAGAATAAGAACAGGAAGAAAAAGAACAAGAAGAAAAAGATCTCCTCTGGTGCCCCTCCAGTCAAGACAACTTCTAATGTGGACTCTACTCCAAAAAATGGGTCTCGTGCAGCCGGGAAGAACACCTCGGCTGCCTCTGGACAGTTGCAATCAAAGGGAAACTCTGCCCCCCGCCAGTCGGCGAAGAATGTGCAATCTGCCGCACATTCAAATCCATCCAACAGCAAAAATCGTGGGCAGAATTCCTACAAGAATCAAACTCAGGGCCATCAAAGAGGAAGAAACAGACAGCAGAACAGACAGGTACACAACTCCCGCATCCGCGGTTTCGGCCCCGCTTAAATCACTGGGGACCTGCCATTGATCGGGACTTCATGGCTCGATCATTTTTTTCTAGAAAGACTGCCTCGGAGGTTGAGAATCGGATATCTAACATTGCCATTCATAACCTCTCTTCTCGGCGTCTCTCTGCTGATGAACGAAGATTGTTAGGACTTGGAATTAAATTTATTCCTCGTCCTCCTCCAATGTCTATTCTTGATCTTCATAAAGAATTCAGAGCTTTTGCCAGACTTCTTCGTCTTCGTGCTTTCTTTGGTCCGGAAGCACCTCATGTCTCCTGTTCTCCTCTTGTTTCTGGAGTTTTTCCTCATCCTTTCCGCCAGAAGAATCCCTTTTGGAATCCGGATGAACAAAACTTCCAACTTGAAGAGATCATCCATAAAGCTGAAGACATTTTTCGGTCTCGCATTGCTTCCTGTGCTGGCTCGTTTGTTCGGCGTCCTCTTCTTCCTGCTAGACTCCTCAAGAGTCTCAATGATTTGAAGAATGACTCTTCCATTGTCATCAAACCAGCAGATAAGAATCTCGGCCTTGTTGTCCTCAATTCTTCTTGGTACAAATATGAAGGTCTTCGCCAACTTTCGGACCCCCTGGTTTATCTTCGTGTTGATTGTGTTCCTTGGAAGCTGATTTGGAGCAGACTCTCTTTTATCATTGATAAGTTTCTGTTCTTCCTCAAACCTGTTTGTTGCTTCCTTTTGAAGAATCCTTGTTCTTCAGCTAAAGCCTGTGCTTTTTATCTCCTGCCTAAGCTTCATAAGCCTATTCTGGTGGGTAGACCGATTTGTAGCTATACAGGTTATATGTTGGAACCAGCCTCGAAGCTTCTTCATGTTCTTTTGTTTCCGATTCTCCTACAACAGCAGCCTCATCTTCCTGATTCTCTCAGTCTTCTTCGTGAACTTGATCGCAAGGCTTTTCCTTCTTCTTGCATCTTGTTTACCTTTGATGTGGAGTCTCTTTATCCGAACATCCCTACCACTGAGGGCCTTTATGCTCTTTGGGAGATGGTTGTTGAGTATTTCCATACTCATAATCTTAATCTGAGGTTGATTGATCTGATCTTGGAGCTTGCTGAACTTGTTCTCCGTGAACACTATGTTGAGTTCGATGGTGTTTTTTATAAACAACTCCGGGGTACTGCTATGGGCAGCAATTTCGCAGTTGTCTACGCCTGTCTTTTCCTTTGCCATTTGGAAAAGCGTCTCTTCTCTCAGTTTGATTGCTCCTGTCTTATGTTCTACAAAAGGTTCATTGATGATGCTGTTGGTATTTGGACTGGTGATGAGTCCTCTTTGTCAACATTCTTTTCTCAGTATCAGAGCTTCTACCCTGAGATCAGAATTACACCTTCAGTTTCTTTTTCTTCTGTGGACATTCTTGACATTACTCTCTTCAAGGGAGATCGCTTCCACGCTTGCGGTATTCTTGATACCAAATGCTTCCAAAAGCCCCTCAATGCCTTTCAATACATTCCGTATTACTCTTGGCATCCTCCTCACCAAAAGAAATCCTTCATCTTAAGTGAGCTCAAGAGGTATCTCCTCAGGGAATCAGATCGATTTGGTTTTATGAGACTTCGAAAATAGTTTTACTCCAGACTTCGTGCTCGTGGTTATCCAAAGAAGTTTCTTCTCTCCTGCTTCAAATTGGTCTCTCGGCTTGATAAGTCAGTGCTTCTCTCACGCCTACATAATAGTGCCTCTCAGAGAACTGGGCCCCCCCTCGTTCTTAAGCTTGATTTCAGTTCTTCTGCTAAAGCTTTAAACTTGGGGGCCACCCTAAACCCTATACTTTATCGGCTTTGCCAAGAAGTCCCCGCACTGCGACATCTTCCATTTCCGAGAGTCTGTTGGCGTAACCCAAGAAAGTTGGGTTCCTTTCTTCTTCGCAGCAGGTTTTTCTCAAGATCACAGCACTCTTCGATCCACTAGGGCCATTGTTTCCCCCGCCTTTTTATAACATACTAACTTTATAATCTGGCGGGGGTCCCACTTTTTGGGTCGGCCTATTCAAGGGTCACACCTCTTGGATTTCCTCGGAAGATTGATTTTTATATCCGTCTTCCTCCCATTCTCTTCCACACATTTCTCTCTTCTCTTGTATCCGTTTAATCCAACTGATGAGGGCTGATAGCCCGAAACATGTTTTGGATTCTGGAGATTGTATATGAGATTTTTTATTGTGGAATTTAATTGTGGATTTTATTTCTTTCTGGATTACTCCTTTCTATCAGTTTTTTAATTCTTTCGGAGCTGCAAGTGATCTATTAAATTTTTTAACACTCTAAATTTTTTAAAAAAATTTTAACACTCTAAAATTTTTTAACACTCTAAAATTTTTTAACACTCTAAATTTTTTAACACTCTAAATTTTTTAACACTCTAAAATTTTTTAACACTCTAAAATTTTTTAACACTCTAAATTTTTTAACACTCTAAATTTTTTAACACCCTAAACCCTAAACCCTAAACCCTAAACCCTAAACCCTAAACTTTTTAATAAACTTTTAATAAACTTTTAATAAACTTTTAATAAACTTTTTAATAAATTTTTAATAAACTTTTAATAAATTTTTAATAAACTTTTTAATAAACTTTTTAATAAACTTTTAATAAACTTTTTAATAAATTTTTAATAAACTTTTTAATAAACTTTTAATAAACTTTTTAATAAACTTTTTAATAAATTTTTAATAAACTTTTTAATAAATTTTTAATAAACTTTTTAATAAACTTTTTAATAAACTTTTTAATAAATTTTTAATAAACTTTTTAATAAATTTTTAATAAACTTTTTAATAAATTTTTAATAAACTTTTAATAAACTTTTTAATAAACTTTTTAATAAACTTTTTAATAAACTTTTAATAAATTTTTAATAAACTTTTTAATAAACTTTTTAATAAACTTTTTAATAAATTTTTAATAAACTTTTTAATAAATTTTTAATAAACTTTTTAATAAATTTTTAATAAACTTTTTAATAAACTTTTTAATAAATTTAATTTGAAACACATGTACATATAAATACACAACATTAAATGTATGGTGCTAAATTCAATCATGTAACATACATATGTATTTTAAAACAAATTATCTTAGAGACCATATCTATTGTACATTGTAATGTGTTCATGCAAATGTGAAAAATAAATATTCATACATGTACATGTATATGCAATAAAAATAAAATAATTTTTTTTGATTAAATGATAACTAAGTGTACACATGTACATACATGCAATAAAAATATATAATTCTTGACTAAAATCTAAATTTTGATGTAAATGCTTTGATGATTATGGGGAGTGTAGATGAGAGTTAGGACATAGGGATAGAAAAATTTGTTACTAGATAAGTAAATGAGTTTAGTTAGCAAATGTTAGTTTACAATTTAGAACTCATGACTTAATTTAGTAGTTTGAATTAGAGTTAAGAATGTTAATAAAGTAAATGGGATATAGTTTTATTAAGGTTGATAGTAAGGTCAATCTATTATGTGCTAGTAAACATATGAATACCTATTACAACCTATAGCAGACGTAATGACCTAGTAGGAGTCCCTAGGTCCCCTTAACATATATATGGATAAAAATACCTCTAATGTATCATGAGGTCGTTATGTGTCATTTGATAATGTAAGAATCATCATTACCTAATAAGACCTATTATATCCTAATAATACATATTAAGACTTATTAGAACCTATAAAAAATAGTATGACCTATTACGACTCCTATGTCCCCTTAAGATACACATGTATGGATAACATATTGAAAAATGCAGTTGACATAAGTGATCTTAATGTGTTGTTTGGTAATGTAAGACTCATTATTACTTGAAAATACCTATTATGTGCTAGTAAACATATGAATACCTATTACAACCTATAACAGACGTAATGACCTAGTAGGAGTCCCTAGGTCCCCTTAACATATATATGGATAAAAATACCTCTAATGTATCATGAGGTCGTTATGTGTTATTTGATAATGTAAGAATCATCATTACCTAATAAGACCTATTATATCCTAATAATACATATTAAGACTTATTAGAACCTATAAAAAATAGTATGACCAATTACGACTCCTATGTCCCCTTAAGACACACATGTATGGATAACATATTGAAAAACGCAGTTGACATAAGTGATCTTAATGTGTTGTTTGGTAATGTAAGACTCATTATTACCTGACAATACCTATTATGTGCTAGTAAACATATGAATAGCTATTACAACCTATAACAGACGTAATGACCTAGTAGGAGTCCCTAGGTCCCCTTAACATATATATATGGATAAAAATACCTAGAAATGTATCATGAGGTTGTTATGTGTCATTTGGTAATGTAAGAATCATCATTACCTAATAAGACCTATTATATCCTAATAATACATATTAAGACTTATTAGAACCTATAAAAAATAGTATGACCTATTAAGACTCCTATGTCCCCTTAAGACACACATGTATGGATAACATAATGAAAAATGCAGTTGACATAAGTGATCTTAATGTGTTGTTTGGTAATGTAAGACTCATTATTACCTAACAATACCTATTATGTGCTAGTAAACATATGAATACCTATTACAACCTATAACAGACGTAATGACCTAGTAGGAGTCCCTAGGTCCCCTTAACATATATATAGATAAAAATACCTAGAAATGTATCATGAGGTCGTTATGTGTCATTTGGTAATGTAAGAATCATAATTACCTAATAAGACGTATTATATCCTAATAATACATATAATTAAGACTTATTAGAACCTATCAAAAATAGTATGACCTATTACAACTCCTATGTCCCCTTAAGACACACATGTATGGATAACGTATTGAAAAACGCAGTTGACATAAGTGATCTTAATGTGTTGTTTGGTAATGTAAGACTCATTATCACCTAACAATAACTAGTTGTTAAAATGAACATCATCAATAGCTAAGTGTGGTTCATTCAGTTAGTAGAGGGCCTATGTTATGGTTAGAATGTGGTATGGGTTATGATTGTAGTTAATATAAGGTTATGTTAGAAGGTGTATTTAATGTCAAAATTAATTTCACCATAAGATATTATTGTTTCACCTCTAGATCCATCAGGTTATGTTAGAAACATAATAACGTCCTCTAAAGGTTTGCTACATTTTTTACTAATATTTTTCTACATGTTTACCTCATAACCTAATATTTTTCTATATTTTAACCTAATGTTTTTCCTAATGTTTTTCTAAATTTTAACCTAATGTTTTTCTATATTTTAACCTAATGTTTTTCTATATTTTAACCTAATGTTTTTCTACACTTTTAACTAATGTTTTTCTATATTTTAACCTAATGTTTTTCCTAATATTCTTCTATATTTTAACTTAATGTTTTTCGACACTTTTAATTAATATTTTTCTACGTTTTTATCTCATGTTTAACTACATTTTTACTAACAAATTAATTTAAATACCATTCTAAAATAATCAAAAATAATTAAAATAATTTAAACATATTAAAAAATAAACAATTTTAAGAATTTCACTCACAAAATACGTCAAAAACAACTATTTTAAGTACGATTAACATCTATTAATCAAAAAATATGTTTAAAAACTATTAAAAAATGGGGAGGAAAAAACCACTAACTAGTTACGGCCGAAACCCTTAACCCGCTCTCCAAACATCCAGGAATCGCAACAGTAACAATGATAGCCGCTAGAGGTTTGCGACAATTTTTATTCCGGCTCAGGGTTTCGACTGGGACCCTTTCGACCGAATGGGTTTCGGCTGAAACAGTATGCACCACGTAGGTGTGCGAAACCGCTATGTGTGTACGGCCGGAGCCGTTACGATCGAAAGCATTTCGGCCGAAACGGTACAAGATATCACAAACGATGACAGAGCTTTGTGCTTTTACCCAATTAACCAAAAAATCTAGGATAAACTACAGTGTTAAGTAACTTTTGACTAGAGTGATTAAAAATTTTCAAAAAAAAGTTACAATTCTAAGGGGGCCACACTTTGTACCGTCTTATATTTTTTTAGAATAAACAGTACCACTTTCTATGGCCCCCTTTTTTGAGGACCTAAAAGTAAACCATTTTGAAAAAAAATTAGTAGTTTAGAAACTAGATTCAAAGGACTACTACTTTTGTTTTTGTCATATCTTAAAATTTTGAGCGTAACTATCTTCAAATTCTTGTTGAAGTTCAGAAATTGCTGATTTTAGAAAAAAGGTGTCCACTTATACCCCCCTTTTGGCACTACATCTTGGTGCACTTACCACATGTTTAGAAGGAAATATAAAGAGATACATGTTTAGAAGGAAAAGAAAAGACCATTTAGATAGCCCTTGAAGAAAATTGCATAGAGATCACAAGTGCACAACATGACAATAGAATCACAGAGAAAGGGCATGACATGACAACAAAATTGTAAAGAAAGGACATGCAAATGAAATCGTAGAGTAAGTGCATGATAATGAAATATAGAGATCACAAGGGCATGACAACATTAAGAGACCTCCACCCTCTTTCAAAGCCCTCCACACTCTTTTGCATGTAATTATCCACAATCAAAACAAATGGGGAATGATTTATGTCAGACTTTCTTTTCTTTTTTTAGTTAATACTCACACAAGTGTCACAATTATGATGCCAACATCGGTATTACAATGACATCGAGATAATTGCAAAAAAATTGAAAATTGAAAATCACCACAAATTACACCACTATGACAAATTGTCATCGCAATTTAACCCCAAATCTTGTATTGACCAAAAAGATACAACACAAATACTAGTACTCACTAACCATAAATTTTCTCTGAGAACAATCTTTACAAAAGCTTATGTAACTCATGCAAATCTTCATATCTCTTTTTATGAACATAGACATAGTATCATAAACACATTCTTGAATTCTCTTCTAAGTGTGCATTACATAACTCTCTAACCACAAATCTTGAATCTTACCCTATAACTTTGGCTAAACTGTCAAGAAATTTGATATGTTGACATCAATGGCAAGCGAAATCATGAATGAAACACATGAGAACTCAATCATCTCTTTGATATATTGACAAACTCTCCCATGCAAAAACATCAAGCATTCATGTTTAACATTTTTACCCTATTTTTTGGGATTTACACAACTCTATATATAATTTTATATACATAAATTATATCTCTTTAGAAAGATCTCAAATATTATGACTTTAGTGAACTATTAAAAAATATATCATCTTTGTACCATTTCTAGATAGAATTTTTTTTTTTTTTTTTTTTTTGAGCATCATATCTTTTGGAAATAGTGTTATGAAATTAACATCATGAGAACATTGGGCACCATGAGTTTTCCCAAACTCAAAATCCATGCATTACAAAATGAAAAATAAATTTGCATCTTCCTATAACAATGTTCAAACAAAACATGAACCTCTTTACACCCTCTCAAATAATCATTAGCTTATTCCATAATTCTATTATTCCATAATTCTATTAGGCCATATACATTTGTGTGTTTCCTCAATTACAATTATATCCTTAGTTAAAATTATCTTGTGAAGTACACACACACACACACACCATCTTGTGTGGATTTTAACACTAAAAGCTATTAACTATTTGACAATTGCAAATCAATTTAGCAACATAATGAAAATTACAATTCATTTTAGTGTTCAAAGTGGAAATATCTTTCAATTCTTCTTGTAATGCTTATGATTTTGAGGTCATCCTTTCTCATGCATTTGTACACAAATGAATACATCTTGATATTACTAAATAACAATAAAATCACAATGTGTTTCAATGTGGCTAATGATGACTAGTTATTTTTTACCATTACTCATCAAACATAGGTCCATTAAATTGACTTAAAAGTTACACATTGATTCTTCACAACAATATTGTAATGAATCATTAAATAATATATTTTGATAACATAAGTCATGCAAACATCTTCCGATAATGAATGAATGTATGAATATAAATACTAGCACTTGCACCTTTTGAAGGGTGCAAAGGTTAAGCTGATAGATTTATGTAATTGTTGTCCTTTCAATTGTCCATGGACCTCTACAACTATTAGGTTTAGTTAAAAATATTCAACCACATGATCTCCAACTGATCCCCGCATCATATTTTCTTGTTGCATTTGAGGTGGAAATTTTAATTTCGTATGGAGCATGATTCATAGACACTATTTCTTTTCCATAAAAGTTGTGTTCTTGGGCCCAAACACTATGAAGATTCAAATAAAAGCCCCCCAGCAAGTGACTTTCTGGAATGGATAGTAGGTTGAACCTATGAATGATAAGTAAAGTGATGTTAGAGCTCACATGCATGCCTATGAAGAACATGTTTCAAACTCTCCATTTATGCCTACTATCCATTACTACTGACAGAGCTTTCATTCAATCTTATTCCTTTCTCCTGCTTCATATTGGAGCATGAATCCACATTATTGGACAAACTCTTCATAGTATCTTTTGATTGTTAAAGAAGATCAAAAGCTATATGGGCATGATCATATGGGAAAAGCAAAGGAGGAATAATATCAGTATAGTCAATTTTTGGTATAGTATTTAAACCACTTATATTGATTATAAATAATTGCATGAGCAATCAACTCCATTTATATGTTATCTTTTAATATTTTTGACTTTAATATTCTAAAGTTTCATAGTATAATAAGATATTTTATTTTATTTTTCAATTTGTCCATTACCTCATTATTGGGATGAAACTATGTCTCAAGTTTAATTTATTTGAATTATAAATTAATCAAATAATTAATTATAAAGTTTGACATTAATTCTACATTTAAATACCTCATATATCTTTATAATTGTATTTTCTTATCTTCCATGTCCTCTTCCCTTTGCATTTTTTCTCCACTCTCCTAGTAATATATTTCTTCTATAAATTTTGAAAAAACTAAGCTTTCTCATTACATTTATTATTAAAAAAAGTGTTTTCAATAATTAAAATTTATTTCTATTTAAATATTTTTTAAACATTAATCATAAATAGATAATAATTTGCTTATTTATTTCTTAAATAGTGTAAAATATTTTAATTTTCTTATACATAATTGGATAGTGTGATGGTTTAGTAGTGTAGTCAAAGAATTAATAAATGAACTAAAAGAAAAAAGATCAATATTAATCTTGTCAAGGAAGAGACAAAAGATCAAATGGAATTAAATGAAACACTAAAAAGAAAACTCACAAAACCAATGAGAAGAAAGAATGTCTGAATATCTTGTTTTTCAATAAAAACATGATTCAAATGCTTACAGTTCAAGACTTGAATGTCTTGTTTTTCAATAACAACATGAAGCTGACCCCAAACGATGTTCCATTTGAGGGAAGCTTATATCTTCTAGAATTGTTAAATGATCCAACATATCCGTAGTGATGTTGAAGGAATCCGGTGATTCATCATTCTGGTCAATTTCTATTTCAGGAAGTTCAACCAAAAATGGCAAGTCTTCATCCATGTCTGCAATTGCACAACTTAGATCTATCTCCGGGATTTCCATTTGAGGAGAGCTTATATCTGCTGGCCGAATAGCTCGATGATCCAACATATTCATATTCATATTCATATTCATACTGATATTGAAGGAATCAGAAGATTCATCATTGCAGCTCATTTCCATTTCAAGAAGATCAGCGAAAAATGATAGTTCTCCATCGATTTCCATGTCCATAGTTACACTATCGATTTCCATGTCTATAGCTACACTATCGATTTCCATGTCTGTAGCTACACTATCGATTTCCATGTCTATAGTTACACTATCAACTTCCATGTCTATAGTTGCACTGCTTGGATTTCCCTCCAAGATGATCTCTTCACTGCTGCTTGGATTTGCATGCACCATTTGATCTTGCATTAGCATTTGCATTTGATCTTGAATTGGGCCCATCTCAGTATTCAGTAAATTAAGTATTCAGTAAATGCCAAATAAGTTTTTTTTACATAACAAATAAAAAATATCGCTATTATCTCATGCATCCAAGATCTCAAACTAATAAAATTGCATGCAGCATCACCAGTGACAAAATCCAATATATGTTATCAATGATAAAGTCGTAAATATGATGTAAAATGTTATAGGTATCTCAGAAATACCTATTTTGCCCCCAAGTTCAAGCGAAAAACCAAACCCAATCAGTCTATAAAATTCATGGAAGATTAGATAGCGAATTTTTAAGATTGCATAACAAAGTTAAAGCTATCATAGACATTTATAGAAATTAGCAAAAAAATTAAGAATTAGGAATGTAATACTAAAATAGAAAGCTTATAAAAAAGGGTTAAGAATTAGAAATGTAATAGTAAAATAGAAAGTTTATAAAAAAGAGATATTATTTGAAAAAAAATGCAAAAAAATCGTTTATAGAATATTTCTTAAAAAATGATTGCTATTGAAAAAGCTTCCATAAAATAGAAATCTGTTTGGGCTGCCAACTTTTTCGTCGAATTAAGTTTTCTGAGCTCCCGTAAAATAGAAATCTGTTTGGGCTGACAACTTTTCCGTCAATAATTGAAACATGCTAATCAATTGAATAATAATAAAATTTAGAAAGTTGTAAAAAAATTGAATCTTCTAACAATGGAATTAGAAAATTACTAAAAATGAGTCATACATTGTATGAAAATTACTTCAATGTGAATCAAGATAATTGAACTCGAAAACTTTCTAGAATTCAGAAACTTTAGTATTCTTGTAGAAAATTGAATGATAATTCTCACTTTTAAATCTAAAAAATGTGATATAAAAGTTAATCCAAAGCTTACACAAATTAAGAAACAAAATTTGTGGAGTATTTTCAAAACTATTGATATTGTTGTAATCGAAATTGTGAAGTCTTTTCTATGCAAGTAATCAAAATTTTAGAATATTTTTATTTATATTGCCGTCCTGTATTTGCCAAATTTGACATTTTCTACAAGTTTTAAAAAGTTTCTTTAGCTTCCTACTGTTCTGTAAAAATTTAAAATAAACACAAAATGTTGTGTTTTTCAAAGCTTCCAGCTGTGCTTTTTTGGATGCCTTGTTGTCACTCCTATTTCTTTCGTTTAACGTAGAGGCCATATTTGGTGGTTCCCAGAAACATTTGAAACAAACGGTAACCATTTTTTTGGTGCGTTAAATAATAGTTTTAGATGTGTGGTTTCTATGGTACAGTTCGTCGGAACACGAAATATACCCCTGATTTCGTAATATAAAGGCAATCCTATTTGGCAATGATTTAAAAGAGAGTATCGTTGGTTTAATATAAAGTAGATGAGAAATTGTCTGTTTCCAATCCAGAGTTGATTTTGAGGAGTTTCTTTAGAATAGCATAAGCATTATTACATTGAAGATTTAAAAGATTATAATAGTGAAATTGATATATTTAATTTATAATTATTTTGTAAGAATATTCTAATGTAATAATTTATAAAATGAAAAAAATTAGATCTATTTTTTGTAAATACAATTTTTAATTGTATTCTTTATTTCATATGTGTTCTTATATATTCATTTGTGAATTTATTATTACCATTTTATGTCTTATACAAATCTTATATTTTAATTTTAAGATGATACAAATAATTTTTATGTTTAAGTGAAAATTTAAATTTTCTCACTGTTACAACCAGTGATCATAATGAGCCAATTTTAGAACTAAATAAATATTGTTATCTTATAGAAATGAAAGGAACTCTTCTCTATGATATTTATGACTTGAATCTCTATTTTTAAAAAATTATAGTCTTATTATTATTTATTTATTTAAATATAATTTATGGGCAACTAATTAATTTAAATTTATTATATACTTTTATTGAATCAACATAAGTTTACCTACATAATTTATTCATTACAAATTGTATACATTTAATTTGTGATTTATTTCAAAATTTGATATTTTTCTATTATCTAAATTCTTATATAATAAATTATTTTAAATGAAAATTTTATGTTTCAATAAATTATTCATGTTATTGAAATTGGTTAGTTATTTTAATACTACTTTTTATATACCTAAGACATTACAACACAGCTATATAGTTTTCCTTTTGAAGTCATTCTTATTCTATCAACTTCTTTCTCCAATGAACTTTATGTATATAATCTATATTATATTTTATTTTAGTTTACATCAATGAAGTTTGATTGTTCTTATTAGCCAATTTACTATCTTCTTTTTAGAGAATATATAATTACAAAAGTGGTAGGAACCATTACTGATTTAACTATGTTACCTTTATTTACAATTATTAATTATTTTCTAAAAAATAAATTTTATTCTTTATTATATTATAATAAATTAAGTAATTTTAAACTATATATCATATCATATGAAATTCTGAAAAAATATTATTAAAGTTTATATCATATAAAAAATAATATAATAATTAAAATTGAATAGTATAGTGTAATTTTATTTTAAACTATATATATATATATAAATTTCAATGCATATTTAAAAATAATTATTATTTAAGTATATAACCATAATTTAAAATCAATTGATATAAAGCAAGATGTAGCCTTCAAAGGATACACCAAAAGTCCACTATAGAGAAAGAAATACAACTTCAAATTTCACAATCCATACCATCATCAAATAATAAAAGAGACTTCACACAATGTCAACCAATAACCATTGAACATTATTTTGCATCATCAATAAACAAAGATAGAATAAATGAACTCAAAAGACAAAAACAAAATGAAATAGTACCACTCGCATCACATATAAATAGCAATGACAACTTCATTAACTCAACACGACCTATGATATCTATTCTTCAAGCACCTCCACAATTCACAACAACATTCGAGAGGTCAATGAAACAATTTCGACAATGCATTGACGCATTATTGGTAGTCACAACATGCAACATATGTATGGAATGATACACATGAATGTCCATCAAGAAAAATGTTGCTAACATTAAATGCTCTCAATGTTTCTCAGAGAAAGAATTACATCAGTTCTCTCTACAAAACAACATGGATCCAGGAATACAACCAAATGTCCTGAAAATACTCACCAACATCGAAGAAATGTTAATTGCTAGAGTGAACCCAGTATTACAAGTCACACATGCAAGAGGAGGACAATATAAATATACTAGTCATACAATAAGCTTCCCCCAAGAAATTTCAAGCATTGCATGCCTTTTACCAAGAAAACTAGAAGATCTTGAACTTGTTATAATACACATAACTAATCTACAAGGAAACAATTACGATTGTTATGTCAACAAAAACAATGTTCTAAATGCATTACTCTACAAAATAAGAAATGATCCATACTACAAAAATATCGAAATAGATCATGATGTTGTGAACTTATTGCCAGAAACAACCACTGATATATCATACATGATTCAAAGCTTACCTATCCAATGTCAGAATACTCAAGCAACAAATGATAATGAGACAACCCTTACTGATGACATGGACCTACAACATACTACATCATTCATTCCAAAATTACCTAATAGAGAACATGAGTTACATACCATTAAGACACTCTTAGGTTTCACAATGAATCAACCAGAAATTCTACCATGGCCATAAATCTATAACTCACCAATAAATGAGTATAACACTGAGGGGTTGTTAACCATGGCTTTCCCCACACTATTTCCAACTGGATGTGCACTGCCACTTCAAACTAGAACTAAACAAGTTATCATGAATGAATATGCTTTACACTTATTGACATACTATGACAACAGGTTTGGAAAACATGTACAATTTTGCTACTACATTTAAAATTTAATTATGCGACATCGCAACCAACAAACAATAGTTGTATTGCTCAAATCCAACATTCATGAACAACTTCCAAAAACAATTCAAACTCTCCGCAAAAATCTACAAAATGTCCCTGACAATCAATTGGCCAATCAACTCGTGTGATTTGGAACTTCATTAAGAGGAACAAGAACATTTTGGAACAAAAGTTGATCAAACCTAACAACAATGATAGACTAACTAGGGACACCAACACTATTTTTTACGTTGAGTTTAACTAACACAAAGTGGGCAGATTTACATCCATTATTCCCACAAAATACAAGCCCTACAATACAAAACTCAAGAAAATAGTTGATTGATAACTATTCAAAATCCACATATTACATTGCTATACATTCACCAAAGATTCACAATCTTTCGTGAAGAAGTGATAGAAAAACTATTACAAGCAATAGATTATTGGTATAGGTATGAATGGCAACATCGAGGATCTGGTCATGTACATGGATTTATATGGCTTCCAAATGCACCTAATATGGACACATTAGATTGGAATAACAAACATGAAATAGACACAGCCAAAAAATTCTTCGACAACTATGTCTCAGCATGGAATCCATGTGATCAGATAGAAAGACAAAATAGATCACATCACACAACAAACGATGATCCTTGCACACTCAACACTCCACAAATCTTATCATTAGATCCTCTCTATGATTACTAACAGATACTAAATATTGTACAAAGACATACAAAATGCACAGATCAAACATGTTTACAAAAATAAGGAAACACAACAGAATGTCGCTACAAAGCTCCATGGAAAGAGCAACCAACATCTACATTGACTTGTGATAATGAAAAAAAAAATTACTTACAATCCAGCAAGAAATCATGATCACCTAAACATCCATAATCCACAAATGCTTGCAATTTGGCAAGCTAATGTTGATTGCCAACCAATCATGTCTAGAAAAGTAGTTCTCAATTACATCTCAAAATATGCTTCCAAAGCAGAGAAAAAATCAGAGAGCTACAATATAATATTACAAAACATAGCAAATACAAGCCAAAAAAATGATGATGCATTGCTAACATATCAAAGGTTCATGATGGGAATCATTGTAGATCGTGATATTGGGGCTCAAGAAACATGTCATATGCTTCAAAAATTGCCCATTGCAATTTGCAGTCATTCATTTATTTCATTGAATGTGAGCAAAAAATGCCTTCATTGAACCAATAATTCAAACATTGAAGAAGAACTAGGTAATACTTATATGCAATCATATATAGAGCACCCCATAGAGCTAGACTCATTATCACTCATTGACATAGCCCAGATGTATACATTCTCAAAAAATCAAAAAAAAGGTCAATGGAAAAAGAGAAAAACCAATGCAATCATTAATGTCTACCCCCTACTCAAGATTATTCTAGATGAAACTGATGAAAACTTTGAAACATTTTGTTGGAGTGAACTCTTACCATATAAACCCTTTCATAATATCCCAACAGATATTGGCATTACAATAGAGAAAATAATATCAAACTAGAAAATGCTACATAGTAATAATTACTCTCCTTGGCATGTAACAAGAATTGAAAACACACCAACAAATGAAGAAAATGGCAGCACTGAAACTGATGACCATGAAACTAACCAACAAATAGACCTATACGAATGGGAGTTACTATCCCAAATGGGTCCCTCCAAAAACTTTACAATCAACGAGCTTGATCTCCTAGGAAAATGAGACATTGATATTAATCACCAATGGAATACAAACAACATTTCCAATGAACTAAATGAATCAACTATAAAATTCATTCTTACAAGAAAATTACAAACAAATGGAAATTTTGTTCGTTCATCAAATATCCAACCAAACTACCAACTAGCCCCAAAACAACAATTAGCTTTAGACATCATCACCAAACATCATACAAATCCATTCACCAATAAGCCACTATGCATGATTATTTAGGGAACATCAATCACTGGCAAATCGTAACTTATTGATTGCATTAGAAAAACCATAAACATTACTGAAAATAATGACAAAAAACCATTGGTTGCTCTAGCACCTACAAGAATTGCAGCATATAATATTCAAGCATCAACAATCCACACATGCCTTCGAATTCCAATTAAAGAAATACATCCCTTACAAGGTCAATCATTAATAAACTTTCAAGAAGACTTCAAACATATTAAATACATTCTTATAGATGAAATGAGCTTCTTGGGACCAAAACTTCTTATCAAAATTGATACTCATTTATGTGAGGCATTCCCACATAAAAAACAAGAACCTTTTGGTCGGCTTTCTATCATCCTCATTGGTGATTTAGGACAACTGCTACCAGTTCTAGACAAGCCAATATATGCCTCAAATTCTAAAGCAATAATGTTATGGCAAACATTCACTATTGTAATTACATTGGACACAATTTTTTGACAACAAGGACAAACCCAATCCCAACAATAATTTCAAAAAATCCTACAAAATATTTGAAATTCAGAACCACTAAAAGATGACTGGGACACACTAATGACTCGAACAAACAACTCCTTAACTCCCAAACAAAGAGAAGATTTTGATAAAGCCACACATCTATTTGCAACTAATGAATTCATTAAACTACATAACAAAAAAATGCTAAAACTATTGTACCTCCCAATAGCACTTAGTTCTGCTAGAGTTGCTACAAAAAAATCATATGAATACAACAAAGATGATCAACTTTAGCAAGAAGTCCTACTCTGCATCGGCCAACAAATCACGTTAACAACAAATCTATTGACACAAGCTAGACTTGTCAATGGATCACTTGGACAAATAACATCAATCATCTATGATACAAATTCAAACCCTCTAGATCTACCAAAATATGTTGTTGTTAATTTTAAAAATTACATTGGGCCAACCTGGGATACACATAACCTAAACAATGTACCCATTACTCCAATTACCTGAGGAAACCGCACACAACTGCCACTGGCTATGGCTTGGGCCATTACAATACACAAATCCCAAGGACTCACACTTAAAAAGGCTACAATAGACATTGGAAAAAAAGAAAGACAAGGATTGACATTTACAACAATATCGAGAGTCAAATTTATTGATGGCCTTCGGATTCAACCACCGTTCTCTTTTGAAAGATACTGTAAAATGCAAAATAATTTTTACACACTTGCCAGAAAGAAGGAAGAAGCACACCTACAACTACTATCACCACTTCAGCAAACAACACACTCTACAACATATAAACATTAACCAACAAAGGTAACAAAAAAAAAAATATTCATTATTTCTAAAAATTCTCAACAATTTTAAAATAAAATAAAATTACTACACACATTCCATTCACTTTAGTTTCTAACAAAAAATATACTTATCATGCAGGTACACAACATATCAGAATTCAAACACAACATATGTGGAATACAACAATCATTCCATAAAATCTACCAATGGAAAAAGTAAGTAAGTATATCCACTTCCAATTATTTCTTTCACTAAAATAGTTTCCATTATCCAACTATACTTTTGAACAACAAATATTTGATGCCACATTCCATTGAAAACAAATTCAATTGGCATAATATGATTCTAATGTTTGTTTGCAGATCAAAGTATACTACTTCAACTATATGCCATCGCCTTTCTAAATGGATCGCATGTGATACAACAACACAAGCTTCAACACTACCAACATGTTTTTTTTTAATAAGTTTTGCAGAGCCTCCTCCCAAGATGATTTCTAATTCTTCTTCTCCATTGCACTATTATTACTAATGTTGACACTATCAATACTACATACATTTTAGAATTATTTCTTTTCACTTTCTTAATTCAATTAGCCATGAATTTAAGGTTACAATTTAGTCCCTCTAGCAATCTCTTCATTCCAACATGACATTAAATCATTTCATTGGTTTTTATTCTTTATTTTAAGAAAACATTGTCGTATGAAATAAGTTCTTCTTTCAGCTACTCAGAGAAAATTTTCAACTTCTCATTGTGTATTCATACCTATGATAGCATATTAATTGATCCTAATTTAATTGACATAATTAAAATTCCTATCAATACTAAATACCATGTTGTATTATTCTATGACTGTAAGTTAATGCCAACTTTGTTGCATTATGCATTATGATATTCTTTTAAAAAATACACCTATCGGCTAATCGTTGCACGTACATAAACGTGCAACCGCTAGTTAATAGTATGTTGAGATTAACCTAAAGGAGTTAATATTAAATGTAGAGAGAGAAATGAGAAAGGTGCAATATGTAGTGGTTGTAGGGTCATCGATTGTAGTTTTCTTGCTTCAGAAGATTGGTCAGATCTGATAACCATAAAACATGCATAAATCTCTTAAGATATGCTCTATATTGTTTCATTGTTGCATTTTATTAGTTTGCATATAGTTGAAAATATAGGATATAGTTGAGATTAATTTATCATAATGTAGAGGATTTGTTCTAGAGGGATCACTCATTCCTCATTTTTGCTTTGCTACTCTAGTATCTTTTTAGAGGCTTCTCAATGCATCTTACTCACTTTGATTAGTGGGGCAGCTTATTATTTATACTTCAAAAAATGATTGTACTGTCTCATTACTCAACTATAAAATATATAAGATGTTAGAGGTCTATGATTGAATTTCTAAATAAGGAAATGGATGCTCCAACTTTTTAAAACTTTTGATCTAAAAATTGTGACTTCAATCCAAGATTAACCAAAATTTAAATTTGATCTTAGATGTAATTCATACATTTTAGATCAGATTTAAAATGAAAATGGATTACATTAGGTTTGTATTAGTGAGATTATTTCACAAATGTTATAATTTTTTTTAAAGGTTCACCCATTATGTAAGAAGATTAATAGATTGTAAGAATGTACAATTCGACCATAACCTTTCATATTTCTACTAGTGTTTATGGAAATTCATTAGAAGAAAATTGTTGATATAAATGATATCAATAATTACTATTGGTAGTTACAATTGTTTTAAAAATAAACATTTAAAATTATTAATATTTTTATTTCTTATTTTTTATTTCGTAATTTGAATTTTAAAAAAATACAAGTACTTCTTAAACATGTAAATATAGTAATAATTCATTAAAATTTAGATTGAAATGTTTCTAATTATTATTTAGTAAATCAAATTCAAAAAAAATATCTAAAACATATTAATTTTTTTAGAAAGTTTCTATTATTATATAGATTACACTTAAAAGCTATTCATGGGTCAATAAGCTTTTAATAAAAATATTTAATTGTATGCGAAAAATAGAAAATTTTCTTATGTATAAAAGTATAGAAAGATTATATTAAAATCTAGATTTAATCATTTAAACATGCATTTAATATATATATAATTATTAATGTTTCTATTTTCTATTTAGCAATTTTAATTTTAAAATATGTTAAAAAAAGATCTATTAAAATTAAGAATTAAAGTAACTAAAAATGGAAAAAAATTGATTTGTGAATTAAGATTTAACAGTGTTTTATTAAGACTAATGTGTCAAATTGTGAGGTATTACATTCTTTTATATGTAAGTTTAGTTACTCATTTATTATGAATAGAATACATGCATAAATTCATGTTTTCTACTACTCAAAAATAAATACATATTAATAATTTTATCATTTTATTTGCACGTAATATTCAAATCGGCTAAAATTCAATCAGCTCGTTCACATGTATAAAAAAACATTGTGCTTTATTTACCATTGATTAAATTAATTTTAATGATGCTCTATGCACAATACATAAATAACTTGATTCCAATAAATACCTTGCTTTTCCATTTTCAAATGCCAATATATCAGCAATTTCTACAAGTCAACTATCGCTTAGAGTTTATAATGTTACACAATCTTTCTTACTCTTCATTTCTATTTTAAGGTAATAGAGTTCAAAATTATTCATGTCCACTATTTTTATCAATGTAATGACAATGCATTACACTAAATATATCACCTCTATCAACTTCTCATTGCATGTACAAAAATGTGCAACTGCTAGTTTAAGTAAAAGTAGAATTAATTGATTTTGGATCTAGTTCTTTCTTAAGTTGTTTGATTGGAAAATATATGTAAAGTTAATTTACATATAAATTTACAATTCTATATTGAAATAGGTTTTTTTTAGACTTTTGAAGTTCTAAAACTAGAATAGAATAATATATATTGAAGGAAACAAATAAACTTAAAGATTGTTTCCCTATTTAGTTTCAATAAAAAAATTAGTGAAGAGTGGAACTCAAATGAAATAGTGGAAAATTAAGAGTGCCTATTTTGTATTTAAAAATTAATAGAATCTTCTAACAATTCAAATTTATTAGCAATTCCATAGTCCACTTTCTTTATCAAATGATAGCTTTCTACTAGCATTGATTAGAATGTAGATATAATTCAATGATGCTAAGAGTGTGCTCGGAAATGTACTACCACTTTATTAATTCCATTGATTTCAAGGTAGTTTTGAACTTATTACTGTAGACACCTAAATTTGATTACACCGCTTTGGTAATCCTATTTAGTTATCTCTAAAGGCATCATTAATTAAATTTCTATTTAATTAATCTTTTGCCATCCCCTAGCTGATTAATTTAATTAATCATCTATAGTCCTAATTGATAAATCAAATAACCTATTATTTATCAATTAAATCCTATTCTTCTATCTAATTCCAAAATCCCCATTTATTAAATAAATCTATTTGATAAATAAAACCCTCAAATCTAATAACCCCTAACCTATCCTAAATCCCCCTTTTTAGCCTAATCCACCCCATACACCCATACTAACCAAGCTTAGCCACTAACTCACCCACCCTCGTGAATGCCATCCACTTGCAAATCTCTAACATCCCTAATCTAATCCTAAACCCAAGCCTAATCCACCCCCTAATGTTGTCACCTTCCCTAAGCAAGCTTAAGACTTTCCTAAGCCAAGGAAAGTCAACAATCTAAACTTCCTCCAAAATATCCCAACCACTTAGCCATAAATGCTCTTAAAAAGGCCATAAAGACTCTTACAAGCCATAATGAAGAGTCTTTATGAAGATATTATCCCTTGAGCCTCCTTTGTTGACTCATCCATCCCCTTTCCTCCATCCACTCACCTTGTGACATGTGTCACTCCCTGATTGGTGCTAAACAAGCACAATCCATGTGCTCCCCTTTGAGTACATCCTAGCCTTCCTTAAGCTTTCATCTTTTCTTCCATCTTAGCCCTCCATCCCTCAAGCCCTTAGCCTATAAATTGAATCCCCTCCCAAGCCATTTCATCACAATCTTGAAGCTAAAGTTATAATGCTAGTTTGAGAAACCAAAGCCCTTAACCATACCCTTATGATGCCAAATTGAGAGCTCACAAAGCTACCAATTTTCCATTTTTCATCTCCATTGAATCTAATTTTGAGAACCTCGAGCATACATAACAAATCTAAGCAAATAGACTCATCCCCAAAGAAAGTGACCATCCTCATTGGGAGAGCCATTCTATGGCTCATATTCTCATTTGAGGGTTTGACTTTGTCTCTCATATATGTTATAATTTTTATGCTAGTTAATGCTTTTGTTCTTTTAATAGATTAGTATTACTTGCTAACATATTTTTCATATACATTTTGGCACGCCCGGTGGGACTCCACTATGGATCATTTAATCATCTATTTCTATCTATATATTGTTTTTTGCTAATAATCTAATGTTTCTTGTCGTTTGAGTGAGTTGTAGGGTTTAATCTTGTTCTTGCAAGTTAAAGGAAGCATTAGGGAGAAAAAACAAAGCTTCAAAAATCAAATTCCAAAATTTTTTTGAAGAAAATCCACGTGTTTTAAACCAAATTCTACGCAGTGTCGTCTTTGCAGATCGACATCTCCGACTGGTCGACTGTTGTCTCTGAATTCAGAACTGTCATCTCCGAAGTGAATTCTGTCGTCTGCGCAGGTCAGCGTCTCTGAGTTTCAGCATCTCTGCCTAGCTTTTATCATCGTCTCTGCTGCTAACCATCATTTCCACCTGGCCATTTTCTTATTCAAAACACACTCTATCGTCTCCGCTGCCGCCATCAGTCAAACTGTCGTCTTCGCTGCCGCCAACAATCAAACTATCGTCTCCACATCCTAAACTGTCATCGATGTCGCTGCCAACCTAATCTGTCATCTTCGCCTCTTTCTCTGTCATCTTTGTAGATTAGCGTCTCTGCAGATCAGCGTCTCTACAGTTTGGCATCTGCGCCTGATGAACTGTCGTCTTCGCCTGTCTCTATTGCACTTCTGTTTTAAAATCTTTATTTCTGCACTTTGTAGTTAAACAAAAAAAAAAAAAAAAGAGTATAAATCAAAATTTGACTTTTAGTGGTTCTGTAGGATTTAGACCATTTTAAGCATTTTTACGCTAGGAAAAATAGCAAAAAAAGTTTTAAAAATTTTTTCCATAGTTAAGCTTTCATTTTGTAAGATTTTGGGTGACTAATCAATTTTTTTTTTTTGTCTTATTGCAGGTTGGAGCAACAAACTCATGCTTTCTAGGTTATTCATGGAATGAACTTGAATGGTTAAACACGTTTTCCATTGAATGAATGTTGCTCAAAATACACTCTTGAATGCCATGGATTAAAATCAAATTTTCCTTGAATGCATGATTAAAAAAACAAATCCAATCTTGAATGCCAAGGATCAATTAACCATTGCAATATCAAACACTTCATTTGGAGCTTCTAAAATTGAACAAAAAAAATCTCTTTTCCACATGCAATTTAGGTAAAGTTTGATTTTTGGACATTTAAGAAACTTTGTTAAGTTAAATACAAATTTGCAAAAATCAATTTGAGTAGTTCCTTGGACTCACCTCTTTTCTAATCACCCATCAATTCAACCATTGGTTGCAATCTCAGCGCCATTTATGGGGATGGGTCTACTTGAAAAAGGTGTTAAATGTTCCACAATCTAACTCACTCACTTGATCTTTGAACGTTTGCTTTAACTTTATCAAAATTCTTAAATGACCAAAACTCTAGATTAAATCGATCACACTTCAAGTTTGGGCACTAAAATTGAACAACTATTGATGTGGAGGGCCTCCGAGCGAACGCTTGACAATCAAGTCTCACACATCTTTTTTTTGGGCTTAAAAACAAAATCACACCAACTCTTGAATGCCTTAAAGAAAATTAATCGATACTTGACGTGGAGGGCCTCCGGGTGCGCGGGTTTACTTTTTTGTTGACCCTAACTCTTATTCTTGTATTCATTCTTCGCTCAATTTTGCTTTGTTGGCGCGTTTCAAAGTTGGAATTGAACATTGTCTCTTAAACATGAGTGCTTGCAAAGTCTAGATCAACACACATAAGAGTCAGTTGGAAAAAGAACAAGTGTGTTTTTTAGCCCAAGGTCATCCAAGTCTTCTGTCCCCTTGTCATCTTTTGAGGCCATCTTGGGTGCATAAGATTAGGATCCAAAACTTTGTTTCTTTTTAGGAGGCCTTCTTGGGGATTTCATCACCCCTTGGGACGACCTCAACTCCAGCGTTCTGGCGGAGTATAAAGATCGGGAGGTGAATCCAAAGACACCTCTCTTGAAATCAAAATTTTGTCACTCGGGCTAAGCCTCAAGGAACTTTATACCCTTGAGAAGTGAAAGAGGAGAAGTGGGTTACCACTCCTCTCGGCTGTGTGACATCTTTTTGGTTTCATCTATGGATTTGGGCCTCACGTATCTTGGGTATATCGAGGATTCCCTAGCTAAACCAACTGTCAGCCTTGCAGGCAACCATCTAGGATTTTAATGTGTTTGAAGTGACTGATCGAAACATTTGTAGAACACACACACTCTTTGGCACAAGAATCACATTCTGGGAATCAAAACTTCTATCTGGTTGTTTCTATCTATTGCTTGGTCTTTTACTTATAGAATGCATGTTTTCCAAACTTGGTCAATCCTAGATTAGGGCACACTTAGCGTAGTCACTACCTATTCTAGAAGTTGAACAAGTTGAAGAAAAACAACCAAGATCTCTCAAAGCTAAGCAGATTCAGGAATTGATGTCAGAGCAACCCAAACCCAAACAAAAGTTTTACAAAGTTAAACTCAAGCCATCTCAGGCATACCAAGAACTTTCAGCCAAGAGAAAGGAACTAACACCAAGTCCTCGAATTTCCAAACTACACAAAGCAGAGGACAAAACTATTGATGAAACCCTTCAAGAGGCCTATTTAGAGTGCACCATCAAATTTAGCCAAAATCCAGGAGTTAATCCTGCTTATGCCTTACCAACTAGGCATGATTTCTATGATTAGACCCCCTTGTTTCTCCACATCTTCTTGGATAAGCTTCACTTTAGAGTCATCTTTGTAGAAAAGCCAACCATTTTAAGTTATCCCCTTAAGCATTATTAGCTCATTCATCTCATTTAGAACCAAACCATCTAGCCAGAAATCAAAATCTCACATCCAAGCCTTCAAAATTGTTGTCACCCTGCCAAAATTTTGCCATTCCTAAAATCTTCCAAATCCATCAATCTCACCAAGGTTATCCCTTTGACAGAGCTTTGTCTAGGGTAATTTAGCTTTGTCACTTGTCATACCTCATCACCTTGAGCTAAAAGTTGGGATCCACAAGTGGTCAATCTCATGTTCTTCCTAAAGGATCATCAGTCTATCCTTAAGTTGACACAATCACCACCAAGCTTGCACATAGGAAAGCAGACCTTTCGTGCTTTGGCAACATATATTTGAAGTTAGAATCCCCAACCCAATCCTCCTTAGGTTTTTTCATATAGCTTTTCCTCAACCTAGGAAATCATTTGCATAGAAAAGCCTTCCCCTTTTGCATCCATCAGCATTGTTGCATCTCATACCTAGGAAACTGATGGGGACACAACCCAAGAACAAAATGGACACAACAGAAAAGGAAAATTATATTAACTGAGAAAATAAGCTAGTACAAATAGTACAAAGAAAATAATCTTCAAAACATGCCCTAAGGGCTTACAATAGCATAAATCTGGAGATAATTTCTCCTTTCAGTACCTCCTCTCAAACTCCACTCCGAACTGCCTTTTACAATGCCAGAAATCTCCTTAAATAGACCCCAGAGGGTTAAGGACTAGGAGTACATTCTAGAAAGTGCTAGTAGGCATCCACCGACCAAATAGAAGGTTCTAGAAGCTGCATTGGAAGTCGGTGCAAATCTAGAAGAATCCAGAAATGGTAACCGAACTTTTGGGAGGCATAACTTTTGAACTGTAGCTCTGATTGACGAACCGTTTACATTTTCGAAAAGCTCTCAAAGCGCTCTATAGCCCTATGGACAAGCTTAGCTTGTCCCCCATTTTTTGACCCTTTTCAAGGTCATTTAATGCCCCTAACTTGACTTTGAAGCATTCTTAGGAGGTCTCCAAAACTCGAAAAACTGCAATAACTTTCAAACCGTGGGGCCTTTTGACCTGATTCTTTTTCTGGAATGCTCTAAATCACAATTACCTTCATCTGGCCAATTCACACCTTCTAGGTCACCAAAATGATGGCCAAAAGGGTATCCAAAAATGAAAACACATGAAACAAAAACTAAGTCTAAGTACATTTTTTTTTGGGTGACACAGGATTGCCCTTATACCTCTGGATGCTCCTGCATCAGACACCCAGGGTAGATTGAAAAGTGACCATGTCACTTTATGAATGGTAGAGGAAATCTCAAATAGGAAACTTCAGCTGCTGAAATTCAAGTTGAGTCCTTGATCGGCCATCCTTTCCACTTCACCAAATACTCTTCATACTGCCTATTTCTGGTACTCCTACCCACACGATGATCTAGAATGTCTTCTATCTCCTCCTTCTCAGAAGCAGGAATCGGACATGGCTCCGACACCTCATCTACACCATAATCATGATACTTTGTTAAATTTGCAATGTTGAAAATGGGAGAAATGTGAATATCATCTGGCAACTCCACCTCATATGCATTTCCTGACTCATGTTTCTTCAAAATTTTGCAGGGGCCAAATTTCTTCATTTTCAGCTTGTTGTAAGTACTAGCTGGAAATCTTTTTTTTCGTAAGTGGACCATGACTAGATCCCCTACTTGGAATTCCTTATGTCTTCTCCTTTGATCAGCCCTAGCTTTATACTCTTGATTCATCTTGGTAATGTGTGCCTGAACCTCCTCATGTAGACGCTTGATATGTTCAGCAAATTCTTCTGCTTCAGCACTTGTCCTCTCCCCTTGCTCTATCTTCCTCATCTCTAGTGCAGTCCTTGCGCTACTCCCATATACAATTTGGAATGGTGATTTTCTAGTACTCCTATTTATAGAGTTATTATAAGCAAACTCTGCCTGTGGTAGAATCAAATCCCATCCCTTGGGCTTATCCCCAACTAAACATCTCAGCAAATTGCCCAGACTTCTATTTACCACTTCTGTTTGGCCATCATTTTGTGGGTGATGTGTGGAACTGAATTTCAAGTCAGTTCTTAACTTTTTCCACAATGTCCTCCAGAAATACCTCACAAATTTAGTATCTCTGTCAAAAACTATACTCCTTGGAAGACCATGTAGTCTTACCACCTCTTTGAAAAATAAGTCTGCAATATGGACAGCATCATGAGTTTTGTGTCATGGAATGAAATGTGCCATTTTGGAGAACCTATCAACCACCACGAATACTAATTCATTACCCCTTTGTGTCTTTGGAAATCCAAGAACAAAATCCATACTTATGTCCTCCCATGGCCTTGATGGAACAGGCATTGGCTGATATAGGCCAGTATTGTGACTAAACCCCTTGGCAACTTGACAAACCTGGCAACTCTGTACAAACTTCTTCACATCCTGTGAAATTTGAGGCCAAAAATAATGTTCTCTAAGAATGGAAATGGTCTTATCTCGACCAAAATGTCCTGCCATCCCTCCACTGTGTTTCTCCTTAATCAGATTTTCCCTCATGGAACTCCTTGGAATGCACAATTGACTACCCTTGAACAACATGCCATCCTGAATCAAATAGTCTAGCCACTTGGTTCTATGTATAGCAACAGGTTCTTTACAAGCTTTCCATGCTTCAGCAAAATCAGGATCCTCAGGGTACAAATTCTTGAGTTCATCAAACCCAACTACTTCAACCTGCATTACTGTGAGCAACAACTGTCTCCTACTTAGTGCATCTGCAACCCTATTAGATTTTCCACTTCTATGCTTCAACACAAATGTATAACTCTACAAGAACTCTACCCACTTCATATGCCTCTGATTCAGTTTACCTTTGCTATTTAGGTACTGTAATGCCTGATGATCAATATACAAAACAAATTCCTTTGGCAATAAATAATGCCTCCATTTCTTTAAGGCCTGAACTATTGCATAGAACTCTTGATCATAAACAGAATACTTATTCTTTACATCATTCAATTTTTCACTAAAATATGCAATAGGCTTACCTTCTTGGCTTAATACAGCCCCAATAGCCCTGCCACTAGCATCACAATCCACCTGGAAAACCTTTCTAAAATTTGGAAGTGGCAACACTGGTTGTTTTGTTACCTTCTTCTTCAACAATTCAAAACTTCTCGCAGCTGCTGCAGTCCATTTGAACTCTTTTCTATCCCCTCTTATTGTATCAGTTAGGGGTGCACATATGCCACTGAAATTCTTAATAAACTTCCTGTAAAAACTAACCAGACCATGAAATGATCTTACCTCAGTAACAGACCTTGGGGTAGGCCATTCCAAGATGGCTTTTACCTTCTCCGGATCCATTTTGAGACCTTCAGGTGATATAACAAATCCCAAATAGACTAACTCCCTTTTTGCAAAGATACATTTCTTCAGATTAATTAATAGTTTCTCTTCCCTTAGCCTTTCAAGGACACTATGAATATGCAGTAAATGTTCTTCCAAAATCTTGCTAAAAACTAAAATATCATCCAAATAGACAATAACAAATTTTCTCAATAACTTCTTAAGTACCTCATTCATGAGCCGCATGAAGGTGCTTGGGGCATTCATCAATCCAAAGGGCATGACTAACCACTCATAAAGACCCTCCTTGGTCTTGAAGGTTGTTTTCCACTCATCTCCTTCTCGAATTCATATCTGATGATAACCACTCTTCAGATCTATCTTTGTGAAGTACTGAGCTCCACTCAAGCATTCCATAAGGTCATCCATCCTTGGCAAAGGAAACCGGTACTTGATGGTTATCCTATTTATAGCTCAAGAATCTATACACATCCTCCACTATCCATCCTTCTTTGGTGCAAGTACTGCAAGTACTGCACATGGACTCAAACTCTCTCGAATCAAGCCCTTCCTCAATAGCTCCTGAACCTGTCTATTTAGCTCCTCTGTTTCAGTAGGAGTCATCCTGTGAGCAGCCCTGTTAGGCAAACTAGCTCCTGGAATCAGATCTATCTGATGACTGATTTGCCTTATTGGTGGCAATCCATCTGGAACATTATCAGAGATAATATCTCCAAACTCCCCTAGTAAATATGAAACTTCAAGTGGTATTTCACTACTACCTTCTTTATCTTTCCTAGGAATCAAAGCATAGCACATATGTTGATGTTTCATGCCATCTAAAAACTTCCTTCCATCAACAAGACAAATCCTAGCACTGCTACATACCTTTTCACCTTCCTTTTTCATGGGCTTCAATTTGTGGTGAACTCCATCCTTTGTTAGAGAGTATGTGTTTGCATGTCCATCATGCACTACATGTCTATCAAATAGCCATGGTCTACCCAATAATAGATGGCAAACATCCATCGAAATAACATCATAGAGAACTTCATCATGGTAACTTCCAATTTTGAATTTTACTAAACATTGTTCACTTACCAAGACCTTATGATCATCTTTTACCCAAGCAATCCGATAGGGCTGGGGATGTTTCTCCCTCTTAAGCTTCAGCTTAGAGACCATCTCTTCTGATACCAAGTTATCAGTGCTACCACCATCAATGATCACATCACAACATTTATCCTCACACTTGCATTTGGTATGGAACAAACTCCTCCGTTGTCCTGGTTCAATCTCACCACTTAGTAGGACTCTTTCATTTACCAAGGTCTCTCCTCTTTCTGCATCCTCTGAATGTGATGATTGTGCATCCTCATCCACATGAGCAACCCTAGCTTGACCGTCAGCTCTCCTATCTGTCCTTCCTTTTCATTGAGGGCATTCAAAGGCACGATGACCTTCTTCATTGCAATGGAAATAGGTACCACGGAAGCCTCCTCTTCCTTTTCCATGTCCTCTACCTCTTCCTCTCTGATTTTTGAAGTCTTGGTTATGGGAGCGGTTGAAACCCTCATTCCTCTAGTTCCTGCTAGTACCCTCATCTTCATTTTTCTTTTGGGTTTCATTGCGGCCTCCAAATGACCTACCACTTCCCCTTCCTCCTTGATCGCGCCCTCTTTTTCTTCCTTCAAACCTTTTATTTAGCTTCTCTTCAACTCGTAGGGCAAACTGGTATGCCTCTTCAACGTTGGTCATTCTTACCAGACTTAATTCCTTTTGGATGCTAGGTCGCAACCCACTGATATAACGAGCAACCTTCTCCTTATTTGCTTCTGCATGCCCCGCTCTAATCAAGAGTCGGTAAAATTCCTCTGTATATTCTTGGACTGATCTTCCTTCTTGCTTTAACCCATGCATCTTCTTAGACAAATCAAGCTCGTAGTCCACAGGAATGAACTGTTTCTTCAATTTGTCCACCATGCGATCCCATCTTGTGACCTTCTCCTTTCCTCTTCTATTTCTTTCCAATTGAACCTCTTGCCACCAGATTTTGGCATGGCCTTTCACTTTGGCCTTTGCAAACTTAACCCTATCTGGGTCCCTGATATCCTCATACTCAAAGTATTCTTCCAGTTCATTGATCCAATCGATCAACTCATCTGGTTTCAGATTTCTTGAAAATACACCCACTTCAATTGTGGGTCTTTTCCCAAACTTAGTAATGGCCCTAAAAAGCCTTTCCTCTGCATGATTCAGAACTTCCCTGTTAAATTCCTCTTCTGGTCCCATTACTTCTTCATTGTCATCCTCATTGTTGTCACCTGCAGCAACATTTGCTCCTCTACGAAGCTCCTCTTGCAATGCCTGCACCTACCTTTGGAGGGCTCTAACCTCCTCGAGATTAATAGCTCTGGCCCTTCCACCACACTCTCTTCATGGAGGCATCTTCTTAACTCAAACCCACAACCACACAGTCCTGGTGCAAACTGCCTCACAGTCAGCGTTCTGTCTACACACTCAAGAAAACTGGCTCTGATACCACTTGATGGGGACACAACCCAAGAACAAAATGGACACAATAGAAAAGGAAAATTATATTAACTAATAAAATAAGCTACTACAAATAGTACAGAGAAAATAATCTTCAAAACATGCCCTAAGGGCTTACAATAGCATAAATCTGGAGATAATTTCTCCTTTCAGTACCTCCTCTCAAACTCCACTCCGAACTGCCTTTTACAATGCCAGAAATCTCCTTAAATAGACCCCGAAGGGTTAAGGACTAGGAGTACATTCTAGAAAGTGCTAGTAGGCATCCACCGACCAAATAGAAGGTTCCAGAAGCTGCATTGGAAGTCGGTGCAAATCTAGAAGAATCCAGAAATGGTAACCGAACTTTTGGGAGGCATAACTTTTGAACCGTAGCTCCGATTGACAAACTGTTTACATTTTCAAAAAGCTCTCAAAGTGCTCTATGGCCCTATGGACGAGCTTCGCTCATCCTCCATTTTTTGACCCTTTTCAAGGTCATTTAATGCCCCTAACTTGACTTTGAAGCATTCTTAGGAGGTCTCCAAAACTTGAAAAACTACAATAACTTTCAAACCGTGGGGCCTTTTGACCTGATTCTTTTTTTGGAATGCTCTAAATCACAATTACCTTCATCTAGCCAATTCACACCTTCTAGGTCACCAAAATGATGGCCAAATTGCATGCTCCTATTTTTTTGGAATTTTCTAACACACTGATAGTGGAACTGTGAGAGTTGGAACCTTTATTTGGCCCAAAAGGGTATCCAAAAATGAAAACACATGAAACAAAAACTAATTCTAAGTACTTTTTTTTTTGGGTGACACAGGATTGCCCTTATACCTCTAGATGCTCCTGCATCAGAAACATTCTGCATTTTTCATGTCACCCGTCACTTTCTTAGGTAAGAAGAAGAAGGAAACAATGGAGCCCTATCATTTGGATCCAACAGCATCGCTCCCCTTGAGCACTCAACCATCCTTCAGCTCAGAGAACACCATACCATCACCTACTAACATTGAAGCTTTCATGAACCAACCAGGGAATGCAGTATTGGTGAATGCCATTATAGACAAAAACAAGGAAACAATCATGGCTAACTTTCGAAGGGACAACATTGGAGCCTTTGACTTTGGAAGACCTCCTCCCCTATCAGAGCCATATCACCCATTGTTTGGACAACTCCCACCACCCATAGGCTCTTATGATTCAAATTATCCTCAATATATGCCAAAAGAAGAGCCTCGGCCCACCCCATATGATCTGACAAACCCAAAAATACTAGCCTCCACTCAAGTTGAAATCTCCCTTCCACAAGCCAATCCAACCACCACCACTCCACCATTGGTCCATACCACTTCATCCCAAACCCCCTTTGCCCATAACACCTCACCATTCACTCCCTTCACTATTGATGTTGCTGCTCTCCAACCCAGCCTTCCAAATCCACCCATCTCCCAAACCAGTGCTAGTATCTTTGGCCAACCTCAGCAATACACAATAGGGATGCCACCCATGGGGCCAAGTAACCAACCCTTCATCACCCCCAGCTTGTTTACCTCAGCTTAGAACACAATTCCATCATTTCCACTAGGTCCTTGGAGCTCAGTGCCATCAGCCACAAATCCACAAGCTACTACCTTCACTCCAAAAAGCTATCGCACCCCACAAGCTACTACCAATGTTCTGCCAAGCTCTCAAGTGACCCAAGCTCCTGCCATCACTTTACCAAGCTTTCAAATCCAACCACCAAGCTATCAAACCCCATCAATTCCATTTCCTAGCTTTCAATTCCCACCACCTCCACCACCAACTAATCCATTACCTCCTATTACCAACTATTTTTCTATGCCACTTCTAGGAGGAAATCCACCACCACCAACTACCAATTACTTGGCCTCTTTTTCCATGCAGACACCTTCCCAAATGGGGGCACAACCCACATATATTGGTCAAACTCCTCAAATCCATAGCCAAGTTCCACAAGCTCCCCGATCCTTTCCCCAAGCTTCACAACCATCTTATACCTTACCTCCACAAAGCAATCCACTTATCCCACAGCCAACTTATGTTCCTCAATCCCAACCTCAAATCCAATATCAGTAGCAAGCCTCGCAACACATGCAGCAATATGTGCCACCTCCACCTCAGCAACCCATCATCCACCATTCAGTTGCCCAAGCCATGTACAATCCTTACTAGCCCATACCTCAAAGCCATCCATATTCCATTGCCCCATCTAACACATATCTACCTCAGGGCACTCCTACATTGGGGGCACCCCAGCCATCACCCATTAATGCAAAATGGGAAGCCATGAAGATAGCTTTGAAGAACATCCAGGAAGGAAATGATCCAAAAACCTTCAAGTTTGAGAATGTGTGTCCTTACCCATTTGATAGAGCCATTACCATGACACCATTTCCCAAGCATTTTGAGACACCCAAATTTGACAAATTTAGAGGAAAAGGAGACCCTGTCACACATATCAAAGAATTTTACATGCACTACCAAGAAGTGGCATACGATGATGTCTTCCTCTTGTGTCTCTTTCCCAAAAGCTTGGCCGGACCAGCACTTGAATAGTTTTATAGAATACCATATGGCACAATTAAAAATTTTGCTGAATTATCTGAGGCATTTGTAGCCCAATATGCCCATC
This sequence comes from Cupressus sempervirens, assembly GCA_028749045.1. Classification (NCBI taxonomy): domain Eukaryota; kingdom Viridiplantae; phylum Streptophyta; class Pinopsida; order Cupressales; family Cupressaceae; genus Cupressus; species Cupressus sempervirens. The sequence goes on along the minus strand of CM053787.1, from coordinate 1,059,522,190 downwards.
TTGTTGAAACAGAGCTATCAGTAGTTGATCTTGTCCACACTAAGCAAAAAGGTTGAGAAAGCCTTCCCGAATATCTGTAAAGATGGCAAACCCTTACCACCCGCATATCTTGCACCTTGCCAGAGCGCCATTTGGTGAAAATATTGATTGATAATGCCCATCCTAGCTTAGCTCACCACATGACCATGAACTGTTTACATACCTACAAAGACATCAAAGAGAAAGGAATGATCCTTGAACAAGGACTCATTAAAGATGGTGTGGTCAAGATTTACAAGGAAGCCAACCAAAATCAATCACATTCCAATGACAAGTCTAGGTATTGGAACAAAAACAAGCACGTTGCAACAGATGGCGTCACTGATACCAGATATGTGAATATTGTTGGTCCTTCTCACAACCAGTCCAACCCACCATATCAACCAAACAATCAGCAAGCTATCAACTACCAACAACAGAATAACCAAAGCTATCAAAACCACAATCCAAGACCCAACTTCCAAGGGTTTATCACTCAAGCTAATGCCATCAATGTAGCTGCAGGACAAAAGCCCAGATTCCAACCTGCACCTAAAAATTATACACCCCTTGGTGAGCCATTGGATGTCATTTTTGAGAAATTAGTCAAGGAAAATCTCATCAAATTTCCTCCTACCCAACAAATCGACCCAAACCAATCCAAAGCTGCATGGTACAAAGATAATGAGTACTGCAAATTTCATAGGGTAAAAGGTCACACCACCCTCAGATGCATGAAACTGAAATATTATGTGCAGGACCTCATTGATCAAAAGGAAATTACTGTTGGTGCCCAAACCTCTCCCAATGCAGGCCTACAAATCTATCAAAATGCTTTTCCTCCACACAACAACGAAAATCTTGGAAAAGCACCTATCCAAACCAACAACAACAACACCAACAACCGTCAGCCAAACCAACAGCATGGGAAGAACAATGACCACACTTCATCCTATATAGACTATGGTAGCCTTATAGGTTGTATATCTGAGAAAGAGCCTTTTGTTAATGTTATCAATATCCAAGGACCAAACAATGAGTGTGCAGTCACCACTCGAAGAGCGCAATTTAACATCGCAGGCCCACCCATTCCACTAGCACCATCAGCTCCATCAAAAAGCTAGTACAATATCTTGGAACACCTTGGGAACATGCTAGCCCAAATCTCCATTTTAGACCTTCTTCGCACTAGTCCTGTGTACAAGAACATCCTTGACAGTGCTCTCATAGAATCTCGTGTCCCTTCTGATATCAATGCTATTGATTTTCATAATCTTGTTGGACACCTTTCATCCTCATGTGCCCTATCATTCAAACCCACTGACATACCCATGGTCGAGCTAGATCACACCCTTCCGCTTCGCATAGCCATCATGGTATCCAATTTTGGCATGAAAAGAGTAATGATAGATAATGGATCAGCCTTGAATATTTGCACCCTAAAATTCATAAAACAAGCTGGGTATACTGAGGCAGATATCATCAGTGAGGCTATCACCATCAAAGCTTATGACAACTTGGAAAGAACTACAGAAGGAACTATTTTGCTACCAATCAAGGTTGGGCCAGTCATCCAAGAAACACTCTGCCATGTTATTGATCTAAACCTACCATTCAACATCCTCCTCAATCGCCCATGGATTCATGCCATGAAAGCCGTTCCATCCACTTACCATCAGTGTGTCAAATTTTTGCATCAGGGCACTGAGGTAACCATCCATGCCGATCCAAAACCCTTTGCTTACTGCAATGCGGTTGAAGCCTCATATACAAACCATTTCCTTGGAATTGATATCAGCACAGCCATTGCCAGCTCATCCCACACTTGTAATGACCCAGAAACCATCCTTGCCTCCACCTTATCTACCGTAAAGATCAATAACAAAGGCTGTGGAGAGTATAGTCTATCAGATGCATTTGTTGTCGGGGCACTCCCACTTGATCCACATGCCCATGGATGACCGACATATCACAAAGCTAAGGAGATCCCACCTCCTCGATACAAACAGTTTGGCCCAACAACCTTTGTATCCTCAAAAATCCCTCTTCACGAGGAGCTCACTCTGGATATCAACAATTGGTTACATAAGGATGCACCTCAAAGAAATCAGGCATGCCTTGATCACTTCAGCCAAAAGTATCCCCAAGAACATAAGCTCATCACTGACAAATGGAACTATCAAGGTGGTGGTCTAGGACCAAAAGAAAGAGGCATGCAGTGCCCCATTGATGCATACAAGTGGGAATCGAAGTTAGGTGTTGGCTTTGGCATACCCACAACTGGGGGCACCAATGAGAACGGTCACGCTTTTTTGAACATTCACCGTGACCTTGTCGAAATCAAAGACATTCTTGAGAAAGTTGAAAAGAGAGCCTATGACGATATCGTAGACCAAATCTCCCTTGGAGACTCTGTTCTCCAGGAACTATCCATCCACCTCATTGACCTACCACTCGCCCATCCACAACTCATAGATTGGGACCAACCAAGCATCATACACATTGATGAGTTCATATCATAGGAAGCGCTTTTGAGATTCATGGGAGCTGAAACACCTCACAAGAAAACAAAGCCAGATTCTGCCTATATCTATAAGCTAGATCCCAAGGGGTATTTTGGAGAAAATCCTCAATCTAGTTTCGATACACCCAAAATTGGAACTAAGGTGAATCCAGGACTAGCTAAGGCAGCGAAGAGAACTCCTTAGCAAGGAAATCTAGAGCCACAAGAAGAACATGAGGATTTAGTATTACCTCCTTAAGATAATTGACCAGAGATATCTTCTATTCTAATTGAAGATACTAGAGAAGTCAACATCGGTTCTTCAGAGATCCCTAGGCTTGTTCACATTGTTACATCCCTATCACAAGACCAAGCTGATCTCCTCTTTGAGGTCTTAAGAGAAAATATTGGCCGATTTGCATGGTCATATCAGGACATGCCAGGGCTTGATCCAAAGCTTGTAGTTCATCATCTTGCAGTCGATCCAAAGATCAAGCCCGTCAGAAAAAAGCTCAAAAAAATGCACCCCAAGGTGGCATTATTGGTCAAAGCTGAATTAGAAAGAATGTTAGCTGCTAAGGTTATCTGACCTATCGACTACTCAGAGTGGATCTCCAACATGGTCCCCGTCACTAAACCTTCCGGTGAGATCAAAATCTGCACTGATTTCAAAGATCTTAACAAAGCTTGTCCAAAAGATGATTTTCCCTTGCCCAACATAGATATGATTGTAGATCTTACAGCTAGACATGAAATTTTGTCCCTCACGGATGGATTTTCTGGGTATAATCAAATCAAGATTGCAGAAGAGGATTAGCATAAGATAGCATTCACTACCCCTTGGGGAACCTTTTTCTAAAACATGATGCCTTTTGGCCTAAAGAATGCTGGGGCTACCTATCAAAAAGCTATGACAGCCATTTTTCATGATCTCATCCATAGCATTTTGGAGGATTATGTGGATGATATCTTGGTCAAGTCTCATACCTTCATGCATCATCTTGCTGACTTGGAGAAAGTCTTTGATAGGTTAGCCAAATATCATCTCATGCTGAATCCCAAGAAATGTGTCTTTGGGGTCACATCTGGCAAGCTTCTAGGCTTTATAGTTTCTAAATGAGGTATAGAGATCGACCCCAAGAAGGTCAAAGCCATCTTAGACATGCCTCCTCCCCAGACACTGTGACAACTTCATTCTCTTTAGGGGAAGCTTCAATCCGTTCAGCGCTTCATCTCCCAGCTTGCAGATAAGTGTACACCATTTTCACATTTATTGAAGAAGGATGAGAACTTCAAGTGGGATCCTTTATGTCAGTGCAGCTTCAACCATCTCAAGCAGTATCTCATCAATCCCCCTATCTTGGTTCCACCAGTTCCTGGTCGTCCCCTAATTTTGTACATATTAGCAACACCTATTGCTCTAGGGACACTTCTAGCACAGCTTGATGACTACAGCAGAGAAAGAGCCATCTACTACATCAATAGAACCCTAGTTTGTTATGAACTCAATTACACTCCTATGGAAAAAGCTTGTTTGGCAGTTGTTTTCTCAACTCAAAAGCTTCGCCATTACATGCTAAGTCATACCATCCAACTAGTCTCCAAGATCGACCCTCTCAAGTATATGCTCTCCAGAATAGCACTTACAGGTCGTTTGGCCAAATGGGTTATGCTCCTTAGCGAGTTTGACATACAGTATGTGGATAGAAAGGAAATCAAAGGGCAAGCTATCACAAATCACCTAGCTGATGCACCTCTAATAGATGCATATCCTTTGATCACAGAATTTCCAGATAAGCATATGTGCCTAATTGAAGAACAGCCCCCATGGAAGCTTTATTTTGATGGTTCATACACATCTCATGGATTAGGGGCAGGAATATTGTTGGTCACACCTCAAGGAGATTACATTCCAAAAGCTTTTAAACTACAATTCCCTAGCACCAACAATATAGCTGAATATGAGGTTCTCATAGCAGGATTAAAGATAGCTATAGAATGGAACATCACTGAGTTACAAATCTTTGGTGATTCTCAGCTCATCATCAAGAAAGCCCTAAATGAATATCAAACTAAAGATGAAAAGCTATTACCCTACAAAGAGCTAGTTGATCAGCTAACCCCGCATTTCACAAAGCTTTAGTTTACACAAGTGCCTCGAATGCAGAACAAAACAGCAGATGCTATGGCTACTATTGGCTCGCTCTTGGAAATTCCCCAAGCAGCTACACAGTATGAGTTTTTAGTCGAGCAACTCCTCACACCTGCCTATGCGAATGATGACTCAAACCATGTTTGTATCTTGGTTGGTCCCCAATCCCCTGGGTACCATGAGATTCACGCTTACCTTAACGATGGTATCATATCCCCTCAACTCACACGTACCCAACGCCAAAACCTAATCCAAAAATCATCCCGCTATGTTATCATAGCTAGTACCCTATATCGTCGGGGTTATCACGATACTCTCGCTCGATGTTTAGACCAAAATGAGGCTGCGATGGTGTTAAAAGAAGTACATTCCAAACTTTGCAGTGCCCACATGAGTGGTATTATCCTAGCACGAAAAATTCTTTGAGCAGGCTACTATTCTCCTACCATTGAAGAAGACTCCTGTGACTTTGTCAGAAAGTGTCTCCCATGTCAGCAGCATGCAAATCTTGTGCACGCTCCAGCACAGGATCTACAGCCTATTGCACCACCTTGTCCTTTCGCTTGTTGGGGCCTTGATCTAGTTGGAACTATCACACCTCTCTCATTTGATGGACATAAATGGATAATAATAGTTATAGACTATTTCACTAAGTGGGTGGAAGCAGTCCCCCTAGTCTCAGCTACAGGAGTTCAGGTCTCCAAGTTCATCTTGTACCACACTGTTTGTCGCTTCGGCATCCAATCCACCATCTTCATCGACCACGGAGGTAACTTTGAAAATCTCAACATGGAAGAATTATGCACTTCCCTCCACATCCATCACCGCTTTTCTAGCCCATATTTCCCACAAGGTAACGGCCAGGCAAACGCAACTAACAAAACCCTCCTCAAAATCCTAAAGAAAGTTTTCAATGATTCCGGCCATGATTGGCACCTATAAATAAATCTAGCCCTATGGGCCTATCGAACTTCCTTCTGTACATCCATAGGCACAACTCCATACTCCCTAGTCTATGGTGCTAAAGTAGTACTACCTATAGAGGTTGAACTTCCCTCCTTGCACATATCTTTGCAAGGGCAAATATCAGATGAAGAATACAGAGTAGCTCGGCTCACCCAGCTAGATCTCTTAGATGAGAAGCAACAAAAAGCCTATGATCATCTCACAGTCTATCAAACTCGTCTCCAAAGGAATTTCAACAAGAAGGTGCTTCCATGACACTTTCGGCCGGGTGACATGGTCCTCAAAGAAAACATGAAAGTCCAAGCATATCGAAAAAAGAAAGGCAAGTTTGAACCTACATGGATTGGTCCTTATGTTGTCACTGCATCCTTTGGCTCTAGAGCCTATCAGCTATCTACACCAGAAGGAGAAATCTTGAATGATCCTACTAACATCATTCATCTCAAGAGGTTCTATGCTTGAAGATCCTTGGTAGACCCAGCTTTTGAAAAAAAATTTTAAAAAAAAATAGTAAAGAGAAATAAGCATCCAATGGTGAAAACTTGGCAATTCAAGTGCCTTGGATAGGTACCTTGGTGAAAACTTGGTAATTCAGGTGCCTTGTGTACTAAGACTAATCCATTATCTATCACTATCCTATCCCTCATCCATTCACCCACCATCCCATAACACACCTGCTTGTTCCTTTGGTGTTCCAACCAAATATCCAAAATCTAAATGGAGCTTGTAAATACCTCCTGTACAGCTTGTAAATCTTGTACCTCAGCTTGTAAATCTTGTACCAAAGCTTGTATTATACCTTGTAAATCTTGTACCATACCTTGTATATCTGAATCTTGTCCAAAGCTTGTACCATATTCCAGCTTGTAAAAAATCTTGTATCCTAGTTTGTATCCTATCACATGCACACAAAGAATCCCATTTTTACTTAAGCTTTTTGCAAACCATCTACCTATCCGCCTATCAACTATTGCAGACATCCCACCCTTCATAAACATTTCCATCTCACAAAACCCAAACATGAACACAACCTTGTACATTTGTAACATATTTTGGTTAGTCATCTTGTACATCCTCTTTAGCTTAGCACCATTGTATCTATCCAGCTTTCATGTTAGTTCCTCCTTGATCAGCATCTTGCACACATCGCACAACCCTTGGTTAGCTATTCCACTGCATCCTTTAGTTAGATCTCCTGTCACCAAAGTGTTATCCTTCTTAGTTCAGCTTGCCAGTCGCATCACTCATCCAGATCCATCATCTTAGGTGCTCTCTGATAGATCCTTGTAGGATATAGCTTTCCTCATGTCTGATCTTGGTCTGTTAGTACCTCGTCCTACCCATCTCATTTGCAAACGGTTCTCTTTTGAATTTTTGCTTTCTTTTGATTTAGAATCTTCCCTTTTGGGTCTTGAAGTATCTTTTCCAAGCAATCCTTTTTTTCCCTCGTCAAGGTTGCCACGATCTTCCATATCATGGTATACTGTGAATGGGGCAATCTGAGCATAAGGTCTTGATCAGGTCTTTCATTTGTTTTTCTTTTCTGCTTGTGGGTTACCCAGTGTCGGTTCCACTCTGACTCTTTCGAGATTCATGTGTGATGCTAGGGCAATCCTTGCATTTTTGTTTTGAGTTAGTCTGTCAGTCCTATGGACAGTTGGTGAAAAGGCCTTGATGTTCTCGGTAACCTTGGCAATTAACCAACAGTCCTATAGAAAATCTAGTGCTCAACTACATGGCGGTACTTCTCTTTCAAGTATCCCCCCGCTCAAAAAGCTTCAATAGAATCCCTTCATCTCCATTATCCCCCATCCATCTCCAGAATCTATCTCTCCTACCCTAGCTTGTGCAACTATATCTCTTTGAATCAATCATCACTCTTAGTCTTAGAGATCCACCAATCCAATCAATCCACCAAGCCTCATCTTTCGAGATCCACAATCCTAGTCCTAGGGATCTCTGAAACCCATCTTCCGCTAATCTGACTCTTTGAAATCTTGTTACATCAGCTTTTGCCATCCCATCATCCATCTCCTTATCCTAGATTCTTTTTTATATAGCGCTCCGCTCCTTCGTCCTCCATCTCCCCTGAAGTCTTAAGCTTGTTGCCTCTTGTGCATCTAATAGCCCTTTATCATTCTCTCTACACATATATTTATTTATTTATTTATTTATTAAAAATTACAATAATATTTGATAACAAATTGCATGAATATATATATATACATATATGTATATACATATATATATATATATATAGACACATATATACATATATGTATATATTTGTGTAAATCGCAATGAGAAATTTTATTAATAAAATTCGAATCGCATAGTATAAAAACGTTTTATAAAATCCGCATTGAGGAAACATTTTTTTTAAAAGAAACATTATTAAAAAATAATTATATTGGGGAGGGGTGGGTTTACCCACCCCCTGCCCCCGTCACCTTTAAAGACTACGGTCAGCGGTTGCTCCTACCGCTATCGCAGGCCCTACGATAGGGTACGGGGGCTGCACAACGCTTTTTGTTTATTATAGTGCCACAGTGATATAATCACTTCATAAACCTTATTAATTGCTTCCCTTTATTAATAAAAGCACTGTGTTATGAATCAATTTTATAAATTGATTTAATAATTTTTTTTTTATATTAAATGTTGTTATATATATATATATATATATATATATATATATATATATATATATATATACATATACATATATATATATATATATATGTATATATATATATATACATATATATATACATATACATATACATATATATACATATACATATACATATATATACATATATGTATATGTACATATATATACATATACATATACATATATATATGTATATGTATATGTACATATATATACATATACATATACATATATATATGTATATGTATATATATATATATATATGTATATGTATATGTATATATATGTATATGTATATGTATATATATGTATATGTATATGTATATATATATATATATACATATACATATATATATATATATATATACATATACATATATATATGTATATATATATATGTATGTATATATTATATTATTTTATATTAATGGAATTTTAATATTCAAGCTAATTAAAACAATATTGTTTTGTATTTATATATATATTCAAGCTAATTAAAACAATATTGTTTTGTATGTATATGTATATGTATATATATGTACATATACATATATATATATATATATGTATATGTATATGTATATATATGTATATGTATATGTATATATATGTATATGTATATGTATATATATATATATATATATACATATACATATATATATATATATATATATATATATACATATACATATATATATGTATATATATATATGTATGTATATATTATATTATTTTATATTAATGGAATTTTAATATTCAAGCTAATTAAAACAATATTGTTTTGTATTTAGATTTAATAAATTTATGAGTTCAAATAAGGTTATTGGGATTTTTAAGTTACCAATTATTTAGGGTTTTCAAAATTGTAAATTGACTTATTGAAAATGATAATTGATCTAAAAGTGTTAATAATAATTAAGTTATGCGATAGAGTCTTAATTGAAATGATTATCGATAATACAAATTTGTTAAGAAAATATTAGTATTCATTGAAAAGAATGACGAATGTGGTCATTATAGATTTATTAATAAGATTTCCAATATAACTTGTTATTAAATATTAACAAGTCATTATTGAACTATTAATATTGGAGAATTGGATTATAGTTGACTTTTAACCTATAAATTATAGTTAGTTATTAATCAAGTGATATTCAATGGGTCGTTGATATGGATATGTAATTATTAATTAAATTAATTAATAAGAGTTAATTAAATTTAATTAATAAATAAGTTATGTAATAGAGTTTTTAATTGATATGATTCTTTTAACAAAGTTGTAAAGTATCTACATCAAAGTTGATAAGTCTTATTCTAATGACTTGAATAATGACTTTAGATATTTTAATGGTTATTAGTGATGATTTAATTATTATAACGATTAAATTAAGAGATCAAAATTTTAGTAGTATTTAGTTGAGTTTTAATTAAGTATTGTTATAATGATAAAGAGTCATACCTATGTTCATTATTAATTGATTAAGATTAATTAATAAAGCAAATAATTTTAATTAAGGGACAATGAAGATTAGTTTAATGAGTAGATATTTATCCTTCAGTTATTCTTAGAATGTAATTTTAAATAATGGAAGGATAATGCTATCGAGGGAACAAACAGGTTGACTTGTAAGTCAAATAATAAATCTTATATACTTAAAGTATACTTGCAAATAGAAACTGAAACCTCCACACTTAATTCAACTATGTAATTTTAGCAAACCAAAACATGTGCTTGCATTTTGTGTTTTCTCTATGCTTCTTGTTTTGGGTTTTGGGTTGACTAGTTGTCGACCAATTGTAGGACGTCTACCAGAGGATCAGGGGTTGTGATTGTGATGTTGTGATGATGTCTTTTGATCTCGATTCTTTATAAACCCAACCATGGTAATGTGATGGTATGCTCTATGAGATGTTTGTATTTACTGATTGTTATTGCTCATCAGTATTCTTGTGTGAAGCTGAGGTGTATGTATTTGAGACACTTGAGCTAATAATTTTTGAGTCATCGATCCGTTATCCTTGGATTACTTTCTAGTCACCATGATGAGACTGAAGTGTTAATTTATTTATTGATGATGTCATGTTGTGACATGTTTGACTCCACCATTTTGGAGTCTTTGATCAGTATTACTTTGAGATACTTTTTGGTTACTTGTTGAGAACCAATGATTATTGTGATTATCAAGGATACCTTCAGTTGCCAATAGAGAATTGTTGTGGTCATGATTATCTATGGATGCTTTTCATTTGCTCATGGGGATTTGATGTTCTTATTATGGATGATCTTTTGGTATTTTTCCAATCGCTTGTATAGGACTGTGGTGATTTTGAGATTTATGATTCCATGAGCTTAGCGTAGGTTATCTACTTGTATTATCGAGAAGCTTCTTGCAATGGGGGTCGGGGCCCTAAGTGGTTGCCAGGGTAACTCATTGTAAGTTGTTTTAATAAGTGAAAAAATTTACACTAAATGGGGATTAAATGAATCTAATAAGATGATTCTATGTTCTCGCCCATGCCTTGAGTGCTAGTACAGACTAGGATGGGAGTAGAGAGAACGCTTGGTTTTGACCTTGCATTCAGTAGTATGCCTCATCTATATGAGAGGATACTAGTGGCCGCATAGGGATCACTAGGGGGCCAGGGTCTATTGAGAGACTACTAGGGTAACTCTAGCGTGATCCGTGTGATGACACTTTCCCGCTTGCATAGTAGGTTTCCTACATGTCTTTGTTGTGCCTCTGGGATTAGATGTCAGTTTGTGATTGGAACCCTTGAGTTAGTATAATTTTAGGATTCTTTGACTTAGAGAGTATTTCTTGATAACTTGTTTGGGACTTGAGACTATCTCCTTAGCATGGTGGGAGTGGACTATTTAGGTTCCACACGGTCGGGTGGTAGTGCTTTTTCACTCTTATCATTTGAGATCCGTCTAAGACACCGTGGTTGGAGCATTCTCTTGTTGGCATCTATCTTCATTCCGTTCTTGGATCATTATGATAGATGATATACCCTATGATGGATGTATTTACTAGTATGTTTCTTATATTAATGATTTGCATATGTTAGATGATTTTATCTTATGCTTTGTCTTGCATGTTAGATTTCTTCATGCATACGTAGTAGTATGTTTTAAGTGTGACATTCCTACTATGATAATACCGATGATTTCCTCGATGATTTGGAATGTTATGCATGGAGGGATGGCTAAGGGCCATGATGGTCTAATGATGCTATTTACGATTGGGAGGAATTGTGCACTTAGTTAATTATGTTTGATGATTTATGGTTATCCTTTATGATGGATGTTTATATCTTTTATGCTGATGTATCAAGTATGACATTGGTTTCATTTACTTCATTGCACTTGTATCATGGATTCGATGAGGATGATGTATCTTTATTTTTACATATGTATATTCCTTTAAGCCTTTCATACCCTATGGCATGTGCAGTGGATGATTGAACATTTCGAATAGGCATTCGGAACAAATGTGTAATATGGACATTGGACTTTCTATTTATTCTTTCATGTGAATGTGGTAGTTGTTAGACTTAGTATTAATTAAATTAAATGTGATGAGCAACGTCTTGGGATCCTTAAGGAATGTTTGTTATGTATGCTTACAATTGATTGTATGTTATTATTTCCCCTATTATGTGTTGGATGTGAATGGTTTATCTTTCATGTTTTTTAAAAAAAAAAATTGTTTGGCAAACTTAGTAAAATTTTAGGTTAATTCTTTTGGATCCCTTAGTGGGATGTTACATGAGAAGCACCCCCCTCACCTACTACATCTTACAAATAGCATGCAAGGCATGATTGACTCCATCCATCATTTTGATTCTGACATTGATTCATTTAGATCATGGAGGGAAAGTATGCATGCCTTCTACTCTGATAGCTTATCATATAGACAGGTTTATAACCTGCATATAGGTAAAGGAAATTTTAAACATTATTTTGTAAATCCTAAGATGGGTGAAGAAATTAATGAGAAGAAGCCTCTCATTTCCATTAGGTGGTCTACACATCCATGTATAGCAGCTCATTTTTGGGAGCGGTGGTGGATGGTATTTGACCATCCACCACACGCTAACCAAGAAGTGCCCATGTACTTCCTTAGGAATTTATGGGCTGAGGTTGAGTTGAGTTTGAGACCCAACTATTTTGATATGAAAGCATTTCAAGGGGTTGGTAGAGGGATGCCTCAGGATAGGCCTGGGGCAAAGGTAAGCAATAGAACAAGAAACTGTAGGTGAGCTAAGCCCCTTGTACCTCTTCATGTGCCTGTTGTGCCTGCTCCTCACTATCATCGAGCAGTTTCATCTACTCTTACCCATTTGAGTGCCCTTTTGGGAAATTTAGTACAGTAGTGGACATAGGTGGCACATGCTCCTCCACTTGGACATGTTTGTACTAGTTGTGGAGGCATATGCACCGGCCCCTAGAGCGATCCTGATGCAGCACATGATAGCCATTATGCTGAGGGTGCAGATTTTGATGATGATGTATATGCTGCCCATGGTGATGGTAGTGACGAGATAGACGTGTCATCATTTGTTGACCTCATGCAGTAGGGAGAGCCTAGAGAGAGTCAAGAGTAGCAGGTAAAATTTTAATTTTAATATAAATATCAAGTACACATAATTATTTACTTTCTACATACATGTGTAATTTTATTAACCATATTAATTTTAATTTTTTTAATTGTTAATTGTCAATTGTTAATTGTTAATTGTTAATTGTTAATTGTAAATATTGTTAATTGTTAATTGTTAATTGTTAATTGTTAATTGTTAATTGTTAATTGTTAATTGTTAATTGTTAATTGTTAATTGTTAATTGTTAATTGTTAATTGTTAATTGTTAATTGTTAATTTTTAATTGTTAATTGTTAATTGTTAATTTTTAATTGTTAATTTTTAATTTTTAATTGTTAATTTTTAATTGTTAATTTTTAATTGTTAATTTTTAATTTTTAATTGTTAATTTTTAATTTTTAATTTTTAATTGTTAATTTTTAATTGTTAATTGTTAATTTTTAATTGTTAATTTTTAATTGTTAATTTTTTAATTGTTAATTTTTAATTGTTAATTGTTAATTTTTAATTTTTAATTGTTAATTTTTAATTTTTAATTTTTAATTGTTAATTGTTAATTTTTAATTTTTAATTGCCAATATGCACCGATAGCGAAGCCTCAGGAAATAGGAAAAATTTGACGGCAGCGTCAAGATAGAACTTTAGGTTTTTAATTAAAAATTAACATAAGTATCACTTGCAGCGCCAGATTAAACCAGAAAAAAAGCAAGACAAAAATTTTATTGTATAAAATGTCCGAACATGTTTTTGGGGAATTTCACCCCGTCATCAGTGGACTTACAATAAGATTACAATAAGATTACCCTAAACCCTCAACCCTAAAACCCTAAACATTATAACCCTAAACCCTAAACCCTAAACCTAAAACCCTAAACCCTCAACCCTAAACCCTTAACCCTCAACCCTAAACCCTAAACCCTAAACCCTCAACCTTGAACCCTAAACCCTAAACCCTAAACCCAAACCCCAAACCCCAAACCCCAAACCCTCAACCCTCAACCCCCAAACCCCAAACCCCAAACCCTAAATCCTAAACCCCTAAAACCCTTAAACCCTCAACACTCAACCCTAAACCCTCAACCCTTAACCCTAAACCCTCAACCCTCAACCCTCAACCCTAAACCCTAAACCCTAAACCCTCAACCCTCAACCCTCAACCCTCAACCCTCAACCCTAAACCCTAATCCCTAAACCCTAAACCCTAAACCCTAATCTCTAAACCATAAACCCTCAAACCCTCAACCCCAAACCCCAAACCCTCAACCCTAAACCCTGAACCTCTTGGATGTTTTCGAAAGAATGATATTTATATCTGTCTTCCTCCCTTTCTCTTCCACATTCAAATATTTCTTTTTCTCTTGCATCCGTTAAATCCAACTGATGAGGGCTAATAGCCCAAAACATGTTTTGGATTCTGGAGATTGTATATGAGAATTTATAATTGTGGATTTTATTCTGGATTACTCCTTTCTATCAGTTTCTTAATTCTTTCGGAGCTGCAAGTGATCTTTTAAATTTTTTAATACTCTAAATTTTTTAATACCCTAAATTTTTTAATACTCTAAAAAATTTTAATACTCTAAATTTTTTAATACCCTAAACCCTAAACTTGAAAATCAAAACACGAAACCCTAAACCCTAAACTCAAAACTCAAAACACTAAACCCAAAACCTAAAACCCTAAACCTGAAACTCGAAACTTGAAACCCATAACCCTAAACCTGAAACCATAAAACCCTAAACCTGAAACCCTAAAACCTTAAACCCTAAACCCTAAACCCTAAAACCCTAAACCCTAAACCCTAAACCCCAAACCCCAAACCCCAAACCCCAAACCCTAACCCTAAACCCCAAACCCCACCCAAAACCCCAAACCCAACCCCCAACCCTAAACCCTAAACCCAACCCCCAACCCTAAACCCTAAACCCAACCCCCAACCCTAAACCCTAAACCCTACCCCCAACCCTAAACCTTAAACCCTAACCCTAAACCCTAAACCTTGAACCCCAAACCCTAAACCCCAAGCCCCAAACCCCAAACCCTAAACCCTAAACCCTCAACCCCAAACCCCAAACCCCAAACCCCAAAACCCTAACCCCTTAACCCTCAACCCTCAACCCTCAACCCTAAACCCTATACTGTAAACCCTAAACCCCAAACCCTCAACCCTCAACCCTCAACCCTCAACCCTAAACCCTCAACCCTCAACCCTCAACCCTAAACCCTCAACCCGAAACCCCAAACCCCAAACCCCAAACCTCAACCCTCAACCCTCAACCCCAAACCCCAAACCCTCAACCCTCAACCCTCAACCCTAAACCCTAAACCCCAAACCCCAACCCCAACCCTAACCCCAAACCCCAACCCCAACCCTAACCCCAAACCCCAAACCCTAAACCCCAAACACTCAACCCCCAACTCCAAACCCCAAACCCTCAACCCTCAACCCTAAACCCCAAACCCCAAACCGTAAACCCAACCCTAAACCCTAAACCCAAAACCCCACACCCAACCCCAACTGTAACCCCAAACCCCAACCCCAAACCCAAACCCCAAAACCTAAACCCCAACCCCAAACCCCAAACCCCAACCCTAAACCCTAAATTGCAAACCCCAAACCCCAAACCCTCAACCCTAAACCCTAAACCCCAACCGTAAACCCCAAACCCCAAACCCCAACCCCAAACCCCAAACCCCAACCCCAAACCCCAAACCCTAAACCCCAAACCCCAAAACCCTAAACCTAAAACCTAAACCCTCAACCCTAAACCCCAACCCAAACCCCAAACCCCAACCCTCAACCCCAAACCCCAAACCCTCAACCCTAAACCCTCAACCCCAAACCCCAACCCCCAACCCTAAACACTAAACCCCAAACCCTCAACCCTCAACCCTCAACCCTAAACCCTAAACCCTACCCCCTAAACCCTAAACCCCTAACCCCTAACCCTCAACCCTCAACCCTCAACCCCAAACCCCAACCCCAACCCTCAACCTCTAACCCCAACCCTAAACCCTAAACCCCAAAACCCCAGACCATAAACCTGAGACCCTAAACACAAAACCCATATATGTCATGTCCCAAATTTAAAATATAATTTTAATAATAATTTAAAAAATAATAATAAGAAAATCATATTCAAGTATAGAAATAAGAAATAAAAATTACATATATAATATATTTTCAATAAAATAATATTTTAAATAATTAAATAATGATAAATTTAATATGAATTGATTAATTAATTTAATTAAATAGAAGAGAATATTGTAGAAAGTATGTTATCTTTCTTAATAATATTTAATAATAAATGATAACAAATACAAAATACATAAGTAAATAAATAATATAATATAAATTAACTAAATCTAATAAAAAGTCGAGAGATGTAATAAAAAGATGTAACTCTTTAAAATTAATGTATAAAAGGGAAGAGAGTTCATTTTAAGGGTAAGGAATGTAATGCCCCACTAGAGAACCCAAAAGAAATTAACTTGAAGTAACACTAAGTTTGTCAAACAAAATTTTTGAAAGATTAAAACAACAAGAGATAATATAGCAGAAGAAATAAGTCACATACACACAAAAAATCCAAAAAAATATTACATCTATTAAGGGTTCCATGACGTTGAATCACATACATATTTTTTATTAAAACTAAATTTGCTACATTAAAAAATCCACATCATAGAATAACCACAAGTACGAATCCAATAAAATAATATACAATTACATAAGATGTCACATGGCACAAATAGAATTTGTAATCATGAAATGTACAAGTCACAGGGTATGAAAAGCTCAAAGAATATACATCATGAATAAATACAACATCTCAAAAGATCTCTAATAATCAAGTACAGTACAATAGAATATAACCATCCAACGAAAACACAAGATAAAGATGAAAGGGACAACTACACAAGAACATCCAGCAATGACATCCAGCTATCGAATCTCAATGGTATAAGAAACACTCCCACCCAACCTCATGGAACCTAAATGGCCCACTCCCATTGTGCTAAGGAGATAATCTCAAGTCCCAAACGGATACCAAATCCAACAATCATAACCATCATCTAGGTCAAGGAAATCCTAATAAAAATCTATCTCAAAAGTACCAAGACACAAGAAACATCTAATCCCAGAGGCAACAAAGGCGCATAGGAAATCTACTATGTAAGTGGGCAAGTGTCATCGCATGAGTCAATTGTAAGGTTACCCTGGTGGCTTCTTTGGACTCCGGCCCCCTAGTGACTCTGTGCAGCATCAATTTCCTTTAGTATAGACAAGGCACACTAATGAGACAAAGTTGCAGCCAAGCATCCTCTCTACTCCCATCCTATCATGTACTAGCACTCGAGGCATGTGCCAAGTAAATTACTGATTCTTGTTAATTCATTTTAAACTCATTTAATGAAATATTATCACTTATTAATACTACTTACAATGGGTTACCTAGGAAACCTCTTTAGGGATTTGGCCTCCATTGCAAGACACTTCTCAACATACACATAGATAACCTACCCTAAGCTCATAAAAAGTACAACTCATAAAATCACAATATTCACCTTAGTCTTATACAAGCAACTAGAAAGCACCAAAAAATAACTAACTGAAACTCATAGATAACACCAAGAAAATCACAATATTCACCTGGAAAGCACCAAAAGATAATTGATCAAAACTCATAGGTTACACCAAGAAAATCACACCATTCACCTCAATCCTATACAAGCAACTAGAAAGCACTAGCAAGTAATTAATCAAAATTCATCACAGAAGTACATGAATACATCACAATGGGTGGGAATAAAAGATCATGACCAAATAACATGCATAACAACATCATAGATCAAACACCTCCCAAGCCTTTGGTATACATATCTAAACTAGTGAAAACTAGGTTTAACCCAAACCCCATTACGAAATAAAACATTCATCTCATCAAGTATTTAAATAAGAGTAGTTGAATATTGATAAGGTTGTCAATATAATATTATAAAAATCGATTCACAATAAAGTTTTTCAAGTTTTCATTTTCAAAAGTAATCATAGTCAATAAAGGTTTCAAATGTTAGGATTGATCAATTGTAAGTCTCAAGTTCGTACCCAAAATTAACTATATTTTTCAAATAGATACATATTTAAAATTAGTCAAATGATGATCTTTAAGGGAAGAATATCTTCATTTAAACTATACCCATAAAAATCCATTTACTAATATTTTACAATTTCCCTCTCTATAGATAAATGATCATTTATTAAATCAATATTAAATTCAAAAATAAATAAATCAAACATAGCATTATTGGATTAAAAGTATAATTCGATTTCCAAATATTCCTAATTTAATAAAACTAAACTAATCTTTAATTTTAAGTATTTTAAATATATTTAAATATAACTTTTTAAAATAAAAACTAAACTAAACTAATATTTATTTATTTATTTATTTATTTATTTATTTATTTATTTATTTATTTATTTATTTATTTATTTATTTATTTATTTTTAAAGAAAAAAGTTATTTAAAAAAATTTATAAAATGATGTTTTTAACAACCCTAATGAAGGGTTGGCTGCCCGCGATAGCCAAGAGCTGATCTGTGGCATTCTAGTATTTGTTTCCAAACCCTATCTCGATCTTTATTTTCTAAAAATCCAATTTCTCAATAAGAGTTCTCAATCTGATTTCTTTCCAATAGATGTTTCAATGAAGAATAATTATTATTTTCAAACAAGAGTTTCAAACAAAGCTATTTCTAAAACAAAATTCTCACACAAGCACAAAGAAGATGAAGGAAAGATTCGAAAACAACTACTGTGATAATCTCAAGCATCATTCTTACCTTGATTTCATGTTAACCAGACAAACGCTCAGAAGTTGCAATAATTCTCGTCTTCTCGAAAACCCTTTTCTTGAAATTTGCTCCTCCAAACCTCTGTGTGGATAAATGAGCTCTAATTTCTTTATAAAGAGCTTTCTCCTTTAGGGATTTAGTTTTACGAACACACAAACCCTTTTTTTTTTAATTTAAATTTCATGTGCAAACTTTTTGTGTTTTAATTAAAATAAACTTTATTAAATTTATTCTCTCTCTCTCTCTTATTAAATCACAAGACCTCTTTAATAGTGTATTTAATCATTTAAATAATAATAATATTTAGATTTCATTACTTAGAATGAAACTCCTAAATTAATTATTATTAAATTAATTAAATATTATTACGCCAAATTTTGAACTTTAATTAAATATTTTAAATTTAATTCTTCTATTTAATTAAACTACTCAATAAATTAAATATAATTAAAATTGATCTTTTCTTTATAGAATTTTTGTTAAATTAAATCATTTAATATTCTCTTAAATTGATTTAATTATAACTAAAAATCACAACAAACCCACAAAACTGAATAAGAAAACTCATTTTAAAGACAAGGTACTAAATCAAGTTCAATGAAATTCTCATCACTTGACAAATTCGGAAGGGTAAATAACTTAGATACTTGTCCTATCTTCTAAGAAAAATAGATTAGGTTTAGGATTTGGACTCAAGAACTCTCTCCCCTCTTTATCATTGAGATATTGTGATAGAGCACACTCATCCTGGCAATTCAGGAAAGTCGATATCTAGTCCCTGCAATCTACATAAAAGTCAAGCATGTACATATATATATATAAATCTAAACTAAATAGGCAATGGCGAGGAGTGGTGCATCGTGTAGATCTTGACTAGAAGGTGACTATGACTCCTTCCCTCAACTACATCAGAAATGTTAAACATAAAGTAACACATACATGTACACCATACACATGCAAGTATGGGATAAGTGTCCATAAAAAATGCATATAAATCATCCATCTAACTATCATCATGAAATAATTGAAATCACTATTTGAACAAAAGAAGCATCATAATTGAAAGAATAAACATAAACACTTGAAATAAATGAGTATCAAGTAGCTCATCAAATATATAAATTGAGTATGAAATAACATCCAATTAAAATAGGTAACTAGGTACCACTAAATCATAACACATAACCATAAAGTTGGCATAAAAGAATTTGACAAAATAACATGAAAAGTAAACTAAGGGTAGGCATTACAAGGAAGAAGAGAAGAAGAGAAGGATTAAAGAAGGATTATTAGAGGAGGAATCAGAAGAAAACAAGTGAATTTTTCAAATATTTTCAATGATGAAAGGATGAGACTCTTTGAAAGGGTTGTGATTATGAATGGTTGTGACTCTTCAAAAATATTTTAACTATGAAGAGTTGTGACTTTTCAAAAGGATTCTAATTATGAAAGATTGTGACTTTTTTATATTATTGTGATTATGAAGTGTTGTGACTTTTTGGTAGTATTGTGATTATGAAGTGTTATGACTTTTTAAAGGATGTTGATTATGAAGTGTTATGAATTTTTCAAAGGATTGTGATTATGAACGGTTGTGACTTTTCAAAAGGATTGTGATTATAAAGGTTTATAACTCTTTGAAAAGGACATGTACGATAAATAAAATATGGGAGGATTGAAAACCAATTATACCTAAGAGAGTTGAACTAAAAAACCATCAGAGTAGAGAAAGTAAAGAAACTAAACTAATACACATTGAATGTTGGGAATTGAAGCAATATATATTCTATGAAGGATTAAAAAATGAAAAAATAAAGGGAACCAGAGGTGTGTTCATTTGATATGTTTATTTCATAAATAAATATGAATCATTTGGTAGATAGAATTAGCAAGATCAAGGATTGAGATGAGAACTTTATAGTTCTAATAGAGATCAAATAAGAACTTTGTAGAGGGCATTCATTAGAATTTCGAGTTTCTTTTAAGAAAACTCAAAGATTAGAGGGCATTCTTGATTGAATGTCAGGATTCCAAATTGAAACATAGAGAGATATTTGTAGAAAATCTCTTAGAGACAATATATATTGTAATGGTCAATCATATGCATATGTCTAGGGAGGACCTTTATTTCTGGTCATGTTGAGCCCAAATGAACATCACTATTGAGTTTAGAACACCATGAATATTGTATTGCCTTTTGGAAGGAGGTGCTTTTTATAAACAAGTGTGAAATAGTTTTGAAAGGGACTCGCAAGAGATGGGACCCATATACCCTCTATAGGCCTTGTCCCAAGGTAGGCATTTTTCTTGGGCCCAAACTCCACCTTTAAAGAGGAGCATATATTTTCTAGGAAAAGTGATCCCTTTTAATTTAAGCACATGGTTTTTGGTAAAAGCACAGGTTGCGCACTTTGGTCAACACAATTTTTTGAAAATTATTGGATAAGAATCATACCATTGTGGAGCCTCATCATTTCATGGAATACCTATTTTTAGTAGTTTTTGAGGGCCCTCCTTGTCACAACATATGCCCATTCTATAGGCCTCATACCTCCTCTATAGGTCCTTAGTCATAGGTCTGTCAACCTCCTGCCATGTGGTCCCTAGTGGACCTATCCTTTTGCATACATTGTTTGGTGTTGACATGCAATAGGCCCTGCATGCACTCTCTAACATGATAGTTGTGCATGTGCTCACTTCAAACATCAATTTCTAGATTTTTTATAGTCAATATTTCCTTATTGTGAGTGGTTTATAGTTTTGGGAAGTTCAGTAGTTTTTCGGCATGCTCCAAGAAGTCTTTCAACTATAAAGGTGGTTTTTCACCTTTGTTGCTGGTTGTTTCCAACTAGGATGGTTTCTTGCATCACCAACATAGTTTAATCCTTTCATTGGTGTTTTCCAAGCCCTGCCAATGGGTTTGGGATTTTTTGGTGAATTTTTTAAGACTCTTCGGTAGCATTAGCCAGTTTTGAGGCATAGATTATGCACTTACCCACCAATTATGTTTTTTGACCACCTAGTTATTTCCTGGCTCTAGCCAAGGGAGGTTTTCAAAACATGGAAATTTTATATGACCACTAGATTATTTTTCTGGCTTTAATCCCTTTATGTTATTTTTCCAAGCATATTTTTTGGGGGCAAAAGGATTTTTTTTTTTTGACATGTGGAGTTTTTTCTAGAATTTTTTTGCCTCGATCGCCATTTGACCATCAAATTTGGGCTTTTCACCTTTTGACATCAACATGCATATTATCCCTTTTGGCTCAATTTGGACTTACCTTTGATTTTCAACTCATATCTCAGGTATACAGACTTCATTTTCTATAAATAAAATATCATCGAAAAGATAATTCTAAGACTATCAAAATGGTACATGCATTATTTAGTTTTGATATTTTTTCTATTGTTAAAGATAGGGGTTCTATATTACAATCTAAGAGATATATCTTGAGCATCTTGTTTCTATTTTGTGAAAATGTATATTGTTGGAAAGCTTGTTTTGTGCACTTTCCAATAATGTTGGTTATTTTTATAGATTTTGCTCCAGGTATATCCTCTCTCTTTTTTGTATTTTTTACTCTATTAGATATCTTGGTTGTTTTAGGTTTGGGGATCATTTTTGTTGCCTGGGATGACTCATCTTGGGTTGTACTTTCTATTGCACTAGCCTTATGTCTCTTATGATCTTTGTTGACATCTATTCTACTATTTTTGCAAATGCACTGAGATAAAGTGTCATATTTCTATCTATATTTTTTCTTTAGTATTTTCCTTATTTTACCTTCTAATTCGATCAGTGTCATCTGAGGACACTCATACAGACTATTGTATTCTTGGGATCTACCATATCTTGTGCTTTATTATACATGCACTGCTATGATTAAGTGTCATGGGGGGCTTGATGTTTGCCTTTGTTTGCCATCTACCTTTGTCAATGAGTATTCCTTCAATGAAATTAGCCTCATGACATGTCTTTTGTGTGCTCAACATTTATCAATTTCTCAGCATGTGTTGGTTGCTCAACATGTGTTTTTTTTATAATTATGCTTCAGTGGTGTTCTTTGTGATCATCTTTTTGTTCCTATATTATGGGACATTCTCTAGTTTGGAGGCTTTTGCAGTCCTTCACTAGTCCTTTCAGCATTCTTTCTATCTCTTCTTGGAGTAGATTTTTCCCATGTAGTTTTCTCCATTTCTCCACTTTACAGAGATTTTATTAGGATTGGATACCTCATCAGGCCTTGTTGCTAGGACCCAAACCTACTTTCAGTAGTAGTTTCTAGGTTTTTAGCTACTCCCTAACTTTATCTTAAGGGGGGTGTTAGAGTAATAAGGTAATCTCTTATTAATTGAATTATTTTGATTTAATCATTAAGTCATTTATTATCTCTATTTCACTTAAGTTAAACATTAGGCATATAATAATTATTATTATAATGCAACCTAGATTAGTTACCTTTTAGGATTTTGATCTCCTTTTTAAAGGATTGGTCTCTCTGTGTAATCTATTCATTAAATACAATTACAACTTGTCTTTTGTGTGTCAAGAATATCTCATATGTGGATCTATGAATTCAAGTCTCCATAGCTTTGCTTCTCCCTTTCTATGACAGGTGTTTGCATGCAAGTGATTCTTGGAAGTTGTAGGTTGAGCTTTCCTAAAGTTCAACACCATTACCAATCAATAATTCACTCTTATTTCTTCTAACATAAAAAGAAGTTTCAACATTACCATGAGCTTCAACATAGATAATAGAAATATTACTTCATGATTTCTCTTTTTTCTTATTTAACATATAACAAACATTCTTTGCCTTCTAACTTATCTAAAATCCTAAACACTATCATTGTTATTCTTTCTATCAAAATTAATTTTTTACCAACAATATATGTTACCTTATGATGACCAAATCTAATAGACCACCATCATACTTGTTGTTGGAGTTTCAAAACTACCAAGCAGCAAAGTGCTTGATACTAGGGTTCTGAGGATCAATCTTGGTCTAAGGGTTAGCTACCTCATATAATCAATTAAGAAATCTTTAGATCTAGATACAACTTCAACAAAATCACAAGGATTCTCTACTCTTTAGGTTTTGCAAAACCAAGGTGGATGCACCTGAGGGATATATGGATATTTTGACTAGTTTAAGGTTCTTGACTTTAATGTATGCCTATTACCATCATCTTTTTGTTTCACTTCTATCCCTTATAGTAGAAAATGGTCACAATTCTTCTAAATTTTACAAATAATCCTTGACAGCAATAGCTAACAATGACATACAAGGGATTATTGCAAATAAGTGTTGACCAGCAACTAAATTCTTTGTACATGAAAGTAAAATTGATTTCTTTTTAAAGTTTTGCTTCATGCAACTCCGTGATTTCTTCAACCTACAACTGAATAAATGACCAGTGCCCTATCCATTGGTATTCAGAGTCTACCCAACAATTTTGACTTAATTAATTACCTTACAATCAATTATATTGGTAATTAACCCTAAACCTCATTCTTATGAATATCCTTCTTATATAACTAGAAATTCTATCACTTTATTGAAGCATTTACTTAATTCCTTGAATTAAAAGCAATAGAAAATTGATATACAATCTATCCTAATTGAATTAAATTGCATAAACCTTGCTCATACAATCTCAAGATAACCAACACATAACAATGGAGACAGAATTTAGAGTAAAAGATATGGCAGAATACTATTCTTTTATTAATTCTCCTTGAAAATCATACAGTATGTAAACTCATAATAACTCAAGACAAGACAACATGATCCTTCAATGTTCAATGTATTCTCAAATTTGAAAAGATATCTATACATCACAAAGTTAACACTAAAACTTATTGGACCGAATGCAAAACTAGCATAATACTAAAATTCTACAAAATTCAGACCTCAAATCCACATCTTGGAAATCCTTTTATAGAAAGGATTGCAACAAGCTTCAGATGGGAGGACACTTATCAAAAATCTATTCAAAATCAAATACAAATATATTTCTATTTTGTTACATGTAATGCCCTACCAGGTGACCCAAAAGAAATTAACCTAAAGTTTCACTAAGTTTTCTAAACTTTTTTTTTTGAAAGATAATAACATAACAACAACAAATATAAAATAGAAAAAGCAATGACATACACATAAACACATACCATAAAACAAATTATAATTCTTGAGGGTCCCATGATGTTGAATCACATTTAAGTTTAATAATACTAAAACCAATTAATAACACATCCATGTTAAAGAATAACTACAAGTAAAAATTCATTTAAATAATATACAATTATCTTGAATGCCACTTGGAAATAACCAGAATGCACAATCATCCACTGTGCAAGTCACAGGGTATGAAAGGTTGAAAGAATATACATCATGAAATAGATTACATTATCTTGTAAGATATATGAAATAAAATACAATACAATGCAATACAACCATCTATCAATGTACATAAGAAATAGATTGAAAGAGAGTACAAAATAGGTAACTCCAACCACGACATCAAACTGTCAAATCTCAATGGTATAAGAAAATGAACTACCACCCAACATCGTGGAACCTAAATGGCCCACTCCCACTATGCTGAGGAGATGCACTCTCAAGTCCCAAATAGGATAACAAACTCACAAGTCAAAACCAACATCTAGGTTCAAGGAATCACCTAAAAGAAAACTATCTCAAAGGGTACCAAGACACAAGTATCAACTAATCCCAGAGGCAACACAGACACATAGGAAAACTACTATGCAAGTGGGCAAGTGTCATCGCATGAGCCAACTCTAAGGTTACCTAACATTCTTTTAATACTTTGTCCCCCTAATGTCTCTATGCGGCATCAGTATCCTTTCATACAGACAAGGCGTACTAACAAGTCAGCTCTAATGTTACCCTGGTAGTCTTTTAATACTTTGTCCCCCTAGTGACTTTCTGTGGTACCAAAATCTTATTAATTCATTTTAACCCATTTAATGAAATGTTAT
Organism: Cupressus sempervirens; assembly: GCA_028749045.1. NCBI lineage: Eukaryota > Viridiplantae > Streptophyta > Pinopsida > Cupressales > Cupressaceae > Cupressus > Cupressus sempervirens. Next base: position 1,059,496,404 of record CM053787.1, on the reverse strand, counting down.
CACTTATTAAAATAACCTACAATAGGTTACCTGCCAACCTCTTTAGGACCTCGGCCTCTATTGCAAGCCATTTCCCAACATTACATATAGATAACCTACCCTAAGCTCAACAAAAGAAAAAGATCTCAAATAACTATAAACCACACATCAATTCTTAAACAAGTAACTGGAAAGTACTAAAATATTACTGATCATAATCATAGATTCCACCAATACAATCATCCTAATAGGATTGAAACAAAATCAAGTACACATAAACCAAATCCATGTCACAACATGACATCACCAACACAAATCATTTAATCACCTCAATCCTATACAAGCAAAAGGGGAGCAATCACGATGCTATCAGAGTGGTTTTAAATAGGATCGATGGCATGCAAATTTTGGTCTAACGCTAGGGCCTTTATGCCCTAGCTCGACCTTCGATGGGTCTCTACATCTTGAGGCAAGCTTGTTCTTGGCTTGCGGGGGCTGCTACTTCTTTTGGCTTGGGCGGGCACTGCTGGCATGGGTGGCCTGGTCCTCTTCTAGCCTGTGGGTGGTCATCTATAATCTAAACATCATTGTCGCATCCTTGGCAAGGGGCTATGGTAGTTTGTGGTTGTGGGGCTTCTGCCCCATATTTCCCTCTTTTTGTTTATTGAGTCTCAGTTCGAGGTGAATGGGGGATCGTGGTATTGCCTCCTCACTACCTTCTATTGGAGATATGGAGATGGGTGATCCATCTTCATTGTTGCATGCCAGTAATAAGGATCTGAATGTAAACCCCAATCAAGGGAAGGAGAATCCTCTCCAAATGGGAAGCTTTGACTAAAGAAAGTTAATGGATGTTTGCAAAAAGCTGAGGACCGACCAATTTTGGTTATTCAACCTAAACAAGTTTTGGAGGATGTCGAATACTAGAGCTATCATGCTCTTATTTGCAAATTTTTGGGCCTTCACCTCTCATTACTTGTGTTGTATTCTTGGGCTCACCGGGTGTGGAACCTACAAAGAGATATGGAGATTCTGTTAGCAGCTAATAACTATTTTATGGTTATCTTTTCAAGCATGTCAGAAAGGAATAAGGCATTTGAAGGAGGCTCTTATTTCTTTAATTAGGTGGGGCTCTTCATCAAGCCTTGGCACATGGGCTTTAACTCTGCTAAGGAAATGCCCTCTCAAGTTTTGGTGTAGGTTTGCTTGCTGAGACTTCCTTTGGAATTCTAGAGGGATGATATTCTTCACTCAATCTCACTACTTCTTGGGAAACTTGTGGGTTTGGCTACACAAACCCAAGATCATAAGGTAATTTCTTTTGCCCATATTTGTGTAGAAATTGATTTAAATAATTTGTTTCCAAATTCTATGGAGATTTGTATGGGATCATATTCCTAGATCCAACGACTAGATTACGAGACCCTACCATTTAGATGTAGAATTTTCCATGAATATGGGCATTTACATCGCAGATGTCCCAAGAATAAGACCCCCACCTTGGTTGTTGTTGGACCCCATAGGGAGGACAAGTGGAAGGCTACTTTATCTAATGGACCTATTGATAGCAAGGGTTTTACTCAAGTTAAGTCTCATAACAAAGGCAAAGGTAAGAAGAGAACCTAGATGGACAGGCAGACTAATGGAACCTTTAGCAGGTTTGATGCTCTTGGAGACATGGTTAAAGAGGAAGGTACCCCAATTGAGCTCTCTTATAGGGCCAAAGGTCAACATAAGATTCAAGTTGGGGATACACAAAAGGAGGATCAAATTCTATCTACAGGGGACCAATAGACCGGATAGCTGGATATTGATTTGCCTCCTCTTGTTCAGGATGTTGGAGATCTTCATGGGTCGCAATGTTCGAAGGGGCCAGTCTTGGAGGCTCCTGACCCCCTTACGCCCAAGGGGACCTTTGATTCTACAAAGTGTAATAGGGCTCCTCTTGTCTTAGGCATACAGCAAAAATCCTTCAAAAAGGGGCCTTTTGATAAATCATCAAAGAGTGGTAGGAAGACTAATCAAGAGAAGGTGAAGATAATGGGTAAAAATTTGGTTGAGTCTAGGTCTATGAAACCCATTGATTCTCATTTCTCCAACCCCCATAAATGATTGTGTTGTCATGGAATGTAAGGGGGTTGAACAATATCCCCAGACAAAAGGTTGTTCATAGATTAATTGAGTCTTAGTCTCCTAATATGGTCTTTATTTAGTAAACTAAACTTATAATGGATGGATTGGCTAATTGTGCTTCACGTATATGGCCCCAAGGCTCTTGGTAGGGGGTGGGTTCCTTGAACAGTTCAAAGGGGTGGCTTGCTTTTGGGACCCAAGGAAAGTTTCCCCCTTATGGTGGATCTCCAGTCGATCCTCCATTTTTTTGGTTGCCTCTAGCTTTGAGACTGGAGAAAGGTGTCTTTTATCCAATATTTATGCTCCTACTAATTTTTTAGGTAAATCCCAGTTATGGGCTCATATCAGATTAATCCGGTCCCTGGACCCTTTTCTTCCATGGATTATAGCTAGAGATTTTAATGTTGTTACTAGTTTGGAGGAGCACTAGCTAGGCTAGACCTGTCTTCAAATCTGCTCAGGGATATGATTGGATCCTTGAATCTCATTGATGTGAAGCCAAACAATGGTGTCTTTACATGGAATAATTGAAGACGTGGTGGTGAGGCTATCTCAGAAACACTTGATAGATTTTTGGTTTCCTGCTATTGGATGAACAACAGGTGGATCACCAATTCTGAAATTCTTGACTAGAGGGGCTTAGACCACTAGCCCATTAAGCTTTCGATCACCTCATACAAAATCACCAAGAATCCCTCTTTCAAATTTCAGTTGATGTGGCTTACAAACTTGTCTTTACCTGACCTTATGGTGGATTGGTGGTATGAGGGGATGCTTGCCCATGGTATGGCCATGTATACTTTTAGTAAGAGGCTTCAACATGTGAAGTACAAGCTTAAGAGATGGAATAAATAGTATTTTGGGAATCTCCATGCTCAGAAGTTAGTTGCTCAGACCAAGTTGGATAATATTACCCATCAGCTTAGAGACTAAGGGTTGACCTTTGATCTGAATAAAGTTGAATCCTCGGCTCTTAAGGGACTGGAGGAATGGGAGCTTCGGGAGGAGATTTTTTGGAAGCAAAAATCTCATGTTGATTGGCTATAAGAAGGTGATAGGAATACTACTTTCTTCCATAACTCGGTTAAGGCTCAGAGATAGGGAAATTCCATCTCCTCTCTTATCTCAACTGATGGAGATTGGATCTCTTCCTGCGAAGAAATTGCTAGGGAAGCTATCAATTATTTTTCTAATCTTTTTACAAGGGATGATCTTCCTACTAGAACCAAGGAATGTGCCATCTTTGACTGTATTCCCCACCTGGTCCCTGTTGGGATGAATGAGGCCCTCTTAAGTCCTATTTTGTTACCTGAATTGGAGAAAGTTGTTTTTAATATGAAAAAAGGTAAGGCCCCTAGCTCAGATGGTTTCCTGATTGAATTTTTCCAAGAATTCTAGGAAATAATAAAGTTTGATCTCTTAGAAGTGGTTCAGGAATCTCATAAAAAAAATAGATGTTGAAATCTTTGAATTCTACTTTCTTGGCTCTCATACCTAATAAGGAAGGGGCTAATCAGTTGGACCAATTCAGGCCTATGGCATTCTGTAATGTGGTCTATAAGATCATCACCAAATTGATCATTGAGAGACTTAAACCACTCCTTGGTTCTTTGATCTCTACTGAATAGGGTGGTATTGTTGAAGGAAGACAGATATTGGATGGGGTTGTGATTGCAATGGAGGCTATTTCTTCTATGGTTGCATCCAAGGAGAAAGCTATGTTCATTAAACTTGACATGGTTAAAGCTTATGATCGGGTGAGTTGGGAGTTCTTACAGAAAATTATTTTAGCCTTTGGTTTTGATGAGGAGTGGGTGAATTGGGTTCTAAGCTATGTGACCTCATCCTCCTTCTCAATTCTCATTAATGGGGAACCTACAGAATTTTTTGGGGCTTCTCAAGGACTTCGGCAAGGGGATCCTTTATCTCCTTATTTATTCATTATCATGGCCGAGGGTCTTGGAAAATTTATAAAATCTCAGGTGCGATAGGGTCTTATCCAAGGTTGGAGATGGAATAATAATCTTCCTTCCTACTCTTATCTTTAGTTTGTGGATGACACTAGGTTATTGGGCATAGCTAGAATTAGTGAGGCAGTGAATTTCAGACAAGCTTTGGATATCTATTTCAAAGCCTCGGGTCAGTGTATTAATGATGATAAGTCTTCCATTTATTTCTTTAACACTCCTTGGCTTATTTAGAGTAGGATTGCAAGGATTCTTAGATTTCAAATTGGATCCCTTCCTTTGATGTACCTTGGGGTTCCTTTTCTCTTGGGTTCCCAACATAGAACTACTGGTAGGGGATTTTGGATAAATTTTGGAGTAAGGTTAGTCATTGGATCCTCCTTCTCAATTCTCATTAATGGGGAACCTATAGAATTGTTTGGGGCTTCTTGGGGACTTTGGCAAGGGGATCCTTTATCTCCTTATTTATTCATTATCATGTTAGAGGGTCTTGGAAGATTTATAAAATCTCAGGTGGGACAAATTCTTATCCAAGGCTGGAGCTAGAATAATGATCTTCCTTCCTACTCTCATCTTCAGTTTGTGGATGACACTGGGTTATTGGGTATGGCTAGAATCGGTGAAGCAGTGAATTTGAGATGACCTTTAGATATCTATTTGAAAGCCTTAGGTTAGTGTATTAATGATGATAAGTCTTCCATTTATTTCTTTAACACTCCTCGGCTTATTCAGAGTAGGATTGCAAGGATTCTTAGATATCAAATTGGATCCCTTCCTTTGATGTGTAGACACCTAAATTTGATTACACTGCTTTGATAATCCTATTTAGTTATCTCTAAAGGCATCATTAATTAAATTTATATTTAATTAAATCCTTTTCCATCCCCTAGCTGATTAATTTAATTAATTATCTATAGTCCTAATTGATAAATCAAATAACCTATTATTTATCAATTAATCCTATTCTTCTATCTAATTCCAAAATCCCCATTTATTAAATAAATATATTTGATAAATAAAACCCTCAAAGATAATAACCCCTAACCTATCCCTAAACCCTCTTTTTAGCCTAATCCACCCCATCCACCCATACTAACCAAGCTTAGCCACTAACTCACCCACCCTCATGAATGCCATCCACTTGCAAATCTCTAACATCCCTAATCTAATCCTAAACCCAAGCCTAATCCACCCCCTAATGTTGTCACATTCTCTAAGCAAGCTTAAGACTTTCCTAAGCCAAGGAAAGTCAACAATCTCAACTCCCTCCAAAACATCCCAACCACCCAACAATGAATGCTCTTACAAAAGCCATAAAGACTCTTACAAGCCCTTACAAGCCATAAATGAAGGGTCTTTATGAAGATATTATCCCTTGAGCCTCCTTTGTTGACTCATCCATCCCCTTTCCTCCATCCACTCACCTTGTGACATGTGTCACTCCCTGATTGGTGCTAAACAAGCACAATCCATGTGCTCCCCTTTGAGTGCATCCTATCCCTCCTTAAACTTTCATCTTTCCTTCCATCTTAGCCCTCCATCCCTCAAGCCCTTAGCCTATAAATTGAATCCCCTCCCAAGCCATTTCATCACAAATCCTTGAGCTAAAGTTATAATGCCATTTTGAGAGCAAGTTTTATATCAAAGCCATTCACCCAAGCCAAAATCTATCAAGAACACCATTGAAGCTAGTTTGAGAAGCCTTGAGAATACATACCAAATCTAAGCAAATAGACTCATCCCTAAATCAAGTGACCATCCTCATTGAGAGAGCCATTCTATGGCTCATATTCTCATTTGAGGGTTTCACTTTGTCTCTCATATATGTTATGTCTTTTATGCTAGTTAATGCTTTTGTTCTCTTGATAGATTAGTGTTACTTGCTAACATATTTCTCATATACATGATGTACTTTTTTTTTCCTTTGCTCTTGGGTTCCCAACATAGAACTACTAGCAGGGGATTTTGGATAAATTTTGGAGTAAAGTTAGTCATTGGACTTACAGATGGTTATCTTTTGTTGGGAGAGTGGTTCTCCTAAAAACCATGGTGTAGTCTCTCCCAATTTATAGATGTTATGTCTAGGTTCCCCCTTCCAACTTTGTGAGAGATTTTGATGCTTTATCTCGACAATTCCTTTGATCTAGCAACCTTCTATCCTCGAAGTGGAGCCTTGTCAAGTGGGAGTTTGTGTGTAGGCCAAAGCATGTCGGGGGCCTTGGACTTAGATCAATGGCTCTTGTTGTTATGGCTTTGGTTGCCAAGTTGTACTGGCAGTGGTGCAAAATCTAGGATCAGGATTGGGCCAAGATTCTTGCCCACAAGTATTTTCTAGGTGCTGATTGTCTTGATGTGCCACGTCTTAATTTGACGGGTAAAGGTTCATGTATTTGGGACACTCTTAAGAAGGGAGCTCAACTTATTAAGGAGGATCTCTTCTGGATTTGTAACAATGGCTTTGATGCCCTGTTTTGGCAGGACTCTTAGGATGGCCACCCTCTCATTCTTTCTAGCTTCCCCTAGCTTCATCCTCTTTTCCACATTTTTACTAATGTTGGATGGTTTACAGTGGAGCATTATAAGATGGTTAAGTGTATGGGACAGGTGGAGGTGACTTTTTCAAAGGACCCTCAGGAGTGGCATGTGGGTGGCTCTGAAGAGGATCGTGAAGTTCTTTCTAAATCTTTGGAAAAAAGATTTTGCAGCTCCCTTAATGAGCAGGATGCTTTGACTTGAAGTCCTAGCCCAAAAGGGAAGTTTACTATGGCTCAAGGTTATGATATTCTTGACAAGAACCTACTCAGCCCAATTGAGGTGGACTGGTGGAAGAAGGTTTGGTTTAACTTTTCTTGGCCTAAATGTAATTTTTTATTATGGTTGCTAGCTCAAAAAAAATGCCTCACTTGGGAGAATCTTCACAAACAAGGATTTTAGGGACCTTCTATTTGTTTCGTTTGTTTGAACAATGAGGAATGTTCCTCTCACTTTTTTTTCATTGCCCTTTCTCAAGAGAGACATGGCACAGATGGTGGAAGGCTTGGTGACATGGTTGTAGTCATGCTACTTCTCTAATTGATTTTTGGGAGAGTTTGGGCAGACCTCCAGCAAAGACTTATTTCTTGCAGGTTGCCTGGATGGTCGGGTTGACTCTCATTCTCTGGAACCTTTGGATGGAGAGGAACTACAAAATATTTTGTGATTCCAAATTAGGAAGTTTGCAATTGTAGAGGATGATTCTTAGTAGGCTTCAGGAGACTATTCTTGCTAAGTTTGATATGTCTGAAAGTATTGATCTTGGTCAACTTGCTATTGTGCAAAATTTGAATCTAGGAGATAGTAGACATGGTTGCTCCTTGAGTAAAAGACCTCATCATGTCAAGCAGCGGGTTTTCTAGGATGGGAGGTGGACTCCTCCCCTAGTTGGGACCTTGAAGATTAATACAGACGGTTCTTCTCGTGGGAACCCTAGTCATGCTAGTATTGGGGGCATAGGTAGAGGCAATGATTGTGGTATGGTTTTTCTCTTCTTTATTTACAAAGGTCAACACTCTAATAATCTAATGGAGGCCCTAGCTATTAAGATTGTGGTTGAGAAAGGTTTCTCTTTAGGCTAGAAAAGGATCATCTGTGAGTCTGATTCTCAAATTGTTGTGGACATGTTAGTTGGCAACTTGCCTCTTTGGTCAGATAGACTTTAAGTCTGTGTAGTTCCTTAGACTCTGTCACCTTTCATCATATCCCTAGAGAATGGAACAGAGTGGTTGATTTTTTGGAAAAGTGGGCTTTAGAGAACATGGATGGTTGGGATATCAGGGGAAAGGATGAGTGAACTTTTGAGTATAGTGGGATTATTGAGTAGCTGTTATTGGGAGATAGGAATATGTAGTGTTGTTGTGGGCCATGGGCCTTTGCTCTGTAATTTGTTTTTGATTGAATAAATTTTTACCCCCTCTTTTTCCATTAAAAAAATTGGGGAACAATCATAGATAACTGATCAAAGACTCAAAAGGTTATACTAGAAAAGTCACACCATTCACTTCAATTCTACATAAGAGATATTGGAAAGCAATAAAAACCATCTGAACAAATTCCTCATAGAATACACAACATGACACATCACCATGGTCAGGTATAAACGATCGTAATCAAAACATCATCATGACATCACAGAACAAAGCTCCCAAGCCTTTGGTAAACATCCTAATTGGTCAAAGCTAATTCAACCTTGAAACCCCAACACCAATAAACCACACATCACATACAATGCATGCAATAGTAACTTTTCACAATTCACTAGGTTTTGGAAAACACACAAGTTTAATTTTCACTATAGGTTTTCAAGATTTTATTTTCATTTCCAAATATTACAATTGATAATGTTTTTGATCTCAATCAGGGTTTCAATTTTCATTTCATTAGTTGCCAAATTCACTATGGTTTTCGAGTTCGCTAGAATCTCAAACTATTCAATAATTCATATAAATTTGTTTAAACATTGTTTCATAGTTGAATTCGTTATCCAAACACAACATTCAATAAACAACTAGTTAACAGTTTTCATCTTTTCAAAGTATTATATTTTGATAGGGTTTCCAAGACACAAGAATGTTTGGTGTACAAACAAGGTTCTAGTTTTCATTAACAAAGTGTCAAAACTACTAAGTTAAACCTAATACCCAACACAAGATACAATCCAAAGTTTAACAACTATTTTCCATAGTTCAACTGGTTTTCAAAACACAAAAGTTTGATATAAAATCAAGGTTCCAGTTTTCATTTTTATTTTTAAGTCACAAATTCGCTGAAGTTACAAATTCTCCTTTAACAGATAATTAATTATTTAATTAAATCATCATTAGATTTAAAAATAAATAACACAATTAATTACTGTTGATTTAATTCAAAACTCTATCTCCAAGACTCATAAATTTTTTTAAACTAAAAAAAAATTCTTTTGTTTATAAATACCATTAAAATTAAATAATAATCTTATTATAATAATTATTATTACATCATTAATACAATAATAATACTATTACCTATTAATAATTATTATTATTATCAATATCATAATATAATAAAAGCTATTAATAACTACTAATAATAATTCATATTAATTAACAATTACTAATAGTGAAATAATATTAAATTTTATTATGAAATAATAAACAATAATACTATTACCTATTAATAATTATTATTATTATCAATATAATAATATAATATAAGCTATTAATAACTACTAATAATAATTCATATTAATTAACAATTACTAATAGTAAAATAATATTAAATTTTATTTTGAAATAATAAACAAAAGTTGATTTCTTTTCCAAAACCCCCATCCCGATTAAAATCAAATCTAAAACAAATCACCCAATTTAAATCAAACGAGAGTTTCTAATTTCCAACTCAAATATAGATTTCTCTCAATCGAAGAGCAGTAGATTACATACAAGGGTTTCAATTTAAATCACAGAATTCCATAGCGGAAATCAAATTTTCTCAAACAAGGGTTTCAGCCAAATCTAGAATTATGAAAATAGATTTTTCCAAACACGAAGAAGACATGAATTTGAAGAATGGAAAACTAATACCCAAATAACCCACAAGATTCTACCTAAATCTGATGCTAACACGCAAACACACAAAGCACGCAAGAAAACCCCTTCCTTCTGAAAATCTTCCTTCTCTCAAAATCGCTTCTCCAAATCCTGGTAATTGCAAAATGAGCTCCAAATCTCTGATAAAGTGTTCTCCACTAATTTGGGGCTCTGATTGTGCAATCATGCAGGATAACTTGTTGATAAATTTATTTTGATATTTTATTATCTTTTACATTTTCATGCACACTTCTTGCAATTTAAAATATCTTTATTAAATAAATTTGTTTTCTCTCTTTAATTAATTATTACATTTTAATTTCATGCATAAGCTTTATGCAATTTAATTAAAATAAACTTTATTAAATTATTGCTTACTCTCTTATTAATTAGGAGGTGTTTTAATAATATATTTATTAATTCAACTAATAATATTATTTAGAGTTTATTATTAAAATAAAACTCCTAAATAATTATTATTAAATTAAATTAATATAAATATGCCTAAAAAGAACTTTAACTAAAATCTTTAAATTTAATTCTTTTATTTAATTAATTTCTCAATTCATTAAATATAATTAAATATCAAATTATCTTTATAAAATTTTCATTAAATTATCTTTTAATTTGATTTAATTATAACAAAAAATCACAACAGACCCACAAAACCAAATATGACAACTCAACTAAAGGCAAGGAACAGAATCAAACTTCATGGTCAAAGCCATGAATTCATGTCACTTGACGAATTTAGATGGGTAAACAACTCAAATACTTGTCCTACTTTCTAGGACAATCGGCTTAGGTTAGGATTTGGACTCAAGAATTATCTCCCCACTTATACCATTGAAATACTACAATAGGGTATGCTCATCCTGGCAATTTAGGGAAGTCGATACTCGATACCTGCAATATACATAAAATCCATGCATGTACAAACACATATATTCTAAACTACGTAGACAATGGTGGGAAGTGGTACATCATGTAGATCTCGACTTGTAGGTGACTACGACTCCCTTCCTTAACCACATCAATCATAAAGTAAAACATACACGTACACCATACACATACAAGTATGGGGTAAGTAAACATAGAAACTGCATATAAATCATTCCTCTATCTAACATCATGAAATAACTGAAATCACTAAATGAAAATGCATCTATCATTATTGAAATAATCATGAAATAACTGAAATAACTAGGTAACTCATCACATATATAAACTAAGTATAAAAAAACACCTAATCTAATCTGATAACTAGGTACCGCTAATCATTAAAACAGAATCATAATACTGGCCTAAAAGAATCTGACAATAGTATAGTTTAGTCATGTAGGGTTAGGCATTACATTACAATACAATACATTCTCTATATTTGGATCAAAACTCTGAGATGCGGTTATAATACTGGCGGTGGCATTTGTTAGCAGGTTTCCCTTTAGCAAATTTAGTTTTTCTTCAACTCATGTCACCATCCATGCCTTTTTCCTCTATTATTTAAACCTTTGACTACATACTAACTACATCTTTTAACTGCACTAATCACTGTCACTGGATGGCAAGGCTTTGATTTATGCAATCAATTCCCATATGGTAATGTTTGTATCCACATCTAGCCAAGTGGCATCTTTGACTGCCTCCAATTCATCTAAGCACTTGGTCCACTTCGCATCCATTATGGCTTTAACCTCAGCAGTTACTTTAGACATTTTTGCCTCTATCTTATAGAGCATATCAACCATATCATAAACTGCAGTAGGACTTGCTTCATTATTACAAAAAGACAAAAACCTAGGATGATCAAGAATGTTTTCAAAAGAAGATGATCACTCTACCTAGACTTTTATTTGCCTTCACTATCCAAGATTGTAGGGACAAAATTTGGTATACTTGCAGCAATTGTCTTCATCTTGTTTTGGATTAGTTGCATCTTGTCACCAAAGAAACCATTCAAATCTTTCACCTTATGGATCACTTTCCCAGTGTTCACAGTGGTTTCTTTTGGCAAGTCTTTATTCTGAGGTAGCAGAGGGACTAAACTATCAAAAAATTGTATATAAGGGCCCCAAGTACTAAAAAGTAGAGATAACAAGGCAATAGCCTTTGAACATCTATATTTTGCTCCTTCTAATGCAAGGTAGTTGCTATGCACATTCTAAGAAATTGATTTTAGTGCATTGATCTTATGAATTAGCAAGTTCTGCATTGCTTTGATCTCTACATCCTTTCTTACTTCTAAATTTCCTTCATCAATATCCATTACATGGCCTGATGTCTCCACTATTTTAGGTGCTTGGCCTTCTATTTGCACACTTTTGTCTTGGACTTCTATAGTAGTTCTGACATTCTTCTTCAATGATGTTACTTCTATCTCTATTTTGATAGTCTTTTGCTACAAGACAAATGATTTCTTCATTTCATCTTCATAGTTTCTTCTTGTCTTGATAAACTTTTCATATTTGTTTTCCTGTTGGACTTGAAGAGTGTCCATCTTATTTTTTCCCATTAATGCTATTGTAGTATGCATCCCATTTATTTGGTCACTGGAGGTAGACTGTGCATGATAGAAAATAACATTCCCCTTAGAGGATTCTTTAATTTCCATAATAGTAGGTTTATCATGCTCTAGAGCTAAACTCTGTATTTCCATTGTTTGAGCATCTGTGTTATATCCTAACCCTCTTAGCTCTCCATATTGATTCTCATCTTCAAATGAGATTGATCTCTCTTGTCTCTTCATTTGATCCAGCAAAAAAGATGAGCTAATATCCCATCCTAGGAATACAATCATGCCACTTCTTGTTATCAAGACTTTGGCCTCTTCAACAATGAGGGTTTCACATGCAGGATCATATTCTTGTAGTTTTTTCACAAGTCCAACAACTACTTCGTCTAAATTACCTGAATTCATTTGTAGGGACAGTTCATTCTACTTTTTTTCTAACAAAAAAAACTCTTAAATTCTTCAGATTTTATAAAATTATCATCACTCATGAACTCACGAGCTTCAATAATTCTATCATCTATCATCTGAGCCTCTAGCTGTAATTTTTATGTTCTTTTCTCATCCTCTGATGCTTGAGATATCAAATACCTTCTCCTTATATCATCAAAATACTTATTGCCCCTTAGCAGAATTTGGATGGATTTTTTTTGGGCTTTCTCTGGCAGTTCAACCATCTTTTCCCTTTTATTTATCTATTTTTCCCACTCAAAACTTTCAGGAACATCTTCCTCAAGTTGGTCTTCTTCAAGCTACTCCTCATCATCATAAACCTCAACCATAATCTCATCATTTGAATAGTCAGTGTCAATCTTTTTTCTAATTGTCTCAGGGACCTAGGATACCAATTCATCAAAATTTACCACACATTTTTCCAATCTAGACCAGTAGTCTTCATCAAGATAAAACCCTTTGGATGATGGATTTGTTTTTTATTATTTCATACTCAAAACTGACAATATCCTTATATTTGACCATTCTATCCCTGTAGATGTCCTCATTTATCATGTCAGCAATAATATTTTCTTCCCACATAGGTTTCATAGGAGGAAAATTGTATTTCCTCATGTTCTTCAGGGCATGTCTAACTACATTGAATGGGTCATAAGTTCTAGCTGGCCCAATTGGAAATTTATAATTTTTCAAGAATGCATTGGTTTCTTCAATGGCATTTTTCCAATTTCAAATTCTCCTACCTTAGTGCATCTACATTGAAAATTTTCCTTCTTGACACCTTTGCCTAAGTATTCTCTATTTAAGGAAATCAATTACCAAACTATTTCTACAAACCCTAACCTCTCAGGGACATACTTGGGTAGATATGGGGTGGTTGAGGGCATCCAAAAATTCTTATAACAGTATACTCTTCAAAAAAAAAAAAACACTTCCCCAATCATGTATCAATTTCTTTCCAACATCAAAGCATATTTTAGGTTTAACAACCTTTTTGACACTCCTAGGGATTCTTTCAATTAGCAGTCCTATCATTTTCAAAACTGGATAAACAAAATTATTATAAAAAGCAATGACATTAGAATAGGGGTAAAACATTTTCCATACCCTTTTCCATCTTTGTACTAGCAACCTTTCTCCCCACTCTTGTGTAGATTCAAAGAAGCTTTGATCAAATATATCAGCATTCTTGAGCGGGATTAGGTGCATGATTAAGGAATAGTGATGGAATTTGAAACCCTTCAATTCTCCTTGCTAAGTAGTAGTGATCTCCTTATGAATACTCCCAATGATATATTCCACAAAATCATACCCAACATTATCATTTGGGTCTTGGATATTCAAAGCCATGATATAATGTGCTCCTGTAGCATTCATAGTTCCATCTAAGCCTAGGGCTTTGTTGATTCCAAACATAGTATTTTGAAAGTATCTTTGGAAAAATTCCAAGGGCATAATCTCTTTAATATCTCTCTTCTTTGGAATTTTTCCACATTCTTCTTTACCAAAGGAATATGTCTGGTCATATTCTTGCCCATGTAGAAACTCTTTTGATTTTTTAAATTCTCATTCATTTCTCTATCTCAATCTGTTGTGACATAGGTCCAACCAAGTCGAATGCCTCTATGAATGTTTCTTTATCCAAAGATAGGAAAATTCTTCTATCTCTCCTATGGAATGACTTATTAACAGGATCATAGCATTTGATTAATGTTTTTACCAGGTCCATCCCTATAAACACTTCTATCATAATCAACTTACCCAAATTCCTCACCCAAGGGTTACATATTGGAACCTCTATTGCTTTTTTCTTGCAAAAGTACCAAAAGAATTCATACCCATTCCTATCAGGAACCTCTGCATCTCTACATGATGCATATGGATCTTTGAAAGCAAGAGCATTTTTATTTCTAGGCATTTGTGGAACCAGGAAGAATATGTATCCATTCTTCTACAAATGTTTTGGGAACCTTTGGTGGTGCATCTGGGTCTTCAATCACTTCTTGTGCAATTAATTCTCCTCCTCTCTGAGCCATCTCTACGAATTATTTTGTTAACTTTGTATACTAAATGCTAAAAATCACTGGAAATCACTCTACAACTTAAAATTTATTTAGGAAACTTAGACAATTATGAAAATGGTAATGAAAATTTCCTTATCTTTTAGACATTATTTGCTTCTACAATGGGAGCATGGCATTAATGGCATTTAAGATCAGCGCACTTGGAAAAACTTATTAGTTCTTTAAAAGTTGGCAAAATCTATGCTTTTTCATATTGTCATACATCTAGCTCATATTCTTCCATCCATCTCATACATGGTCATTAGAACTGCTTTCATACCTTAAAACTAATAGTTGAGATGATGCACAGAACAACTTGTCGCTCCTTCACCACAATTTTTATGTTCCTTTTGATTCCAAGTATGACCATGCGACTAGGGTTTTCTTTCCAATGTTTCACAACCTTGCATCTTATCTTTCTAACTGCTAAGTTTGGCTTGTGATGATGTGAATGTCCTTATTCGCTCCTTTGCAACTCAATTTTACTTTAACTTTATAATTGTCACAATCTGGTGATGAGCCTTTTAGTTAGCATTCTGCACTTTCACAACCATTAGACAAGATGTGCACTTCAACTATGTGATGTTGCACCAAGAATTTTTCCTTTAAAATGCAACAGTTCCTTTGTTCCTGGCTTCGCACCATTATTTGTTTATCTTTACTCTTGACTACTTTGGTGCACTCCATTATTTTAATTGACCATTATCTTTTTCTTGCAACTTTCCCACTTGAACTTAAACTGTTACACAAACCCTTGCGAACATGTGATAGTCTTTAACCTTAACCATTTTGAATCTATCTTTTCTTGCTCAGAACATTAACTGGGTAACTAGAGTTAGACCTTGCAATAGTGTGATGCACTGCATTTTCCACCTTTACCATGAGTCAATCAATAACTCAAGTGATAGTGTGATAGCATGAATCTCAACTATCGAATATCTTTCATAGTGTCGCAACTACACAATCACCCTTGCCACTTAACTACATGATCATACGATTAGCCTTTATGTTTACTACTTTCCTTTGCTTCACATTATCACCACTTAAAACCTTAATCCAGCATGTAACCTAGTGAAAATGCAACTAAATCTTTCATTGCCTCACTCCATTAGCCCACGGTTGTCTTAACTTACTTGCGAAGATGCACATACTTAAAATATTTAACCATCAATTCCTTTTCACATCCTTGCGACTTAGTCTTTACAGTTTACTTGATACCATGCAATGTTGCACTAACATCTCTATTGACTACTTCCTTTCATTCATAGGCTCACAACTTAAGATATTCTCAATATTTTATAACCTACAACCATGCGTTGACAATTTAGGCTTAACCTTTTTCCTTTGTCGCAACATTAGCACTTGAAAAGCCTTAAGTCAAGAATGACTTGTGACCATGCACTCTTGCTTGTTTCGCTCAATCGCACCTCCAAACTTGATGTTATCACTGACTACCGCGAAGCTGCGCTAAGCTTAGAATAGACTGTTTCACCCTTTCATTGCCTTGGAAATAGTTAGTCAGCAGAGTGGAGTGTTGTTGTGATTATTGAGATTTTGCAACATCGCGAGTTAAAAGATACAAAAGATCACAAAATACAGACATAAAACATTAGCTTAAAACCTAGAGATATAAAGATATAGCAAGGTTTTCATATATCTCCTTTTAAAAGGAAAATGTATTTTGAATGAACTTCAATGACATAACAAGAAAAATATTTGACCTAGGGTTTTTTCATGAGAGCTAACAAAATATTCAAAAACCCTAAGCATTTAGAAATAACTCTTCCTATTTTTCACAAATTTTAAACAATTTTCTTAGCAAGTGAAAAATCAGACCAACACTTGTCATCTAAGGAAACTTATATAGATTATTGTATTCTTGGCATCTACCATGTCTTGTATCTTTATTATGCATTCATTACTCTGAGAAAGTGTCATGGAGGTTTGATGTTTTCCTTTGTTTTCCATCTACCTTTGTCAGGGAGTATTCCTTCCATTTCATTAGCCTCGTGACTTGTGTGAGATTGATCACCTCATGACACTATTATGTATTCTTTTGTGCATCTTAATTGTGATTCTTTGACATGTAGCTTTTATTGGCCTACTTTTTCAATTGACTGTCACTTCACCCTTATCTGTATTAGGGGGAGTTCTCGTGTTGGTTATTATGATTCATTTGTTTGATGGATTATGATTCATTTGTTTGATGGAGTGAAATATGTATTCAGTATTTTTTCCTGTGTACTAGGCAAATGTAGTGGCTAGGTACCTATGCATTTTGGTGAAATTGATCATTTACCATATGGGCACTTCTATTTTTGTTCCTATTTTGGATACAACCTTCCATGTTCAACTGATCATCTCTTTAGCCTTTGGTGTTTTATGGCATATGTATCTTCAAGGTCAGTTGTTTACCTTTGTGTGCCTCTTGATTCGAGTAATGTCTTTTGAGGTCACTCATGTAGATTATAGTCTTCTCTATCTTGTCAGGGTTTTTTTTTTGGAGGTTCTTTAGATCAATAGTTATCTTTTGACAATTATGCTTCAGTGGTGCTCTTCATGTTCATCCTTATGTTCCTATCTTCTAGGGCATTCTCTAGTTTGGAGGCTTCTACGGTCCTTACTAGTTCCTTCAGCATTATTTCCATCTCTTCTTGGAGTAGAGATTTCCCCATTTGGTTTTCTCTATTTCTCCACTTTATATAGATTTTTTTGGGATTGGGTGCCTCATCACCCCTTGTTTTGAGGGCCCAAATTTACTTTTAGTAGTAGTTTCTAGGCTTTTAGCTACTCCCTAAGTTTATCTTAAGGGGGGTGTTAGAGTAATAAGATATTTTCTTATTAATTAAATCATTTTTATTTATTATTAAGTTACTTATTATCTCTATTTCACTTAAGATAAACATTAGGCATAGATTAATTAATTCTTTTATTGATTATTATAATGCAACCTAGGTTAGTTACCTTTTAGGGTTTTGATCTCCTTTTATAAGGATTGATTTCTCTTTGGAATCTAAACATTCTATATTATTGTAATTTATCTTTTGCACATCAAGAATGTCTCATTTCTTGTGGATCTCTGAAATCAAGTCTCTGTAGCTTTGCTTCTCTCTTTTGTGTCAAGTGTTTGCATGCAAGTGACTCTTTTATATGATGAAGACTTTATGGAGAAGATCTTGATGACACTGCCTAATACTTACAATGAAAAAATATCAACTGAAGAGGAGGTTTCTGATATGAAGTTCACTAAAAAACAACCTTCTCCTTCTAATTTATCTGAATATTATCATCTTCATACACATAGTAAGTCGTCTTGTTGAACCTCTTTAACTTTCTATCTAGGACATTTTCTAGACATCTATTAGCCAAATGACCAATCTTACCACATATAAAGAATTTAAAAGGTGACATACATTTGTACTTAATAACTTTATTTAGTCTTCTAGCAAAGTCAGCTTCTAATTGTTCTTCATCATCATTGCCAATTTCTTTAGATTTAGTTGCCTTGAAAGTTGTCACAAATATACTCTTTGTCTCTACTAAACATCCTTAACTCAAATATCATTAATGTATCAAACAAGTGTTATTTAGTGAACTTTGGATCATAAACCTCCTCTATAGTTGATATCTTGTATTAGGCAATGTCATCAAGATCTTCTCCATAAAGTATTCATCAATAATGGTATCATCTTGGTTCTTATCTTCATTCACAACGTTCTCAACTTTCTAAAAGTAACTTTTAATATCTTCGTCATCTTCCATCCTCATATTCTCATAATATATTTTAGTTGTTAGTTTCTTAAATAAATTAAAACTATCATTTCCTTCATAGATTTATTTTAACATTTCCCAAACTTCATAAGTAGATTTCAAAGAAATAACCTTAATTGAATCTATCTTGGATAAATCATGAATGATCACATACCTTGTTTTTTCCTTCTCCTTGTATGCCTCCATTCCATCTTGAGTTTAAAGGCCAGTATGAGAGTACGCATACTTTGCCTCAACAAGCTTCCAAATTTTGTAACCAACTGAAACAAAATAACCTTCCATCTAATCTTTCCATGAACTATAGTCAGATCCATTGATAGAAATATTCAATTTGTGTGTATGAGTTTTGTCTCAAGCAATTAAGATCTATCTTGTCAAACTAATTATTGAATAAGTTGAATAATTGAGAGGGGGGTGAATCATTATTTCACACATTATAAAACTTTTTCTCTATCGGTAAACTTATAAATAGTAGCAATAACTTCTAATATATCAGTTAAGTGCATTATATATCCACATAAAATGTAAACATGAATGAATTGCATAGGAACATCAACACAAAGATTTGCATGAAAACCAAACTAGGAAAAATAATAGAGAAATTAATTCTCATGAAATGAACTGGTAAGAAAACCCTAATTTCACGTCCAATTACAAATTTGAAGTATTAAGAACATTACAAGCATGTTACTGAATGAACAATAATAATCCTACTAGTCACCATGAGGCTTACAACAATAATATTAAGGTGATTTTTACAAGAGTCTTACTACGATTTGGGTCACTGCTAGTAGACTCGTTGTCAATGTAGCTAACTACCTAGGAATAACATGGTCATTATTAATACAATTATGCTTATAGTCAGTCAATAAGAGATGAAAGTTGAATCTACCACTACATATAGTCATTGATTCTCTACAAAGTAATATGCCACTATTTGCCTCAACACGCAATCACCATCTCAAAAATTTTGTACTTACATCACACATATTACTTGCATAGACTCATCATGTATACTATCAACTAATGTAATGCCCCACCAGGGAACCCAAAAGAAATTAATCTAAAATGTCACTAAATTTGCCAAACATTTTTATTTTGAAAGATCAAAACAACAAGAGATAACATAGCGGAAGCAATAACTCACATTCATACAAAGAAATACATTAACATTTACATCTCTTAAGGGTTTCATGACATTGAATCACATATATAAGTTAACATCATAAGATTTCTACAATCCATTTATAAAAATGAAATTTTCTGGATTCGATTATGTATGCTTTTTTTACCATCAAATCATACACAATTGAATCCAGAAATTTTTTTTTTCACATATATAAGTTTAATTAAGATTAAATCTGATACATAACAAAGTCCACATCATAGGATGACCATATGTACAAAATCAAATGAAATAATATACAAGTACATCAAATGCCACATGGCATAATCCAACATGCATAATCATCCTTTGTACAAGTCATAGGATATGAAATGCTAAAAAAGTATACATCATGATAAGATACAACATCTCATAAGATCTCAAATAATCAAAGCATGGTAATCAACACATGATGATAGAACAAAATCAGAAGATCAGAAGAATGGAACAACTGCACAAGTACATCCAGCAATGACATCCAACTGTCGGATCTCAATGGTATAAGAAACACTACCACTCGACCTCGTGGAACCTAAATGGCCCACTCCAACCATGCTGAGGAGATAATCTCAAGTCCCAAATAGATACCAAATCCAACAGTCACAACCATCATCTAGGTCAAGAAAATCCTAATAGCAATCTATCTCAAAGGTGCCAAGACATAAGTAACATCAAATCCCAGAGGCAAAAAAGACATGTAGAAAATCTATTATGTAAGTGGGCACTTGTCATCACATGAATCAACTGTAAGGTTACCCTGGTAGACTCTCTGGAGTCCAACCCCCTAGTGACTCTATGCAACATCTATATCCTTTAGTACAGACAAGGCATGCTAATAAGGCAAGGTCACAACCAAGCATCACCTTTGCTCCCATCCTATCTCATACTAGCACTTGAGGCATGCGCAAGGTAAAACATTGACTCTTGTTAATTCATTTTTGTAAGAATTTAGCTTAGGCTAGAATTCACCCAAGACCAAAGAACTCAAACACAAGCAAAACAATAGACCAATGAGAGAGTATGATCATAATGATGATATATTCATTCAATATGCCATATATGTCATATGAGAGTACACTAGGAGTGCATGTATACAAAGGCCTCTGGAGAGCTTCTAGAATGCATAGAAGTCAGCATCATGATAAGTCATACAACCAAGCACATGTCCACTAGATATGGATTATCCTCCATTAAGCATGGAAGTAAGTGTGATGATGTGAGGATAAGCCTACAATGGTGTAGCACACAAATCAGTGGTGTAGACAACATGTGCTAAATTAAGAGTGTGAATAATTGTGTTGTCTACATGACAACTCAGTGAATGATGCAAACTCCAATGTTTTAGATACCATAATTAGAGTTTCATACTTCTGTGAGAGTACACAAACTCCTCAGTGTCTCACCTAAATAAATAATAAAATAATACATTAACCTAAGTAAACTTAAGTAATTGTAAATAGTAAATACTTATTTACACCAACAATTTTAAACTCATTTAATGAAATGTTATCACTTATTAATACTACTTACAATGGGTTACCTAGGTAGCCTCTTTAGGGATCTGGCCTCCATTACAAACCACATCCCAACATACACATAGATAACCTACCCTAAACTCATAAAAAGTACGACTCATAAAATCACAATATTAACCTTGGTCTTATACAAGCAACTGGAAAGCATCAATAGATGAATCACGATATTCACCTCAATCCTATACAAACAACTGGAAAGCACCAAAAGATAACTGATTGAAAACCTCATAGGTTACACCAAGAAAATCACAATGCATGAGCTTACAAAAAAAACTCAGTCTCATCACATAGACACGTGGATATAACACATTGGTTGGGAATGAAATAATCATGACAAAACAACATCACATAAAAGCATCCAAAAAATAACCACTTCCCAAGCCTCTGGTAAATATGCCTATTTGGTCAAACTACTAGGTTTCCCCTACACCCACCACAAAATAAAACATGACATCTCGACATGCATTTAAAACAAGTGTAGATATGTAGTCCTTTTTAGTTTTTATTTATGATTTGAGTCAAATTCAAGTTTTCATTTCATAATCGTTTCACAATTGGATAAAGATTATCAATTATGCAATATTATCATGTTATTAATTTAAATAATCTTAAATCATGAATGATTTAATTAATAACATAAATGTATATTATTATATTAAATCTTAATATCAATTTCATTTCTAAGATATTAATTTGACTTCTATTTAAGTTTAATATTAATATTTACTTTTCCTTTAATTCATAATGCAACTAAAGATAACTCAAACTTGAAATTATAATTATAATTAAGTTATCTACAATTTTAACTAGATGATTATATAGTGAACTCCATTATAACTTCTCTTAAAATATAACTAAATTACAATTATTTATTTATTAACTTTCCACTTGCATTAATAAATACAAGTTCGTTTATATGCAACTTAAAGATTCTTTAATACCAACATCCACTTTATAAACTAAATGAGTAGTATTAATTTGTTTTTTGAAATTAATATATAATAATTTTTTTAAAAAAATTAATTAATATATTTTTTAATTTTTGGAATTAATAAATAATTCTCAAAAAAAGTTTGTTTGCTTTTTTTAAAAAAATTCAAAAATTATATTATATTTATAAAATAAAAATAAACATTCAATTGGTATTTTCACATGCATTTGATCTCTCAAATCATGCAACCATACTATACTTAGTTTTCTATCTTTAGTATATTTGTTTTCACATGCATGCATAAGTTTAGTTACAACATGCTTTCCTCTCAATTAATCTTTATTTTTCTAATAAATTTTGGAACTAAATTATTTTAGATATAAGAAGAATATTTATCTTTATTTAGAAAACTCATGATAATAACATGAGAAATTTAAAGTTCAAGCCCTAGCTGTTCAATTTGTTGTTTTCTTCCAATTTTCTATAATTCAATTACAAATGGTTTTAA
This sequence comes from Cupressus sempervirens, assembly GCA_028749045.1. NCBI lineage: Eukaryota > Viridiplantae > Streptophyta > Pinopsida > Cupressales > Cupressaceae > Cupressus > Cupressus sempervirens. The sequence continues at coordinate 1,059,473,787 of CM053787.1, read as the reverse complement.
AAGAATACAGTTGTAATATTTTTTCTAAATTTTTCTAGAGCTTTCCTCAATCACATTTTCTTGATTAATAAGTTTTCCTTTTCAAAATCTACAACATAATTCTTTATCCAAATATTAATACAATAAATTATTAAACATTATGCAAGCACCTAGGAAGACACGAAGTAGACAGATCTTTCAATAAAATTCTACAATGGGTTTTCAAACCCTACCTCAAAACAATAGCTAAAATCTGAGACAGACTGTGAATGCATGCAGATCCAAATCTTCTAAAACTTTCAACAATTCTTTTGCTCCAATTCCAAATTTTGCTCCCAAAAACCTCCGTGTGGAGAACTGAGCTCTAATCTCCTAATAAAGATTTATTTTTCCTCTTAAGAGAACATGCAAAAAGTATTTCTTTTTATTATTTTAATTAATTTAATTTGTTGTGCATACTTTTTACATTTTAATTATAATAAATTTTATTTAAATATTCTCACTTGTTTTTATTTAATAATAAGACATAATTAGAAAGCATATTTATTAATTTAACTAATAATAATATTTAGAGTTCATTTTAAAAATAAAATTTCTAAATTAATTATTATTAAACTAAATAAATATAATAATGCCAAAATTAGGACTTTTAATTAAATCTTAAAATTTATTTCATCTATTTAATTAATTTTTTAATGAATTAAAAATTGATTTTTCTTTATAAATTTTTGTTAAGCTAAATCATTTAATAATATTTTTATTTGATTTAATTATAATTGAGAATCACAACAGACTCACAAACTCAATAAGAAAACCCATCTAAAAGACAAAGTACGAATTCAAACTCAAAGGTTAAAATCTTGAATTCACGTCACTTTGACGAATCTAGAAAGGTAAACAAATTAAGTACTTGTCCTATATTTTAGGACAATTGGCTCAGGTTTAGGATTTGGACTTGAGAACTATCTCCCCTCTTTTACCATTGAGATACTGATGCAGGAGCATCTTGGGCTTGCTTGCAATCCTGCATGTTGGAGGTATTTGGGCTAGGAGTTGTGGACTCGATCACCAAACAGTAGTGCTTGGTCGCTAAAGGGTGTAATTGTGGCCGAGGAGCTCGGTCATTGAAGGGGGCGCAGTCTTTGTTGGAGCTCGGTGTCTTCTATGTGCTCAACATGTATTGGTTGCTCAGCATGTGTTGGTTGCTCGACAAATATTGTGCTCGGCATGCACTGGGAGCTCAGCAATGGTTGTGGTTTGATTGATGCTTGGTCTAGCCTTGGTTCCTGTACGTGTCGAGTTGCTCATGAGCCAATTTTTGGCATTTAATTTGTGTTGTAGCCGACTTTAGGTATTTAATTTGTGTTGTAGCTGACATGTGGCTCAACATATATTTAATGTAAGGGTTTTAATTTAATTTATAATGAACTAGGCTGACTTGTGGCTTAGTTGGGTATACATAGGGCATCTTCTAGAGTCTTTTAGTCATTGTCATCCAGCTTGGAGAAGAGAATGCAAACTTTGAAGAGCTAGTAGTTGTGGCTTGAAAATGAGGAGATTGCTTGGTGGGCTTGCAAGCACAAGTTAAGATTTCCTTTGAGGTTATTACCAGAGTGTGGATCAGGACTAACTAGGATTAGGATTGTGAGTTGGATCTTATGGGATCTTGCAGAACTGTTTTGTAATTGTTGTTGTATTTGGCCTTGACCCGAAAGGCCTTACAACCGGGCATATTGCATGTAATCAGTTATTTTATGAATAAAGAGTTGTGGTTTGGTATCAAATCTTGCATTATTTTTGTGTTTTGAGTGTGTGGTTATTTGTTGGGGGCTTGGACATCTCCTTTGGGGATTCTCCTTCCTTGCACTGCATCAGATACTGCAATAAGGTACGCTCATCATAGCAATTCAGGGAAGTCAATGCTCGATACCTACAATCTGCATAAAAGTCAAACATGTACATATACACACATATATACATGTCTAAACTAAACATGCAATGGCAGGGAGTGGTACATCATGTAGATCCTGACTAGCAGGTGAGTACGACTCCCTCCCTTAACCACATCAGAAATGTCAAGTATAAAGTAAAACATACATGTACTTCATACACATGCGCGTATAGAGCAAGTAATCATAAAATCTGTATATAAATCATTCATCTAACTATCATCATGAAACAACTAAAATTAGTATATGAACATACAAAATATCATCATCGAAAGAATAAACATGAACACATGAAATAACTGAGTATCAAGTAGCTCATCAAATAAATAACTAAGTATTAAATAACATCAATCAAATCAGGTAACCAAGTACCACTAAATCATAACACAACCATAAAAGTTGGCCTAAAAGAGTTGGATAATATAATATGAAAAGTAAACTAGGGATAGACACTACAACTAAAATCTATGCTCCTCTTATATTGCTTGTTGCCCTCAATCCTATTGGTCAAAATAAATGTCGAAATAGGTCACATTAGGACATTTTCACAATGGTCAAGGAATGAAACATGGACCACCTTAACCAAAACAATGCACAACACCATCACCAAGATCTTCAATGCCATGGTCATGATGAACACATTACAAAATAGTTTTGGGAGCTTAAACACTAAAAACACGCTTCAAGATCAACCTAAAACATGTGATCTACCATATGTTGCATGCCTAATATATATCTCAACCAAGCATAATAGGACAAAGCATTTAAAGCACATCTATCGGTGAACACCTCAATCATCCAGAACATAATCAACATGTCAAACCCATCATTACACAAGACCAATACACCAAGAGGATAAATAATAAATACATTAATATCACTGACAACATGGATAACATCAACCTCAAATTCTAACATCAACATCTTTAAATGTGCAGTTTTTTCCAAAAGGATTTTTCCACCTAATTTCTTGAGTTGTGGTTTGCATCTATTTTATTCTATTTCTATCAATAATAAATTGTTGTTTATTTATTTGACTACAATAATAATTATATTTATTTGTTTATTTTCTATCTATTTGTTTGACTACAATAATTATTTGCAGATTTTTATACATCTTTTATCCTCTTTTTCAAACAAGGTTCATCATTTTAGCATACTATTAAGGTTTAGAGGTCTTTGCAAACTTTATATTTTGTGACAATATTGTGATAAAGATGATATACGAAAAAGTATCTAATAGTGGCTATAGTTAACTTTGTGCACTTAATGAGCAAACTATAATGGGATGTAATATTTTTATTAAAAGTTTATGTTATGTGTGGCCTAAACATTTAAAGCTAAGGTTTCAACTTCTCTATATCAATAACACAAAAGGGTCAAAAAGTGATAAAAAATAAATGATGATTAAGACAAGACCCCATGGCACTAAGAAGCACTCACCAAAACACCATAAAATACCAATACTTGTGAACAAATGTCTTCATAGTAATTAACTAATCTCTAATAATGATACACAAATATCTAATAGTAGTACACAAATAAATCAATCAAAAATTCAAAAAACTTAAAAATGATTAATTATTAATATATAAATGATCCACTCGTCATAATATTATTGCATACCAATGAATGAACGAACAGTGACTGGGCAATAATTGGTGCCTTTGCCTTAGCTATGTTTTCAAATATGGTAGTATTTTATGTAAACCGCTCAATTTTTTCTACTAACATGGACCCGGACTCTTTTTCTCATGTTTTTGATACAGGCAAAAGTTGTATATTATAAAAATAATCGTACACAGGCTGCTAGGAAGGGAGCTCAAAATTGGGCAACGGCTACCCCAACAGGAGGATCGATTGCCTAGGTATGCCTCTTTTTTATGCTCATACATAACCATCCAAATGCTTGTCTATGCTTGTCTTGTACTTCATTGTTTCTCATTATTACATCGTTGACATTCTTTTCAGTCCATCAAATCAACAAACATCACTGATTCGCTGTTAAATTAATTAAAATCAAAATGCTACACAGTAAAATCTAAATGTTAAAAAGTAAAGTGTATGGAAAGATATGCGCTCTAGTTTGGTGTTTCTTATTATTTTTTAAAGAACTGTTTTAAGAAGTAGCCCAAAAATAAATTATTTTATAAAATATTTAAAATAAACATATGAATAGGGAGAACAAAGAAGTAACAAAAAAATTGAAGCAATTATTGTTGTGTAGATTTAATTTGTATTCTTTAAATAAGACTTTCAAAATAGGGAGAACAAAGAAGTAATTATTATTGTATAGATTTCAATTTGTATTATTTAAATAAGACTTTCAGAAGAATATAATTTTAATAACTTTTCATTTGAAGTTTAATGAATGATAATTTTAAATTAAAATTTTCTTATAAATATTGTTATGAATTATAATTTTAATTATTATTAAAATTAAAAATTAATTTAAATATTCATATTTTATATAAAGAATTAGAAGGAAAATATTATAGATATTTATATATTGGTTGGTATATTATAATATATTTTTAATGGATTAAAAAATTTAAATTTAAATTTAAAATTATAATAAATTTAAATTAAAATATGAATATTTTTACTGATAAAAGAATTGGTCTTTTTTTATTATATCATCTTTACTTATTTTATAAGAAAGTGTTAAATTACTATTGCTATTAATTGGAATGTTACTTATAAGTTAAACGGTAATTATGTAAATTTTAATTGTACTAGTAAATTAAATATATTACTATTTAAATTATATTTTAAAATAGTTATAAGATAATATAGAGTATTATAATTATTATTATTATTATATTTCTCTTCCATAATTTTATTAATATTTTAATATTTTAATATTAAATTTAATTAAAATATTTTTTTTCTCATTTTTGGTTTTATTGCCTTAAACTATTTTATAGAAGTAATAGTAATTACAATTGTACATACATTCTATATTACTATATATTTAATAATGGAAACTTGGTTTTAAGTTAAACTGTAATTGTGTAAATTTTAATTGTACTAGTAAATTAAATATATTACTATTTAAATTATATTTTAAAATAGTTATAAGATAATATAACGCATTTAATTGCAATTACTATTATAATATTATTTTTAAAATTTAATAATTTAAGAAGAATACGATAACAAATATAATCTAACAAAAGAAATAACAATCCTAATAATATAAAATAATACAATAATTTGTTGAATGTAAATAATAACCTAAGAAGAATGTAGCACATTTCATAAGGATGGAAAGTGAGAAGAGAGTCTAAAACATCAACAATTGTCAAGTAATAATGATATAGCACAAATTAAATATATTACTATTTAAATTATATTTTAAAATAGTTATAAGATAATACAACGCATTCTAATTACAATTACTATTATAATATTATTTTTAAATTTTAATAATTTGAGACAAATACAATAACAAAACAAATATAATCTAACAAAAGAAATAACAATCCCAATAACATAAAATAATACAATAATTCGTTGAATGTAAATAATAACCTAAGAAGAATGTAGCACATTTCATAAGGATGGAAAGTGAGAAGAGAGCCTAAAACATCAACAATTGCCAAGTAATAATGATATAGCACATTTCATAAGGATGGAAAGTGAGAAGAGAGGCTAAAACATCAACAATTGCCAAGTAATAATGATAATTCAAAACTAAGTTTCCATTATTAAATATATAGTAATATAGAATGTATGTACAATTGTAATTATTATTGCTTCTATAAAGTAGTTTAAGGCAAAATAACCTAAAATGAAAAAAAAAAAAATTTATTTTAATTAAATTTTATATTAAAATATTAATATTTTAATAAAATTCTAGAAGAGAAATATTATAATTATTATTGTTATTATTATACTCTATATTATCTTATAACTATTTTAAAATATAATTTAAATAGTAATATATTTAATTTACTAGTACAATTAAAATTTACATAATTACACTTTAACTTATAAGTAACATTCCAATTAATAGCAATAGTAATTTAACAATTTCTTATAAAATAAGTAAAGATGATATAATAAAAAAGGACCAATTCTTTTATCGGTAAAAATATTCATATTTTATTTTTATTTTTATTTTTATTTAAATTTAAAACATAATTATTTATATTTATATTTTTAATGTATTCTAATTTAAAATTTAAATTTAAAATTTTTAATCCATTACAAATATATTATAATATACTGAACAATATATAAATATTTATAATATTTTCCTTATAATTCTTTATATAAAATATGAATATTTAAATTAATTTTTAATTTTAATAATAATTAAAATTATAATTCATAACAATATTCATAAGAAAATTTTAATTTAAAATTATCATCCATTAAACTTCAAATAAAAAGCTATTAAAATTATATTCTTCTGTAATTATTTGAAAGTCTTATTTAAATAATACAAATTGAAATCTATACAATAATAATTACTTCAATTTTTTAATTACTTCTTTGTTCTCCCTATTTTGAAAGTCTTATTTAAAGAATACAAATTAAATCTACACAACAATAATTAATTCAATTTTTTTGTTACTTCTTTGTTCTCCCTATTCATACGTTTATTTTAAATATTTTATAAAATAATTTATTTACTAGCTACTTGTTAAAACGGTTCTTTAAAAAATTATAAGAAACACCAAACTAGAGCACATATCTTTCCATACACTTTACTTTTTAACATTTAGATTTTACTGTGTAGCGTTTTGATTTTAATTAATTTAACAGCGAATCAGTGATGTCTGTTGATTTGATGTTGATTTGATGGACTGAAAAGAATGTCAGCGATGTAATAATGAGAAATAGTGAAGTACAAGACAAGCATTCAGATGGTTATGTATGAGCATAAAAAAGAGACATACCCAGGCAGTCGATCCTCCTACTTGGGTACCTGTTGCCTCAAAATTGCACCCCCCACACGACAAGCCATTGTGTCACCTCTTGCATGCCTACCACGGGACGAATACTCACTCCCTAAAAACAATGCAATTTTTTGAGTTGGTTAATAGGGCTTATCCTTACCTGTCGATCTTTCTGTGTATTTATGTCAAGAACAATGTGCATCTGAATGTATTTAGTCTGTGCATTTCCTTCAAGAACAATATGCATCGAAAAGTATTTAATCAAATATGAGCCTCATAATTCATACTTCATACGAAATCTACAAACAAATGCTTCCACAATTTTTTGAGTTGGTTAATAGGGCTTATCCTTAGTTGTCGATCTTTTTGTGTATTTCTGTCAAGAACAATGTGCATCGGAATGCATGTAGTTTGTGCATTTCCTTCAAGAACAATATGCATCGGAAAGTATTTAATCAAATATGAGCCTCATAATTCATACTTCATATGAAATCTACAAACAAATGCTTCCACAATTTTTTGAGTTGGTTAATAGGACTTATCCTTAGTTGTCAATCTTTTTGTGTATTTCCGTCAAGAACAATGTGCATCCAAATGTATTTAGTCTATGCATTTCCTTCAAGAATAATATGCATCGAAAAGTATTTAATCAAATATGAGCCTCATAATTCATACTTCATACGAAATCTACAAACAAATGCTTGCACGTGTTGATCTCTAAAGACAAGGACAAGTTTAATTTAGTACTTCGTTTGCTTTTTGTACCATATGCAACTTCGCATATGATTTCTGTCCACAAATTGATGGTTGTCTATAATCACAAATCTAAAGTGATGCGGCTATCCTCCCTACAAAAATTTCAGCATTTGATCTTCATGATCTACATAGTTTGTAGTCGAAAATAACAAAAAAGTTAGAAAAAAATCACACGTTTTCGCGAATCTGGAAAAAAAAATGACTTTGTTCTGCAATTTTTCTGGACGGGAACACGATAGTTTTACTTAGGATACTGATACAATTATTTTTTAAATAGGGAACGTGGGTACTTGGGTATGTCAAAAAAAAAAAATTAATATAATTTAATATTTATAGAAAATCTAAAAATATGAATCATGACAATGCTTTTTCAAACAAAAATAGTCAATGTATTGTTATCAGTTTCAGATTTGCAATATATTTGTAAACATTAGTAATAATATATGATAAATGTTTTAGATGCTTAAAAGAGTATGTAGACTTTAAACATGAACAAAAAGATCCTAAATCATATAAAAATGACATATTGCAAATGATAAACTTCTGACTTAAACAATGATATAGTTTATTGTTAATCAGTATTGTGTCAAAGTTTCAAAGCTTGATAAACAAAAAGTTGATGTAAATAAAAAACCAAAACAAAAATCAAAAATCTTAATCAAAATTCTGAACAATGATGCTCTTCACCAAGTACTCAGTACGTGGGGAGCCATACCAGGGGTGTGGGTACCTATGATGATGCTCTTCACTAAGTACTCGATACTTGGGTACATGGGAGGCATATGAGGTGTGGGTACATGTACGCATGCAACCTAGTTAAATGGTGTTTAATAGTAATATAAAATTGGCCAAAAAATTTATGTTCACAAGGATGTAGACAATGCTAACCAAAAATTTAAGTATTTCAACATATTAACGTACTTGGTGCCTACCACACCCTATATTGTAAACTTGGGCATATAGTCATGTGAGAGATAATGTTTAGGCACTTTGTTAATCATCTTTGTTAATTTTATGTAACTTCGATAACATACTAATATGAACAGTAGATCGTATGATCAGATAAAGCATGGACATCCTCATGTAGGATTTGCCTACTTATAATCCTTTTATGAATTACCTTATCGGCATCTCATTTAGGAGCATTAAATAATGTTTAGTTTTCATAGTTGTTAAACTTTGTTTGCTATCTAATTTGATTTTCTAATATTTTTAAAACTTTTGCGCGCAAGATCACAACGGATTTGAAAAAAATATGTAACTTGAAAAAATCAAATTGGGAATAAGAATGGTCTATTCCAATAATAGATCTTTTTTGGCATAGACATATGCTCATTTTAGGGGAAAAATTGGAATATCTTCCTATTCCCAATTCTAATTGAGCCTACCAAACAGCGAATATAAAACAAACTCTAATTTTCGCTTCTTATTCCAGTCCTATTCCAACAACCAAACGAACCCTTACAGCTATAGATGGGTTACCATATTCATGGGAAACATTCTCGCAAGGAGTAAGTGCTAGAGACAATCTTCCAGACTTTAATAGATTTAAAGGAGATTGTCTGCAAAAAGAATCTAGGAAACTTAAGAAAGGAGGAAGATTGAAAATTGAAGATGTAGAACTTCATGTTCTCAATAAAAATTCCTATAAAGGTAAGAATAAGCACTTCAAGAAGAAGGGTAATCAAAGAAATGACAAACCTAAGAAATATCTATCCAAAATAAAATGCTTCAAATGTGAAAAAATTGGACACTATAGATTTAATTACCCTGAGAATACAAAGCAGCAAGTAAATTGTACAAACATTACTAGGAAAGAAGATAACTATGATCCTGAGAATCGTGTATTGTATTATGCACTATCAAATAAAGTATCAAGCAAAGCATGGGTAATTGATAGTGGATCATCTCGACACATTACAGGATACAAAGAAGCAATGGACTCTATATATGAAGAAGTTGATGGAAAAGTTACCATTGGTGATAATTTCACTCATTCAGTCAAAGGAATTGGGAATTACACCTTGAAACTAAAATCGAGCAATTCTCTACATCTCAAATGAGTACTCTATGTACCAAAAATAAAAAGGAATCTAATCTCGGTTACATCACTTGAAGATGATGGACATAATGTTGCATTTATGAATGGTAAAGTAATGACTAGGTCTAAGAACTCTTCATTTAAGAAATCAAAGTTGATTGTTCAAAGAAAGGGATACTTGTATGAATTAATTATAGAACCTTATCAACCTATTCAAGCCTTAATTCATGAAGTTGCTAATATAAACAAAATATGGCATAGAAGATTAAGACATCTAAATTTCAAAACCTTATCAACTATGGAGAAGATGGTAATTGGTTTACCTCAGTTGAATAAAGATCACTCAAGCATATACAAAGGATGCACTCTAGGTAAGAACACCAAAAGTCTATTTCATGATAGCACTAGAAAAACTAAAAATGTTTTGGAAATAATCCACTTAGATTTATGTGGACCTATGTTTGTTCCTTCTCTTGGAGAATTCTGGTACTATATACTTTTTTTAGATGACTTCTCTAGGAAAACTTGGATTTACTTCTTAAAGTTTAAAGAATCAGAAGAAATCCTAAAGAGATTTAAAGAATTCAAAACCTTAACTAAAAACTTATCAGGACACAAAATTAAAACTCTTACGACTGATAATGGAGGGGAATATACTTCAGATTTGTTTGAAGATTTTTGTAAAGAGACGGGGTAACAGAAAGGAAGGATAGAACAATTATAGAAGCAGCAAGAGCTATGATATTTGATCAAAATTTAGAATATTATCTTTGAGCAGAAGTCTCTTGTCTATATTCAAAACAAGAGCCCACGGTCCTACCTTAAAGATAAAACTCCTGAAGAAGTCTTTACAAAGGTTAAACCTAATATAAGTCATCTTAGGGATTTTGGGTGCCTAGTATATATACATGTTCCAAAAGAAAAGAGAACTAAGTTATAACCCTCCAAGAAGAAAGGTATTTTTGTCAAGTATAGTGAAACATCTAAAGCATACAGGATTTTCATACCTGGTCAGAAAAACATTAAACTTAGTAGGGATGCAATATTTGAAGAAGATTTAGCATTCAAAAGAGCCCTAAGTTCTGGAGAACCCTCTCCCTTATCTAGTTCTGAAGAAAATACTGAATCTGAGTTTCAAAGGAAGAACATTGAAGAAATTGAAGATCAAATTCAAAATCTTAATCTTGAGGAAACTCAAAATCCAAATAAAATTCCACTTTGGGACATTGAGACAGTAGAGGAAGCACAAGACTTCACTGCACCATCTAGAACCTTTAGAGAAAGTAAAAGACTCAAAAGGTTCTCTAGTTATGCAGCAAACATGAGTGATTTATCCAAATCAAAACCAACCAGTGTTTCAGATGTTATCAAACATACAGCTTGGAAGGATGCTATGATGGAAGAATACCAATCCATTATTAAGAATGATGTTTGGGAAATTGTTCCAAGACCTGAAGGAAAAATCGTTGTTTCTTCTAAGTGGATATTGTCATGACCTAAATTTACAAGGTAAAAACACAACCATTTTTTTTTTTAAATTATGTACATCATAGAATAATACTCATGTATTACTGCATAACAAATATACTTGGTCGAACTATACAGAGGTTGATATCTGCCACTCGAATTTTCTAAGGACATAAGGTACCACTAATTCAATTATGGGTTAGGAGGTAATACCTAGCAACTTCAAAATATGTTGATATTCTAACTAGGTCTAAAGAGTAATTATTGCCGCGGGTATAATATTGTCCTCCATTTAATTTCATTGTTAGCACTCAATTACAATGCATTCCTAAAAAAATTGACCACTAAGTTTGGGAGATGTTAAAGTTAGTAGATGTAATGTAATTTGCTTCATTAGAAATGTGGATTTTAAGTTTCTAATAGAAGTCACCTGGTTGATCACCCTTGATTGCAATACTAGGTTATAAGGATGTTGCAGTTATAAACTTGGCTCTTTCTAAAACTCCAATTGAGACATTTCATACATGTAAGTGGAGGTCGATCTCCATATTAATGGATTACTTACACCTAATCCTTTATTAGTTTTGGATTTAAATAGTTGTTTGCCCCTAGGTATTTTAAATTGGTCCTTGATTATTTATTATCTCATGCTCCTATATTGGGATACCTTATAGATGTATCCTTTGTCCAAAATTGATATTTCTAATTTATCTGATTAGTTTATTCCTCTTTTGTTTTATTTTAACAATTATTTAATTATTTATTATCATTTTCTTTTCTTTTCTTTTTTAACATTTAATTTTATTATTATTTTTATATAAATTATTATTTTTATACATACCACTCTATGTTAATTAGTACCGGCTAAAATTGTAACTCCCCCCAAATTTAATTACAAGTAACTCTTTATTATATTTTTAATAACATAAAACCCTTAGAATGAAAAACCACATCCTTGCCCCTATAAACAATTATCTTAAAACTCTAAGAACTACTTCACCCAACATTACCAACTATACTATCAAATCACCAACCTTTACCTCATTTGCTAACCATTACTACAAAAAATCTAATTCTAATGCAAGCACGAACTTTTCAACATACGTCATTAACTTTGAAAACATGACTTAAGCTTCTTATATCCAATATTAATAATTTTCTAAATTCTAACTGCTACCCCTTAATCCTAACTACACATGCCCCCACCCCTCTAATTTCAAAGCCCCCTTTGCCCCAAATTTGCATTATTGGACATGGGTCACGTGTCCACCTAAACTCCCTTACAAAAAAATGTTAATAAGACCACATTCTCCAAAATGGATTGTGGCAGCAAGTTTTATGATAACCAAACTTACCTTGGGACACACCCACCAACCTCCACTCTTCCCAAATGCATGTGATCTCTTTTCTAGGCGTGAGGGGAGAGAAAATGGTTGTTTACACATGTGAAAGGGACATTCTCCTCCCAAGGCGCCTAAGGAGAGGGGCATACTAAGGTTGGACAAGACCATGTCCTTTCACCTTTTCACACTCATAAGGCTTAACCAATGTGAGGCCGCCTAGTGGGCCCCCCAACTTTTGCATGGATTTTGTTTTTTGACTTGTTTGAATGTGCATGGTACGCCTAGGAAGTGGGAAGTGGGAAGTGGGTTTGGAAGTAATATGCATAATACCTTCCTTTATTAGTCCCTGACTATTTATAGGCAGGGTACTAATGTTTTTTTTTTACCCTCCTCTCTATTAATTTTTGACAACAATTACTGTATTTCTAAAGTTATTCTTAAAGTGCAACAAACTTTCTATTTTAAAATTAATTTATGTTGATTTATTACCTTTTTTTAATTGGTCCATTACATTTTTGGTGGGGTTTATTTTATTTTTCCATTTCGAAAAATACAATATTTTCTAACATGCATTAATGAATTTATTAATTGCACTTTATCTTTTACATATTTTTGACAACTTCATTATTAATTACAACTTTATCTTTTGTATATTTGTCACAAGTTCATTAGAGTCATAAAATAATTAAAACTTTATCTTTTAAATATTTGTCACAAGTTGATTAGATTTAGTAATAAAAAATCATGTTTTTATCTTTCACAACAAAAATAATGTTATATCAATATTAATATCACAATTTTTAGTTTTGAATGTAGTATTTAAAAATGTTAATATATTTTATATTATTTTAAAAATTGATTTTGTATAAATCAATAATTACTAAATTTGATTTTTTATTAAAATATATTATTGCTATTAAGAATTGTATTGCTTTATATATATAAACTTTACTATATATCAATTAAAAAAATTAAAAACAATTAATCTCGAAATTTAACTTATGTAATAAAATTTTAAAAATCTTAAATTTCTTAGTTAACTCAATTCATTCAAATCTCACAATTTTACAATACATTACATTATGTTGTATATTTTTAGACAATGGGTAGTCGCCACATTATTTTATAAAATTAAAATTTAAAATATTAACTAAAAATCTAAAGTAAATTTGCTAAAATTTATAACATCTCTTTTCAAAACCATAATTTTAACAAATATTACGTCCAATTTGTTTCCCTAAAGGCAGGGACTCCAGCTCTCAAAGAGCTCTTGTTTTACTTGATTCAAATTTCTTAATTATTTATAATTTCCTCTTGCTCTATATATATATATATATATGTATGTATGTTTCTTTTGCCATCCCATCAAGAACTTAGGATATGCTTGTTTTAGCTTAGTTTTATTTACATATTTCTTTTTAATTGAAAATAGGTATGATGGTGACATGAGAAGTCACATGATTCATATGAGTCCCATTTTGCAACTTATGGGATAGGTGTTTATTATGATTAAGTATTTTTATATATATTCTTTTAATATTATTTGGTGTACTAAATGCTAGAGAATATTCTAAATATTAGTTTATTACTCTGTATTATGGGGAACAAATAATTTTTCTTCTTCTTACATTTTCCAAAGAGGAAAATGTGGACCTACAGCAAGTCTATCATATATTTGGTCTAAGTGTTTACTTTTCTTAAGCTAGTTTTTTGTTTGTGTTTGTCTATTCCATGATGGAATTTTAAGTGAATATATTTGTTGATAGGATGGTTATTGTCTTCTTAGAAAATTTGATTGAACTTTGAAAACTAGATGAATAAATAATTATACATATACAATGAACTATCAAACATGATGATTTTCTTCCAAGTTATGAAATGCACAACATATAACTTCTCAATTTAACATATATATTTTGAATTTGACCAACTTTACTCATACTATTCTTCCACATATCATTTATGAAATATATATCTACCAATCATCTACAAATAACTCAAGGAGAAGGATCTCATACAAATTTTCTTTCATAACACATCAAATTTAACATGGAAGATTTCTTGGTGGCATTGGTGATCTGAAGGCAAAGTCAAGGTCTCGAGTTGTTGAGCCTGTTGTTGTTGGCAAATTGTTGATATTGGAGTTAGAACCGGACATTGTTGAGGATATCTCAGAACAGTTGGATAGTTTCTCCTCTACTACTGCTATTTTCTGCTTTAAGGGTTTCTGGCCCTCCCTTTTGGACCTGCATGCATGGATTGGTCATGTATGGGAACCCTTCATCTCAGGTACAACTCAGATATACCCAATTGCTAGGGGCTTTTTCATTGTGAAGTTTTATTTAACTGAAGATAGAAATGCTATTCTTCATCGAGGTTTCTCTTGGGAAGAGAAATTTCCCTTAATGGCTAAACCCTAGTTCAAGGACTTTGACCTGTTGACAGAATCTTTTAACAAGGTCCCTTTGTGGGTCAAGTTATCGAACCTTCCCCTTCACCTTTGGGTGGATTCTGTCCTGGAGGTGGTGGGGGAGGCCATTGGGGATTTCTTGCTTGTGGATTATGCTTCTTCCAATGTGTATCGCACCACTTATGCTTGGATCCTAGTTGAGGTCGATATCTCCAAGGGTCTCCCAGTGATGATTTGTTTGGCCTCTCCAATTGGATCTTGGATCCAGTGTCTTGATTATGAAGGTATCCCTTTCCAATGTAGGAAGTGCCACAAGACCGGTCACCTTGTTGCTCGTTGCTCCTCTGAAAAACCTAGATAGAAGAAGTCTCCTTCATGGTGGAAGAATGTGTCAGATGATCATTACATTGTCCTAAAAGCCCCCTCTGTTGGGGATGATGACCCTTCTCAAGACTCTCTGGTGGCTGCCACGATTGTTGTCCCTATTGGCTCTCATGTGGCCCCTTCGTTGGAAACCTCCTCTATTCTACCCTTGCCTGTGGATGTCTCCTTTGCAGATGTTTCTTTGGTGGAGAAGGACTTTCTTGTTCCTCCTAGTCCTGTTGGGGGCTAGGACCCTGTACCCTCTCCTAGGCCTGCCCCTGTTCTGGAATTTCCTCCTGTTTTAGTAGGGAGCCAGCTAGCTTTGGGATCTTCTAAGGAGATTGTTGTTTTTTCAAATTCCCCTACACTCCATTGTTATGTCTCTTCTGGGGATTGGACTGTTGAGGCAGCTAAGGTGGAGGATGGTTGGACTATAGTAAGAAGAAAGCAAACTAGGCCATCTACCCCTCCTTTAGATATGAATCTCCAATCATGCAATGGAGGCTCTAAATCAAAGGGCAAATTGTGATGTATCTGGCCCTGCCTCCTTGCTTGATCTTTTCTTTTGGTTGGTGACTAGCTTTTTGTCACCATGGTTACCCTTAGTTTGGGGTGTGACCAACTCAGCATTTGTTTGTTGTTCCTTTTGTTTTTGCACTCATTGAAAATCTTTAGACTTGTACAGGGTTTCAAGCACCCTTCAAAACCTGTTTTACTTAATCAAAAACATGGAAGATTTCCTTACAAGTAAAATATATGTATACAATTTTTATTTTTTTTCACTTGTTCCTTCCACAACTTCAGATGGTAAACCATGATGCAAACATCTCCCATAACTCATACTAATATTTTCACAACACATCAATTTTCAAATGACCATTTCCTTTCAAGTAAAACTTATATACATATATACACAACTTCCTAATCCTTTCTTCCACAATTTCAAATGATAGACAATGATACAATCTCCTTACATCACAATGAAATAACAATAGAGGCTTCCAATTCACAAACCCCTATCATAAACATTGATCTATCCTTACACACTTGGATCTTTTCCACATAACATGGGTGGAACCCTAATACCTTCAAAGGATGCATCTTCTCAAAACCTGCACATAACACACACACACACACACACACACACACACACACACAAGAAACCATGGAGACTCACCTCCCAACCTAGGCTTCTATGAAGCCACCCACCGAGCAGGGGAAACAAGACCCAAACAGGTTACACACATACATTACTTACTAATGCATGAACACAACACAAAACACAAATCAACTCCCTCTCACGGTTTGCACAATGATTCACCATTGGAATCATCTCATATTGGGTGAAGGTGGACTCTTCAAAGAGGAGATTCCATAACCAAACATAAACATCATATTGCCATTGCATTTTGCCTCTCAAGACCATCATAAACATCTCTCCTTATTCGCTCAAAATCCCTTATATCTCCCAAAATAACAAAGGTATATGGCTTCAATGGAGCCCATACTCCATGAAATAAAACAAATCCCTCATCATGAGGTAACTCTTCTCAACTACAATGTTGAGCCCAACTAAGCCCTTCACCCAAGTCTTCTCTTCCCTCCCAAGGGTGAGTGAAGCCTTCACACCCATGAACACATTCAACACTCACATTCAAACAAGGAAATCAAGGAGAAAACAAAACTCAAAAAAAATCTTCAAGAACACATTTTCACAACACAATTCAAGACTCACAATACAATGCATGCTCTATTTACAAATCCTCCATACTTGCAAGTTTACTTTGCCATACTCAAGGATAGAAAGAAAGAAATGAGCTTAGTTTGAAAACACCAACCTTGGTCCAAGCTAGGGTAATGATAGTTGTAGTAGAGCTCCCTTAATCTCCCTCCAAAACCTAACTGTCTCTAAACTTAGATAGGGAGTGAACAACCACTAATTTGTCACCACTCCTCTAAAAAGACTCTCTACCTACCTTTTTTTAGTAGGAACATCAAGCCCCCCTCTTTCTTACATGGTTGCCCCTCCAAAATAAGAAAGTTGACCAAGTGGAATTGTGAGAGTACTCTTATGGGGAAACCCAAAATTTCGAATTGGTTCAAGAGTGCATTGTTTAAGGAGTCTGCTAATTGTCTAATCACTAAAATGGTTGAATTTAGACCCCTAACATGTTATACTACCATTAGGGCAGCTTATTTTTAATAAAATGACACTTTAGGATCCCATTTAGGCCCTCTAAAAACTCTAACAAGTTTAAATTCAAAAATCAACATGATGGTGACCCATTCTAACACTCTCCCAAGTGAGTGTACTTAAACATTAATTGGAGGAAAAGGAAATGACTTAGATTAAGTGACCAATACTCTAGGTGACATGTCATCAATAGATAGACAATTACAAGCGTCAACTGATACATTAAAATTCATTCACTTCACCATGACATGTCCTTAATGCATCTAAATTATGATTAGACATTTCCTCATACAAGCAAACTTACATTATGAACAAAATACTTTCACGAGACTTTTGAATCTTCCAAAGATTCGCCTTGGTTAAACCGTGTTCACATAGGTTCAGAACTTGTTTCCCCCAAGAAATTTCATGGTTCCATTTTCCTGCACATCAACTTGAGCATCAGTAGTCCAAGGAGATCATATAACATGTATATCATAAATGCATAATTCGAATTTTTACGAAGTCCACATTAACATAATTCAAATAAATTTTCCTTTCCTAGTCATTTCAATTATTTCATTTGAAATGTTAAAATATCAAAATCTACATATCATAAGTCATCATTATCAAATTACATTTATCTGCATATCATAATCATTCATCTCATAAAGTATCATAATCAAAGTAATATTTATCTACAATCATAAATCATCATAATCAAATTAACATTTCGCATCGCATCAAAATCTAATAGTACCCTATCATAAGAATGCATCCATATGTGTTTGATCATCTCATACACAATAACAGGTTCCTAATGCAAAACATAATGAAAAATATTACTGCAGTATCAAAATCAATAGATAAAACAATCCACTATCCATCTAAGTCTCGAATAGCTGTTAAAATATCAAAGTCTCAAATATCAAAATGAAATAAAAAGTCTATGCTATGATGGGTCGAGGTGAGGCCTCACAGATATTTAAAATCAAGCATGTTGTTGATGGTAGCGTTGAAAAATATAAAGCTAGATTTGTAGCCAGGGAATTCTCTCATAAAGAGAGAATTGATTATGAAGAAACCTTTGCCCTTGTTGCTAGATACACCTCTGTAAGAGCAGTCCTAGCTATTGCAGTATCAAAGGGATGGAAAGTAAATCAGATGGATGTAAAAATAGCATTTCTGAATGGAAAGATTACAGAAAGGGTATATTTGGAGCAATCTAAAGGATTTGAAACTCATAACCCTAAAGTTTTTGTTTGCAGGCTCAAGAATGCTCTCTATGGACTTAAACAGGCTCCAAGGGCGTGGTATGAATAATTTATGAATATCTCACCAACTTAGGATTCTCCATGAATGAAGCTAATCCAAATCTATATTATAAAAAGGATAAAGATGATATGGTTATTTTGATACTATATGTTGATGGTTTACTAATAACATGGGATGATCATCTTATAGATCAATGCAAGAAAGATCTAATCAGCGAATTTGAGATGAAAGATTCAAGACTCCTTCATTACTTCCTAGGACTGAAAGTATGGCATAATTCTATTAGCATCATACTTAATCAAGGAAAGTATACATTAGACATCTTGAAGAGATTTGGAATGTGAAACTGTATGCCTATGTCTTCTCCTATGGAGACTAATCTACATAAACTTAAGGAAGCAACAGCAAGATCACCTTCTATAGATTCTACTCTTTACAGACATATGATTGGGTCTTTTATGTACTTGTTAAATACATGACCTGATATTTTCTATGTTGTTACTGCCTTAAGTCAATTTATGTGTGAGACAAAGGAGATTCACCTAGTTGCAATCAAACACATCTTGAGATACTTACAAGGCACTCTTAATCTTGGGCTCAAGTATGAGAAAGTTGACTTGGATTTACATGGGTACATAGACTCAAATTAGGCAAGAAGTGTTACTGACAGGAAAAGCACTTCAGAATGTTGTTTTAGTTTAGGCTCAACCATGATATCTTTGATATGCAGAAAGCAGACATCAATAGCATAGAGTTCCATAGAAGCTGGATACATTACCACAGCAATGGCTTCTCAAAAAGCAATTTGGCTCAAAAAGTTACTTGTGGGATTATTTGGTGAACCCATGAATCCTACTATTATTCATTGTGATAATTAGAGTTCCATCAAACTTTTTATGAATTCAGTTTTTCATGACAAATTCAAGCATATTGAAATTCATTACCATTATGTAAGAGATATGATAGATAGGAATACTGTAAAATTAGAATACATTTGCACTACTAATCAAACAGCAGATAGATCACTTCAAGAAAAGACTCAATATGGTTGAATTGTAATACATTTGTATTCTTTGATTATTATTAATTTTTAATTAAAATTATTATTGTCAAACTATTGACTATTATGAGCTTCACCATTTGTATTCATTATTTAAGAGGTGACGATCTCTGAAATAATGAAAATGTGTATAAAAGACATTATGAGAGATGATGATCTCTTAGATAATGCATTAAACAATAGAGAACTACTGTCGGATCTAGTTGATATTAGACAAATGAAAAATTTAATCATTCTTCATATTTTATCATGTATATTGCACTACATGCAATACTATTATCACTAGTATGAATAATAAGTCATATACATGATGATAATATGACATATATCATGTGTTCTATGATACCACATGCTTAGAAGATTCAAGTAGATATAGAGTATCAACCTACTTATTCATCTTGATTGATATTGCTAGATATGTTCTTTCAGTATGATTAACAAGTTAAGATGGGGTGTTAATTATATGTAACTTCAATAACATATTGCTTTGAACAGCTAAAGCATGGGCATCCTCATGTAGGATTTGCCTATTTATAACCCTTTATGAATTATCTTATCAGCGTCTCATTGAGGAGCATTAAATAATGTTTTGTCTGCATGGTTGTTAAACTATGTTTGCTATCTAATTTGATCTTCTAATAGACGTTGATCTTGGAAGATAATTATATGTTTTAATTATGTGTTTATTATAAGAGCCGACCTAAAAGAGTCATGTCCTTTGTAACAACATGCCTCTTAGGTTCAATATAAATATAGGGTAATTATGAGGATAGAGGGCACACAATACAAAATAAAGTCTGCTCCTCTACATTACTGGCTTATTCAAATTATTGCAGAGTAAGAAAATTTCAGAATAGTATTTACACTATTGATAAACACTTCAAGTCTGAACCAAAGAAGATCATCTTCAGAAAAAAGAAAGGTAGGTATTATGTTCGAATCTCATTTACAGCAGAATTTGCAGAAACTTTAAAATCTTAAGATTGAATCAATTTGGATACATTTTACATGAGACGGGGAGTTTTAAAAGACACTGGATATTTTAAGAACAGAATTGTAGTTTTAGGTATAGCTTTTGAGGGCTTTGGTATTGCAAGTTTTCAATTATTCTCTAGGTATTTCTCCTTGGAATCATTATCTTCTGCATTCTGGAGATCAACTTCATACTTAGTTTGAATATATGAATATACTATTTTAAATTGCTCAGCAAATGTGTAGTTCAAATGTAACATAGTGAACTCACAATTACATATGAATATACAATGCAGTCTGCCTAGAGGGAATGAATATACAATGCAGTCTGCCCAGAGGGAATTCACGAATATACAATGCAGTCTGCCCAGAGGGAATTCATGAATATACAATGCAGTCTGCCCAGAGGGAATTCATGAATTTACAATGCAACCTCTTTAGTCAGTACAGATACAGTAACTGGTATGCTTCTACAAGTAAACTTTATCTAGGATTTTGTTCAAATTGCTGTTCATGTGAACACTTCTCAAGAAAAATGCTGATATACTGACAAAAGAATACTGATATACTGTTCAAAACAAATTTCTGATTGCTTCAGACAATCATTTTCTTCTAACTTGGGAAAAGAGCTTACAATAATCTGCCAAGAAGCACAAGACTATTATTTAGGATGCACATAACAGAAATATGATAAACACGTCACAAGCCAGAAGTTTACAGCATTCATGCACTTCCCTTCATACTAACAAATAAGCATTTTCTCAGATGTACAGTGAGAGAAAGATCCTAAATTGTACTTGTTTTACCCTTCCTTATGGCTGTGGCTTTCCCTTCTGTTCTTACCATGGTAAAGGATTGAAAAGACAAGCAGAAGAATGTACAGGCATCAGAGACACAAGCAGTAGAAATGTGCTACAATTGATTTTACTATGTAATGTCTCCTAGGACTTTTAGTTGCCCTGGAATTTCAAATAAGGTACTAATTATTTTTAATAATGTAGATTGTCAACTTATATCTAGAATTAAAGCCTGCAAACAAGTTGTAGTCATTATTATAAAAGATGAACAGGTATATGTAATTCCACGATATACGAAATAATCCTAAAGATCACTGTTAAGTAATAGTGTACAAGTAGGATTCTCTTAACATCTTCCCCAATAACCCATTCACATCATGCAACCATGGGGTATCACACAAGGTGCCTCCAACCAGTAGATCAAAGTAGGAGCACAGAATAACACCTGCCATTCAGCTTCTCAATCCCTCTTTTGTCACCACCATTTGAATAGACCTTATGCTACTTACATTCCTCACATGTACCATATTCCCTTCCAATAATTGTGCAGCTTAATGGTTGGAGATCTTAAAGGAATATTTATCATCATTATAAATGCCTACTAAATTACTAATTAAATATAGATTAAAAGCAAAGAATATCACACACGTTCCTACTTTCTATCAAATGTGAGAGAGATCAACAAACCAACCGATCAGAATTCCATGCATTATACATCATACATTATAGGGGGTCTTGAAGAAGAAACAACAGAAAAAAATACAAAGACACGGATCATGAATTAATCCCTCTTCAAAATAGGCTTGTAAGCTGCTTCCTCATTATTCTCTTGAGACATCCTTATGAGGTTTAGCCTCACTCAAATTTGTAAGTGCCGACAATGCACTGCGGTGAAGTTTGTCAGGTTCAATAACAAGATATTGAATGAAAATTAATAAGACATAAGAGAACACAATATTTTAACTGTTGCTGAAATTGAAAAGTACCACATTTGAATCGCTTAAAAAAATCATTCACAACAAAAAACATCAACTGACTGTTAATCTAAACATGACGTAACAAAATAGCATGCATATAGACTGACATAATCCATCATAGAAGGTGTGCATTAAACATTCAAACACCTGAATCTCAATGACTGTGGATGGAAACTGCATTTAAGTAAATCTTTGAGACTTGATAAGGGTTTAACTTTACATGAAGAATAGCTTTACAGTAAAGGCATATTCCCAACCCTTTACATCATCTTCTCATCTTTTGTGTATATTTGCAGACATTACACAACTCGAAATTATTACCTCTTAAAAATGAAGCTCTTACAGTATATGACATCAATGTTTCATTTTCATTATCTGAAAACTAAAAACAGTCTTTCAAAGAAGAATTAAAAATAACAAAGTCGATTGTGACAGCACAAAAAATAGCCTCAAACAATAAAAGTAAATGAGAATTACAAGAGTTTGAAGTCTAGCCCAAAATTTTTGAATCAACAATAAACCACTTATAATAAGAAGCATTAATGGGAAACATGGTTTACAACCTGGTCCACTAAACTAATAAAGAAAATAAAACATTAAATCACTGATTCTATAATTGTTCTATTCTGACTCAGTTGCCCCGTCCACATAGTCTGTACTAGGCCTTGTCCACATAATCTGTACTAGGCCTTGTCTGTCTTTGAAGCTGCTGTTGCTGCCTGTCCACGCAGACGACCAGTTCTCCTAGCAGCAATGAGACCAACTTTTTGTCCTGGGGGAGCATCACGACGTACGGTACTGGCATGTCCAATGTGTTGGTGGTTTCCACCACCATGTGGATGCTCAACAGGGTTCATTGCCACACCACGAACCTTGGGCCAACAATTCCTTTTTACTCTGTACTTGTGGTAAGCATTGCCAGCTTTGAGCATTGGCTTTTCTGTCCTTCCACCACCAGAAACCTGCCCAATCATGGCTCTGCAACTACTTGGCACAATCTTCTTAGCTCCAGATGGAAGCTTTACCCTGTAAATTGAAATCAACTCCCAAGACTTAACAGACAAAGCTATAATAAAATTGCAAGTCAAATAACATAAAATTAAGCATCAAGAAAGCATTGGATATGAAACTCATCACATTATTAAACAAAACTTTTCATCTTCCTTACTCTTTGTCCCTTCATCTGTTGAAGATTTAGTCTATAATGATTGAGCATTATATGATAATAAAAACTTATGAGAAAATATATAATATGAGTGCCCAGCTTTTCCTGTGGACGTAACCATAAATGGGTCAACTACATAAAATCAATGTGTAGGTATACAATTGTTGTGTCAAATTGTATTATCTATATTTTTCTAATTGTTGTTTGATGTTAAATTAAACTTCAAATTGCTTTCAGTTTCTTAACAATTGGTATCAGAGCTGCAACTAGAAGCTCTGTCAATTCAGAGATCTCTCGATCTTGCTGGAAGGTAAAGCAAAGAAGCAAGC
This sequence comes from Cupressus sempervirens, assembly GCA_028749045.1. Taxonomy (NCBI): domain Eukaryota; kingdom Viridiplantae; phylum Streptophyta; class Pinopsida; order Cupressales; family Cupressaceae; genus Cupressus; species Cupressus sempervirens. The sequence continues at coordinate 1,059,449,824 of CM053787.1, read as the reverse complement.
TGCAATGTCCAATGAAGATTGAGAAAAACTGGACAAGAAAGCAGTGGCCACTTCTCTCCCTGACTAGTAATGTTCTGTTAAACGTTGGAACATAGAACACAGAGAAAGGGTTATGAGGTGAATTTGTCAGGAATGTATGAGATGGCCTCTTCATCTGATGCAGGAGCATCCTAGGGAAGTCAGCAATCCTGAATGCAGGAGCTTCAAGCTCGGATTTGTGAAGTTACGGTTTGTGCGGTTGGGGTTGTATTCAAGATATGTTGGTCAACCTTGACCTAAGTGCGCATAGAGTTTGGAGTTACCATCTTGGAGTTAGAGCCATTTTGGTAACTGATGTTCGTGTGTTCCTGATTAACTGGCAGACTTTGGAGATTGCATTTGTAAGCTTCAATCCGTGGGAGTTGGCGTGTGCACTCTTGGATTTGGATCATTGGCTGGCACGTGAACCAATGTCTAAATGCACACACCCTTATGATGTCATATGAGTTGGTTATGCTTTGTAAACTTGGGGCTTGTCCTAAGTATTTAATTTATGTTATGTATTTAATGTCTGTTGCAAGCTGACATTGGGCTTGATGGCTATAATTAATGTGAGTGTATTTCATTAATGTAATTGGCTAAGCCGATCTATGGCTTGGTTTAGTATAAGTAGAAGGCCTTGTGGAGTCTAGAATGGTCATTCAGCATGGAGGAGTAGCAGCTGAGTGGAGCAAAGTGTAGCAGAACTAGTAGCTAAGTGTGGGCTTGGAAAACAAGAAGGTTGCTTGGTGGCTTGCGAGCACAAATTTAGATTCTTCTTGGAGTTTCTACCAGATTGTGGATCTAAGGTAGCTAAGGTTTGAATCTTGTGAGGTCTTGCAGAATAACAATTGTAATTGTTTATGTATTTGGCCATAACTTGGAAGGCCTTCCACCTGAGCATGTTGGATGTAAATTTGGTGATTCTATTATGAGAATTAGCATTGTTGTGGATCTTAATCTCTGTGTTTGTGTATATTCCACTATGTGGTTGTTTGTTGGGGGCTAGGACATCTACTTTGGCGATTCTCCTGCCTTTCACTGCATCAAGTGGTAGCAAAGAGAAGGTTTGGTTTGGGTGGAGATTATCAAAGTGAAGGTTGGCTCTGGTTGATTCGTTGCTTTGGGTTTCTAACGATCTTGGAAGATGCCTCCAAAAAGATTGGTCCCCGGGCGATTGAAGATCTCTATGATGTTGTGGAAGTAAGAATATCAGAGAAAGTTAGATCATAGTTGGTGTACCTCAACATGTGAGTATTGAAGATGGTTATGAGGAAGCTCCTGAAGACTTTGAAGTTGTTGGATCTAGTGGTGAAGGTAGAACAGAGACCTATGGAAGATAGGGTTGGTCAATTGGGTAGATCTAGATCTCGATTGAAGCTGAAGCACAAGATGGATGTTTCTAATTTTTCAAGTACTTTGAATCCTAAAGACCTAATTGATTGGATTGACGAATTAGAAGACTATTTTCAGTTAGAGGATATTGGCGATCCACTCAGAGTGAGATTGGCACAAACTAAGTTGAAGAGACATGCTGCTCTTTGGTGGAAAGAGTTGCAAAGAGATAGAGATGAAGAAGGTGAAATGAAGATCACTCGTTGGAGATTGATGGTGACTAAATTGAAGGCTAAGTTCATTCCTACTGATTATGAACTTGAATTGTTTAAGAAGTTGCAGAATCTAAAGCAAAAAGATATGATTGTGAAAGATTATACAGAGGAGTGTTACAAGTTGACTATTCGATCTAGACATAGAGATCTATCTAAAGAAAAGGTGGCTCGATATATTAATGGCTTGAGTTTCAACATTTAGGATGAGACTGGTATATTGAATATTGCTTTTGTTGAGGATGCTTATCAGTATACTATGAGGGCAGAAGAGAAATTAAAGAGAAGACATCAAGGTAATTCCAGAGGAAAGGAAAAGAAGGAATGAAAAGAAGGAATATTCTGATAAGAATAAACAAATTGTTGAAGATAAACCAAAGCCTATTGAATAGAGGAAGAGGACAAACAAAGGTGCATTTAAGGGTACTTGTTACAAATGTGGCTAGTGACGAAAGAACTATTGTGGTGGAGGTTGAAGACTTGGTGAATGAAGCCAAGCAGGATAGGGAGAAATTGTTGATTCAAAGAGTGTTTCTTGGAAAGAGGACATTGGAACCTTGTCAAGAAGAATTTGTTCAAGACTCGTTGTAAGTCTAGAGGTAAGTCTTATTGATTTCCAGATAGGGCAGTATAAGGATCAAGTGTTGTGTGATATTGTGGACATGAGTAGTTGTCAGTATTACTTGGTAGCCCTTGGTTGTATGATTGCAAGGTTGTGCATGATTGTGTCAAGAATGTGATTACTATTGAGAAAGGTGGCAAGAAGAATTGCTTGATTCCTTTGCATAATGAAGAACTTGGTAGGAGGAACTTGAGTTTTGGCAATCAAGCCGAATTGAAGTTTGGGCTTGGAAAACAAGAAGGTTGCTTGGTGGTTTGTGAGCACAAGTTTAAATTCTTCTTGGAGTTTCTACCAGATTGTGGATCTTAGCTAAACCAGAGATTGGATCTTGTGAGGTCTTACAAAACCAGAGATAAATCTTGTGAGGTCTTACAAAATTACGATTGTGATTGTTTATGTATTTGGCCATAATTCAAAAGGCCTTGCAGCCAAGCATGTTGGATGTAAATCTGATGATTCTACTATGAGAAATGGCATTGTTGTGGATCTTTGTGTTAGTGTATATTTTGATGTGTGGTTGTTTGTTGGGGGCTAGGGCATCTCCTTTAGGGATTCTCCTACCCTGTACTGTATCAGCATCTAACAAAGTTTTCTTGAAGAAATTATACAATTTCAAGAACACTCATTTTAATATATCAAATCATTTAAATGAATTTAATACCTTGATCAGTCAACATATTTCTGGGATTATAAAATTTAGGTGATGAAATCAAGGCAATCCTGGTGTTGTGTTCTCTAGCAAATAGATAGGAAGGAGAAGTCACAATTGTGGCAAACTCAACATCCAATGAGAAGGATGATGATATCAAGGTCATCTTGTTGTTGTGTTCTCTAGCAAATAGTTAGGAAGGAGAAGTCACAACCGTGAGCAACTCAACATCCAATGAGAAGAGAAGCACGTTCAAGTTTCATGATGTGGTTGTGGTGCTAAAGGGAAGTCTGTGTTTAATATCAAACTTCAGAAATACTTCACAAAATATTGTGCGACCTTTATTACATATTGTGCCTCCCCCAAGTGCAACTTCATCATCTGCGCATGCATTTCCACTAGTACCATAGGTTGTGAGGGGCTCTATATTAATGCCTGCAAAGCATACAAATCAATCATTTTTCACGCCAAATCCGTCACACCTATACAATGAGTGGTCTTTACAAGGATTGAATGTTTTATCTCACATAGAAAGCATGCTGCTAAATTTTTGAGAGAAAGGAATAGGTGGCAAAGTGTGGGCATTAATAAGTAAGGTTAATATATTAAATGTAGAAAAAACAGCTTATGCAAGAAGCATCTAGTGAGAGAAGACTCATGCTATCACAAAAAAAAGGATGACATTCTGAATTCTGTGGCTTTATGTGAATCAATTTAGTTGCCAGACAAAGAGCTTGACAGATCGGGTTAAGATCATGAAGGTTTCACTACAGATGGTCTTTCTTACAAGGAAAATTTTACTAAGGTATTATGAAGGTGGAGCTTTGACATCTTCTGCTAATATAACTTGGAAAGGAAGTTTTTTGCATTTCTGTCAACTAAAGACGAGCAATGATACCTCTGGTGATTATGTGCACCCACCATTACCATTAAGAGAGAAGCAACATATGATGGTGTCTTCCATTTTAGTGCACAACTAGCACAGACAACCAATCAACCAAATTATATACATGCCTTTAGGAACTCCGTAGACAAGGCTATATATCACTCTATTGGATGTTTGGCTAGAATGGACCTCTCACTAAATGTGCCTGATAGATAATCTTCCACCATTTTATCAATCTTTTTTTGATAAATGTTTCAAGGAGATTTGAGCACACAAAGATTAAGGCTATTGAACAGGGAAAATGACTAATAGCAAGTTGGCAATCAAAAATAGAATTCAACTAAGGTAACTTGGCATAACGAAGCTATAAAGGAAACCATTAGTACAAGCTTTATTTTTCTAGCAGATGACGTGCTCACAACTAAATGAAGTAATACACCTTTTATACATACAAAATGAGGCTAGGGTTGGAATTAGGCATGAATGGACTCTCAAGGATGCAGCAAGAAAGGCCATAATAGGTAAAGATATAAGTACACTGGATATGATGAACCAGGATACTCACTTTCAACTTTCCAGAAAGTGAGTATGAATATATAAATAATAATTTAGTGAAGATACAAAGGCACAAGAAAATACTTATGTTTATATAGTTGACAAACCTAGTTCTGAAATAGTTGAGGTTCAAAGGAGATGTACTTGGAGAATAGGGTAAGGACACTTAGAATAAGTCTTCTCCAAGGCATGTACAATGTCAACAAACCATTGCAGCTTTACATCTTCTCCTTTGAACCTCAACTATTTCAGAACTAGCCTTTGTCAAATTTAAAGATGTCTGCAACCCCTATGTCTTGTCATTTGTGCCTTTGGAAAAATGAATTTGCTTGTTGCCTGTACAAACTTAATTATTTCCAGTTGATCGAACTTTAGATTTATAGTTTGTTTGAATTCAAGAAACAGATAAATAATGGAAGAATAATAAGAATATCCATTTCCTCATTGGGCTTAGCCACATTTTCTTTAAGGACATGCTTTATATCTTACAGTATCAACTATATAAACATAAGTATTTTCTTGTGCTTTTGTATCTTCACTAAATTATTATTTATATTTTCATACTCACTTTCTGGAAAGTTGAAAGTGAGTGTCCTGGTTCATCAACTGGAACGATAAATCTAAAGTTCGATCAACTGGAAATAATTAAGTTTGTACAGGCAACAAGCAAATTCATTTTTCCAAAGGCACAAATGACAAGCCATAGGGGTTGCAGACATCTATAAATTTGACAAAAGCTAGTTCTGAAATAGTTGAGATTCAAAGGAGAAGTTCTCCAAAGCTTCACTTAGCCTGGTTAAATGTGATATTAAGATTTAAAATGCAGGTGACATCAATTTTCATGGTTGTGGGGATTTGAATTCAAGTGCAGGTGCCATCAATTTTCATGACTGTAAGGATTAAACTTCCAAGTGGTAGATTGTTGGTTATGAAGTCTACTCATTGAGACAAAAATAACTTTTAATCCTCTTGGAAGGATAACAAAAGCTTATGTATTCTCCAACTTGAAACATATAAGATTAATGCCGTGTTTTCCCCGTGGATGCAAGCATTGAGTGGTGAATCGCGTAATCTATGTGTCCGTATTTGATTATGGTGCTACTGTTTGTTCTTCTTGCTGCCAGTCGGTGTTGAATTAAAGTTCAAATTGCTTTCAGTTTGAAATGACATATCCAGTCCAAAACAATACTAACCAAAACCAAAGAAATATCCTTAACCTTTCAGGCACAAATCAGTAATGTTTCTCCATCAAACTACACTATTGAATTAAAAAATTCAAATCAGTGCGAAAAATTCCCGAGCAACTCTAATTAAATCCTCAGACAAAAACCCTGGGTAAGCGAAACCAGCATGTTTAAGTTTAGCACAATCGAGTACCTGGATGTGCCATTGTCAGGGTTATGACTGATGACGATGGCATAATCTCCAGAAGCCCTGGCAAAGGAGCCACGATCGCCCACGTGCTGCTCCACATTGCAAACCACAGCACCCTCGGGAATAGATCTCAGAGGCAAGACATTTCCCACAGTCAGAATGGCCTTCTTACCACAGTAGATAAACTGACCTGTATACATGCCCTCGGCAGCGATGAATAGCTCCTTCTGCTGCCTGTAGCGGAAGGGATGCCTGAAGTTGACGCGGCAGAGGGGAGCGCCGCGACCCGGGTCATGAACGACTTCAGTAACGATGCCCTTCAGGTACCCATTTCGTTCGCCATAGTCCAAACTACGGAAGCGCGCAGGGCCTTTCCTATGATGTGTGTGAGACTTGAAGACAGAACCTGCTCCCTTCCTCTGCGCTCTGATCACGCGACCCATTTTCCTCAGAGCGAGAAACTCGTAGGATACAGGCTCCAATCCCAAATATACCGCCGATTAGGGTTTTGAAAACCCTAAAATGCTTCGCATGTCTACTTTTAAAAACAGGTTTCTTTTTTCCATCGATTCATTATATTGCCTAGCAATTACAAATTTATTGTGAGATGGGTAATAAAAAACAAGTGCCATATAATAAATTAGTTTTAGGTTTCATTTAATAAATTTATTATAATAGATAGAATATTTAAATTAATAAAAATATCATATAGTATTTTTATAGTAATAATATATAATATTATTTTTTTAAAGATCATATAATATAAGTATATGTTTTATTTTTAATTGAATGGAAAAAAATTGTAAAATATAACATTAAAATTACAATTTTAAAAATTCTAAAATGTATCAAAGTATAATGTCTTACCAAATCTAATAAAATGATATAAGTCACATTATTAAAAATATAACTCTTAAAAACTTTCATGTTTTACAATCAAATTCGGCCCATATCCATCCAATCAAATCATTGAAAAGTATTTTATAAAAATTATTAAGTTAAAAATCTAGCATCTAACTATGCACAATGTATTGATTTTATAATTAAATTTAAGAATGATAAATTTAAACCACTTGAAAGGAAAACTTTTAATCACAAGTTAACGCATGAAATGTAAAAAGTATCACAACATTACTTACCTACGGCAAGTACTAACAAGAAAACAAATGGAGCTATTTTTTTCCATAGATTTGTGAATGGGTGGCTATGTAATATAACTAGTACTTGCATCCAAAGAAGATGTAAGAGTTTCACCAATAGACACTCAATGGTGAAGTCATCTTATTTTTTTGATCATATGATAGTCATTAATTCATGAGGTTAATGTATCGCACCTTACTACTTTTATCTCGAAATCAATGTCACCATTATATTATGTTAATCATGACATTTGACTATTGCACGTTGATGTTATTTTATCGTTGTGCATTGTGGTTGATGCTTAATTATTGACATATTGTTGTAATACTTGCTTGTTGTAATACATCCTCCAAGGCATAAAGAAGTTGACGGGTAAGGCCCAAGACATTGACAGGTTGCAAGTTGAACATCTAAAATGGAGCAATGATATCTTGGTTCCTCTTATTTACCACATCTTTAATGATGTCGTTAAGAAGGGGTTTCCTGAAAACTGGACTACTAGCATGGTTATCCCTCTCCGTAAAAGTGGGGACATAGATAATCTGTCAAACTATCGAACTATTATGATTAAACCCCTCTTGGGCAAGCTCTTTGGTAGCATGGTAGAAAGCAAGATCAGCAAGTGGATTGAATCAGAAGGTAAAAGAGCTAAGGGGCAAGTAGGTTTTAGACCAAAACACTCCACTTTTGATCATGTGGTAATGCTAAGATTCTTGGTTGAAAAGATTTGGAACACACTAGGTAAAGAGGCCTTTTGTTGCTTTGTCGACTTTTAAAAGGGCTTTTGACATGGTGCCACAGGACAAACTTTGGCTTAGAATGGAAGAGCTAAAAATTCCCACTGAACTTAGGGCTGTGACACAAAGATTATATGAGCAAGTCATTGCTAAAATCATAACTATGGAAGGGATGACAGATAGCTTTAGCAACGATATAGGGGTCAAAGAAGGGTGCCCCTTTCACTTACCTTGTTTGGGTTATATATTGACAAGATAGAAGAATGTCTTGATAAGAACAATAGTGATGGGTTCTAGTTAGCTAAGTATGTGATTAAGTTGCTTCTTTATGTGGATTGTTCGAAATAGGAATTACTGAGAGGGGGGGGGTTGAATCAGTAATTTACAAACTTTAGTTGCCAACTAAATATTATTAATTGCTTTGAACCATACATAAAAAATTAATAAAGTAATGTTGAATAGTAACAGTAACCATGCACAAAGATAACTCATAATGCCATATTTTGTTAACTAGGGAAACCCTGGCCAAGGGAAAACCCCGATGGGGATGATACCCACTAAATAATATATTGATATATAAGTTCCTTGCTAGAACCTGTTAAGAGTCAATGAGCAAATTCAATATAAGAGTCCTTGTTAGGAAACTTTGAATCGTTGTTAGGAGATTCCAACCCTGTTAGGAGTTGTAGTACAGTAGATGCAAGATGAGCCCATTGCCCAAACATGCACTTCCAATTACAAGAAGAGCTCACTGCCCAAACAAGTAATTAGACTTTTGGTATATAGGTTTTGTGACTTCTTTCTTAACTGATCTTCAACTTGATCTCAGATCACAAAAATAGCTTCTCAAAACTTCACATATATTGCTTTCACAGAAGTTCGCATACAATTGTTCAACACAACATATCACAACTTCTACATTACACACTATGAATTTGCAAGATGTCATCTGCATAAATACCATGCCTTTCCACAAATTGTTGCTAGGTCGGCTAAGACCACAATATACTTTTCCAACTTAGAGTAAACATCTAGGATGTCGGCCCTAATTGATCAAGTAATTATTTTGTAAACAAAATAATTCCTTCATTTAATTTTGTTGTCCTATTTTACTGGTAAAACATGAATATCACTTTTCTGTACAATTTGTACTGACTTTCTAGGTTATATAGGTCATCATAAACATGTATACAATCTCCATCTAACTTCGCTAGTCATAATATGATATTAGTCATAATATGATGTCAGTAACAAGTTACATACAAAACAATACACTGTTGTAAACCAAACTCATACTTAGACAATTTTTCTGAGTACCAAAAGCTAAGTGTCTTTATTTCTGAGGTTTCCTGTAAGCATGTACATCATGTGTTACCATAAATGACAACAATTACATATCTTCATTAGCCAATTGTCAACAATCTCCCCCTTTGGCATTAATGGCAACAAAATAGGGAAAATTGGCTGAGTATCAAAAACTTGTCAAAAACAATAACATTAAATTAATCATCTATTACAATTTGTCCACTTTACATATGCTCCCCTTTACAATATCATTTCATACCTTACACTTTTATCTTCTCCTCTTTACCTAATTTGCAATTTTCTTATGCATCTTCTGCCCCTTTGACATCAATGACAAAGGTATGTCAAAAAAACTATCAAAAATTGTTGTCAAAAACTTTGTTCTTCTACCTTAAGCTGACAGTATCTTCATGCAATCATCAAAACTTGCCTTAAGACTGTTAATACCTTTGGTCCATGTATTCTTGGTTGATTTAGAAAAGGTGAGAATTTCACATAAGGCATATGATGCAATCTCAACTGCATCAAGATCAAAGTATAAAAAGTTTGAGTAGGTGTCATTTTCTTTAACACACTCCTCCAACTATCTCTCAATAATAGATATTTTCATAGCAATAGACTCTCTAAAATCCGATAATCTCTTCAAAATTTGTTCCTTCCAAAGTTCCAGTTTCCTGATATCACTATGAATATTGGCCACTCATCATTCAAAATCATCAATTTTAGTAGAAGGATGTTGTATTTGGCTAGATAGAGCCTCTAGCTCACTCACCTTACCTTTGATCTGACTATCAAGATCCTTGGTCAACTTATGAGATAAGGTACACTTGATGTACAATACCTTTCCATCTTGTTGACATTTCTGAAGTTCCTTGATACAAGTATCAGGACTTAGCAAATTGTTCTTGATATTATGACAAATGGTGCTAAATAAGTTAGCATCATGTGAGATCTATGCCTTTGACTCTGCAACATTCAGCAAATTTGTAAATTCCTCATCAAAAGATTTCAATATTGCTTGTGCCCTCTATTTAGGATCTGCCTCTATATGTTGGACTGCCAGAGTACTATGTACTCTATCAGTAACCTCCATCAAGGTTCTTTACAAGCTCTTCACTATTCTGTTATTTTCAATAAGTTTTGACAAAGATGAGATCAAGTCAGTTTGATCATCATCATCAGTTGTCAAGCTAGCAAACGAAAGTGGAGTAGATGAACTAGATAGTTTAGATTCATCTTCCCTTTGCCTCTTTTCAGCTACCTCTTTTACTCTTCTTTCTTCTTTCTCTTTCTCTTCTTTTTCTTTTCTTTCTTCCTCTATTTTCCTTTTCGTTTCTTCTTGAACTATTGTTCTCTTTTCATCTTCAAGCAATTTTTGCTCGCTTTCTTCTATTTTCCTCTTTTCTTCCCCTAATAGCCTCTTCTCCTCTTCAATTTGCTTCAATTGATCTTTAATATCCTCAACATGAGATTTAGGTTGTTCTGAACTCTCAAAAAGATTAGTATCATCAATGTTAAAGGTAACATTGGTCTGATCAATTTGCATTGTGTCACCACTTACTAACACTTCCGAGGTTCTGGGTGTTGGTGAAGATGTTGCCTTGGATTCTGTCAACATCTGACTTATAGCCGTCACAGTTTCACTTCTTATTTTGTCCTTCTCACCAACCATAAAAAGAAATGGTCTCACCTTGTTTCTCAAGTAAGGTGCCAAATTGTTCAAGAATCTCTTGACTTCTTCATCATCAATCTTGCATATTTTCCTTATCATAGACTTCCAAAGTTCTATGTCCTCTTCTCGAGTTGGTGCCTTCTTCTCAATAAGTCTACCATAGACCTTCTAGTTTACCATGCCTTCAATATCCTTAAGTTTCAAATTGTTAGCTATTATGTATCTTACAATAGAGATATCAATTTGATCTTTCTCAATATTATTATACAAGTCATAAATTTTGTTCATCTCAACAAAATTCCCTTCATTAGCAATAGTTAAATTAATCTTCTCTATCTTTGGCTTCCAAGGTTGTTGAGATTTTCCTGTCGATTGTTTAGAAGTAGTAAATTTCTCTATATGTTTTGCTTCGTCTTCTTTTTCTTCACTAGATTCAACAATTGTCAACAATGTCTTTTGTCTCTTCCCTGGAATAGCGGCTTGTTGCTTGACCCTTTTGGTCTTGTTTGTCATAGCTTCCACTAATCTTTCTAATTTCCTCTTCGACTCACTTGGTTGTACATCTAACACTACTTCGTGGAATGCTCTATTTCGAAGATGTCTCTACAATAGACATTGATAAAGGTTGCACATTCATTATACCTTGCTTCATAGTCTGTCTGACTACCTATGACTCACTTTAAGTCATACCGGCCTCTGTTAAAGCTTTCTTCACTATTGTCTCTATCTTCTTGTGAGATGCCTTCTCTAAGGATGCCTGATGAGCTGATTGGTTAAACTCTTCATAAGTCTCAAATCTATAATCGACTAGGCCCTTCTCATATTTTAACAATAAATCAATGTATCCAACTGCTACTTCATCACTCAATTCATAACCTAAGGGATCAAGACATGTTTCCTAAGGTTCTACTACTTGAATATAAGTAAAATCTATATCAACCATAACACATATATTTACTTTAAATCTTTCTACAATTGCAGGTGCAATTATGAATCTTTGTCTCATCTCATTCTAAAATGTTTTCATTATCAAATTCTCACTATCCAAGATTTTATCTACTAGATGTCTTCTACATACATCTGTGATCTTCTCGATTGTACATCTCTTATTGCTCATAATCTCTGTGACTAACAAATATGGAAATCTCTAAAGTACATGAAAGAATATACGATTGATTAGAGACTGAAATCTAAACACACCATTCTTGGTCCTCTTGATTTTCTCCAAGTTTTCAAGAAGTTGCATTCTTAGAATTTCAATAAGGTTAACTTGTTCCTTCTCAACACATATCTTATAAGGTGCATAGATGAATTTGACTAACAATTCATCAATCTTAGAACTTGCACATATAGAGTATGCAATGGCTCTACTCAGGAATCTTACATCATCTTGTTTAATGGTGTTTATCACCATGGCCTTTCCATTATAAATTGCTTTTGTGTAGCTCTCAACCTTCTTCTTAACAAGTTTTCGCCTATAGGTACACTGCCTTGTTTGTTAAGACCAGTTACCTCATGAATAAGGTCGACTAAAATATCAACTACACTGTCTTCCATCCATAGTTTTCCATCATGAATTCTACTTAGTATGATCTGTGTCCACCCATTGATGTCTAATTCATAGTAGAAATGATATTTGAAAAGATCTAGTTCCTTCAAGTGTTCAAATCTAGGCTTCATAGTGATATCATGGTTAAAGACTAGTTCCATATCCTTGTTCATATACTCACTCCTGATAGATTCAAACTTACTATTAAGATAACTTCCTACATCTTCCAAATAAACTACATTGTTTGGATTAATGGAACATTAGGGTTTCCTCCTATAGGTTTCACAAAAACAACTTTCAATTTTGGTCTCTCCTCATTCTCAACATTATGAACTACTAACATAAATGTGAGTCTATCAAATATATACTTTTTATCAAATAAATTATGCAAATAAATGATAAAATACCTCTTTCCAAAAATAGGGTTTGATTCGAAATCACCTTGTTAAGTCACTTCTGAGTGCTTTATGCTTCTAATGTAATCACAATGAAGTTGTAATCAAGTCTGTACTCCATTTTATTCCTTCAACTCGAATTTGCATTAACTACGTACTTTGCAAACACAAAAAAGTTGCTAATTACATTTTGAAATCAAATATCTGCTCAAGATATTTTATTCAATCTTCAGATGCTACCCAAAGCTTACCATAGTTTCCTTCCATCATGACAATGCTTCAAGAATCTCTGCTCTACAAAATTCTCCATAAAAACATGTTTTTCATCTTCTGATACAGAATTAACTTTCTTTGTAATAACAGTAACGCTTAATTCCTTCATAACAAGTTTAGATAACCTCCAAATTTCAAGCAAGCTTAGATACTGTCTAAACTTATCTCGATACACCTTTTTCCCAACTTTGCTACCCATAATTCGATCTCTGAATGAAGTTTCAAATTCTGGTGTTGTGAACAAGCTTAATTCAACTTAATTGAATCAAACTCGATTACTGACTTCGATCTTCCTATCTCATCATCTTCTAACTTTTCTTTTGAGATGTCTAATCCTTTTACAAATGCCTCATTGAGTTATTCTTGAAGTTCACTGACTACATTTCTTTGTTCCTCATTATCTTTGTTAGTTTCAGAGTTCCTCTCATGATTCCTTCTATTTCCAGAGTTTCTTCCATTGTTCCTTCTATATCCAATTTTTTTGTCCATTTTGCAATACTACAATAGATGCAAGATGAGCCCACTACCCAAACATGCACTTCCAATTACAAGAAGAGCTCACTACCCAAACAAGTAATTAGACTTCTGGTATATAGGTATTGTGACTTCTTTCTTAATTGATCTTTAGCTCGATCTTAGATCACAAAAATAGCTTCTCAAAACTTCGCATATATCGCTTTCACAGAAGTTCACATATAATTGTTCAACATAACATATCACAACTTCTACATTGCACACTATAAATTCGCAAGATGTCCTTTGCATAAATACCATGCTTTTCCACAAATTGTTGCTAGGTTGACCAAGATCACAATATACTTTTCCAACTTAGAGTAAACATTTAGGATGTCAACCCTAATTGGTCAAGTAATTAGTTTGTAAACAAAATAATTCCTTCATTTAATTTCGCTATCCTGTTTTAATGGTAAAACATGAGTATCACTTTTTCATACAATATGTACTGACTTCCGAGGTTATACATGTCAGCATAGACATGTATACAATCTCCATCTAACTTCGCTAGTCATATTATGACGTCAGTAACAAGTTACATACAAAACAATACACTATTGTAAACCAAGTTCATACTTAGATAATTTTCTAAGTACTAAAAGTTAAGTATCTTTATTTCTGAGGTTTCCTGTAAGCATGTACATCATGTGTTGTCATAAATGACAACAATTACATATCTTCATTATCCAATAGTCAAAAATTGACCTCATTTTGATTGCTATAACTATGGACAATCTGAGAGAACACTTGAAGGCACTTGAGGTCTTCTGCCAGGTGGTCAGGATGCAGGTGAACTCTAGCAAATCCAAGGTGATGATTTTCTCTTTGAAAAGAAACAAGAGAGAACAAAATACTTTTATTTTCAATGGCAACCCAATAGAGATGGTGGATGAGTACAAATACCTTGGGGTCAATTTCAACAACAAGCTTAGCTAGGAAACTCGTAGAACAAAAATAATACAACGAGAATGGAGAGTGTTATATTCCTTATAAAATAGATGCAAGAATGCAGAATTATGGGATTGGAAAACCAAAAAAATGCTCTTTGGCTTATTACTTACCCTGGTGATCCCTTATGGATGTGAGATTTGGGGCAGCAATGGGTAGAAACAATCCAAAAGCATTTGATCATCACTAGTCTCAAAATTAAAACCATAGTTCCCTATGAGATCCTCTAGTGCTTCAAGAATCTTTGCTCTACAAAATTCTCCATAAAAACATATTTTTCATCTTCTGATACAAAATTAACTTTCTCTGTAATAACAGTAACTCTTAATTCCTTCATAACAAGTTTAGATAAGCTCCAAATTTCAAGCAAGCTTAAATACTGTCTAAACTTATCTCGATACACCTTTTTCCCAACTGTGCTACCCATAATTTGATCTCTGAATGAAGTTTCAAATTCTGGTGTTGTGAACAAGCTTAATTCAACTTAATTGAATCAAACTCGATTACTGACTTTGATCTTCCTATCTCATCATCTTCTAACTTTTCTTTTGAGATGTCTAATCCTTTTACAAATGCCTCATTGAGTTATTCTTGAAGTTCACTTACTACATTTCTTTGTTCCTCATTATCTTTGTTAGTTTTAGAGTTCCTCTCATGATTCCTTCTATTTCCAGAGTTTCTTCCATTGTTCCTTCTATATCCAAAGTTTTTGTCCATTTTGCAATACTTTGTTGCATGTCTGAAGTTGGATATTATTAATTGCTTTGAACCATGCATGAAAAAGTAATATAGTAATGTTGAATGGTAATAGTAACCATGCACAAAGATAACTCATAACACTATATTTTGTTAATTAGGGAAGCGCTGGCCAAGGGAAAACCTTGGTGGGGATAATACCTGTAGACACCTAAAAACCTTTAGAAAATAAAGTATTTTTATTTTCTGAAAAAGTCCTGATGACATCATCATTTATTAATTAATTAATTATTTAATTAATTAATTAATTTTTATGCCATTAAATCCCTTTATCTTAATTAAAAATATTTAATTAAGGAATCCCTCCCAAAAATGTTTAAATCTTATTTAAACATTATTTCCTTATTTATTAATTATTTAATTAATAAATTGACCAAAAATCCTAAAATAAATAAAAAATTTATTTTTTGCCCAAAACTTGGCCAATTTCCTTATGACCAATAACCTCTTCCAAAATCTTCTAATCCTTCTTTAATTTCGATTAAAAGCTAATCTCATCATTTCCTACCCCTAACCCCAACTCAAAATATTTAATTAAAATTAAATATTAATCCTCATGTTTATTAAAATTTTTTTAATAAATATCTCCTCAACCCAAACCCTTGAAATAAATAAAACTTTATTTATTTCTTAAAAAGTCTTTATCCTCATCCTAAGAAGTTCTAGACTCTTCTAGAAAGTCTTCATCCTCATCCTAGGAAATTCTAGACTATTCTAGAAAGTCTTTATCCTCATCCAAAATCTAGACTCTTCTAGAAGATGTCTTTAAACCTAATCCTAATCCCCTCCTAACCTTGTCACATTCCCTAAACATGGGTTAAAACTTACTAACCCAAGCCAAAGTTAATAAATATCTCCTCCTTCACCCACCCTCATTAAATGTCATCCACTTGCCTATCCCTAAGCTAATCCTAAACCATCCTAATTCATCCTCTAGTCATTTGCACAAGCCTAAACAAGCTTAAAACTTTCCTAATCAAGTCCAAGTCGAAATTTCTCTCATCACCCTCAAAATATCTCAACCATAAAACTTTATGAAGTCCACTAGGTCATAAATGACTCTTACAAGCCCTTTTATTGCTCTTACAAGTCATTATGAGGGTCTTTATGAAGATTTTATCCCTTGAGCCTCCTTTGTTGACTCATCCTTCCCCTTTCCTCCATCCTCTCACCATGTGACATGTGTCACTCCTTGATTGGCTATAAGGAAGCACAATCCATGTGCTCTCCTCTCATGCAATCTGAGCCCTCCATAAGCTTTTTCCCATCCTTGCATCTTAGCCCTCAAACCCTCAAGCCTCTTGCCTATAAATTGGATCCTTCCCCTTTGCAAAATAACACAATCCATGAAGTAAAGTTATAATGCTATTTTGAGAGCCAAATCCATACTAAAGCCATCTATCCACACCAAAAATCCACAATCATCCATTGAAGCCTTTGGAAGCATATTGAGCATACATCCTATCCATTTAGACAAAGCTACTCAACAAGAGAGCTTCTCATTGAGAGAGCCCATTAATGGCTCATATTCTCAATTGAGATCTCATCTTAGTCTATCTTGAAGTTTATGAATTTTTTTTAGTTTGTAGAAGCTTTATTTAAATTTGTTTTCTATTAGCATACTAACATTGCTCATATACATTTTGGCACGCCCGGTGGGACCCCGCATGGGTCATCTTCATTAGCTTTTTTAGTCAAGTTTTGTATGTCATTTGCTGATTTTGGCTAATTTTGCTTGTTTTTGTGATTGGTAGGATTGTATAAATTGGTTTTGTAGGTCCACATGAGCATGAAGAAGACAAAGGAACTCATAGTCTATCTCATAGTATTTGCAGATTTTTCAAGCTTATAGGTGGACAAAGCACTTGGAATTCTTCTTCCTCTTCTTGTCTATATTCTTCTTATTCCATCTACTTCTTCTTCTTCTTCTTGTGGGAGATCTTGGCCATTTTTTTTTAAGGAAGCAAAATCATACACACTTCTTTTTAGTGCTTAAAATGAACCCCCAAATCATACTTAAATCCATTAAAAAATTAAAAATTTGCAAAAAAGAAAAAATCTTTTAACAAGTGAAACTAAACCAATCTAATCATTTGCATCCTTGCAACATCAAGGTTTTAGATGCATTCATGCAAAGTTAGGAACACTTCATTTTTGGGAATTTAAAAAGAACTTCAAGTTTCTATTTCAAAAGGTTCAAAATCAACACTAAGTGCACACTAAAATCTAAATCAAACTCAAAGCATCAATCAAGGATAAAATGAACCTCATTTGCAAATATTTTAAAGTTCTTTTAAAAATCTTATGAAAACTAAGAGTCCTAAATGGTTTCCAAAAATTGTCATAGAAGCTTTGCAATTTTTTCCAAACAAATGTCTTGTTGCAAAATCTTGAATGTTTCTTAGGTTTTTCATGCATCAAAACAATCTAGGAATATCATTTTTGGGCTTAAAACATGCAAACTAAAACACAAAATCTTGAATGACAAGCAAAGTCCAAAGAGTTATTTTCACTTTTGAGTCCAAAACAATCTTGAATGATCTAAGGTTAAAACAAAGCACTTCAAAGTTCTTAAAACAACACCCAAAATCTCAATCTTGAATGCTCAAAAAAAAAAAACTTGAATATTTAATCACTTGTCTTTGAATGCATGTTGCTAAAATCACTCTTGAGTGCCATGGATTAAAATCAAGTTTTTTTTTATTTTTTATGAATGCATGATTAAAACAAACTCACACTCAATCTTGAATGCCTAACAATCAATGAACATCGCATGGTCTTGACGCATTTTCAATGGCGCTCGCATTTCTTATGTTGACAATCTCTCGACTTCCATTATGCTAACGACGCTATCAAGTTGGAATGAACATTGTATGCCATAATCACAAGTGTCTTCAATCATAGCTTACAAAATCTAAATCATCAATTGGAAAAGAACTCTGTTTTTTAGCCCAAGGTCATCTGAATCTTCTCTCCCCTTGTCGCCTTTGCAGGCCATCTTGGGTGCATAAGACTAGGATCCAAAACCTTGTTTTTAGTTTTAGGAGGCCTGCTTGGGGATTTCATCACCCCTTGGGACGACCTCAACTCTAGCGTTTCGGCGGAGTATAAAGATCGGGAGGTGAATCCAAAGACACCTCTCTTGGGATCAAGATTTTGTCACTCGGGCTAAGCCTCAAGGAACTTTATACCCTTGAGAAGTGAAAGAGGAGAAGTGGGTTACCGCTCCTCTCGGTTGTGTGACATCTTTTTGGTTTCATCTACGGATTTGGGCCTCACGTACCTTGCGTATATCGAGGACTCCCTAGCTATAACAAATTTCATCCTTGTAGAAAGCTTCCTAGGATGTTGGTGTGTTTGATGTACTTGCTCCAAAATTTTGTCTGCTTGTTTGTTCATAGCTTTTGAATGAATGTTTGCCAACTTTGGTCAAAATCCCAAAAAAGCAAAAATCTCCTAGCTCAAGGCATACTTAGCGTAGTCACTGCCTCATCAGAAAATCATCCAAGCTCCCCTGATGCAACCGAATCTATCTAGTTCTTTGCCTTAGAAAAATCCCAAATCCAAATTCCATCCAAATCATCCCCCCCATCCAGCTAGCAACCCAATCCAAAATCACACCCAAGCCTTTAGAGAGTTGTTGTCATTCTGCTAGAATTTGCTATCCACTCAATCCGACCAATCAACCAATCTCACCAAGGTTATCCCTTTGACAGAGCATTGTCTAGGGTAATCCAGCTTTGTCACTTGTATCCCTCATCACCTTGAGCTAAAGGTTGGGATCCACAAGTGGTCAATCTTGTGTCATGCCATAGGATCACTAGTCTATCCTTAAGTTGACACAATCACCACGAATCCTGCACATAGGAAAGCAAAACTCTCACTTTTTGATAGCATACCCTTGAAGTCTTCCATCCACAGGAAAGCCAAAAATCTCCAGCCAATCCTCCTTAGGTCTGTCATACAGCTTTGACTCTCCCTAGGAAATCTTTCATCAGCCAATCCAAAATCTGTGCTTAACCCAAATCCAACCATGAGCTTCCGTGTTCATCCATATGCAAGACCCCATCCCCATCAAACTCACCATCAAAGCATGAAGTACCAATCCTATCATGATGTGTTTGGTCGCATTGTCCTTGCTCCCGCCACCTCCTATTCCAATGATGATGAAAATCTTGTTGACTATGATGGGTATATTGAAAGCCTTAGAAACATTCCCCCAAGCATCCCCCAAAATCCAAGAGTTATTCCAAACTATCTAGTCATGCCATCCGATATTCCAGCTTCCCCTCCATCACCCCATCAACCAAGCTTCCAATCTTCCACCCCCATCACACTAGTTATTCCTGTCAATCCACCTCCACCTTCGACACATGAGTCTCCAAGGAATCTCCTAGAGGAAATACAAGAAAAGTTGCCTCCAACAGTCGATAAGCCATGTCATCTAATCCAACCATGTGAAGTAGTCAGTGATGAAGCTTCCCCATCTATAATATCACCTCCATCTCCCATAGCTATCATCCCCATACCATCCATCAAATTGCTTAAAATCCTTCCACTTCCTACAAGCATCAAAATCCCACCACCTGTCAAATCCCTCCAAATCCTATCCACATCGCCTCCAAGCATTTCCCAAATCTCTCGTAATGACCCTTATGCATCCATCTTCTACTCACCCATCTCCACTACTGAATCTCCCATCTATCCATCCACTGCCTTTGAAGAATCCATCCCTTCACCTCCTATCGCACCATCCACTCCAAACCAATCCTATCAAGATCCTGCCCAAAAGCATTTTGACATCCCCCAAAGCATAAATGAAGATATCATCGTACCATGTCTTCCATCCACAGTGCAGTCACCATCTCCTCCATCTCCAAAACCTCGAGCCATATCTCCTCCACTACAAGATATCTTGTCATCCCACCAGCTACATCAAGATCCTATCCTTCCATCTCCCCCGCTCCATGCTTCCATCTTACCACCTATCTAAGCTATTCCACCATATATAATCTACCCTCTTGGTTCACTTACATTCATCCACAGTGGCCCTCTCTCAGCAGAAGAATTAAGAACAGTATCTCCCCATTGCAATACACCTAATAAATCACTTCCACCATTTTCTGCAAGTAAAAAGTTTCCTCAGCTTGTTCAAATGCTCAATCGATGGCATTATCAAGGTCAAGGTTTAGGACCACAAGAGCAAGGAATCAGAGAGCCTATTATTGCACAAAAAAATCTAGGATTTCATGGTCTTGGATATGTATCCAAAGGCTCACCATCTAAAGGTGTTGGTACACTGCACCCCCAAACCAAGCCTATCTCCAAGCCCACCATGCCAACCTCCCATCACTTCTTCAAGAAATCTTATGTCATCCCCCCTCCACCATCTTTGCAACCCAAAACAACCTACCATATCCCCCCTTCATCCGCTAAATCCATTTTGGGTCCCTATGTCCCAAAATCTACCATCCTCCATCCTCCTATCAGCCATCATAAAAATCCTATTCCATCCATTCCTATGCAAGATCAACAAAGGCACATATTAGGGCACATCATCCATCATCATCCCCCTACATGCTCTTTCATATCCTCTCCATCTCACAAAGCTTCTCCTAACCATCTTCCCAAAGCTTACCACAGCAATGTGAATGCCAACTTCAAAATGCATAAAGCTAAAAATCCACATCCTAGGCAATCATATGTCTATTCTAAAAGACATACTCCAAAAAGGCAAAATCCAATCAAAGAATGCAAAACAATGCAAAAGCCTATGAAAAGCAAATCCAAAACCATGTGGATCCCCAAGAAAAAAGTTGAAACCCAATGCATAATGGCATCCACCATTGCTAATCCCCCATCTAGTGACTCATGTCCCCCATCTCCTAACTCCATCTTGGGTGCCTATATCCCCAAGCACGCTTCCACAAATCCTCCATCACGCCCGCATCTACCATCTATCCCCCATATGCTATTTTCACACCCGTCCCAACATGTGCCAATGTTTCTCTTGCAAGCATCCCCATCTCATGCTCCTTTCCAACATTTTCATCCCTCCATCTCCTACCATCAATCCCATATAATCCAATCTATTGCATAAATCACACATCTGGTATACCAACAACCAGTGAAAAATCCCAAAAAAGCCAAAATAGCTGAAGAAAGCCAAAATCATTCCAGCTAAGTCCAAAGTCAAAAAGTCAAAAAAGAAAAGAAAAATAAAGCGTCCACTGGTGAAAACTTGGCAATTCAAGCGCCTTGGACAAGTACCATGATGAAAACTTGGCAAACAAGCATCATGCGTAATCTAGCCATCCCCAGCTTAGCCTATCATCCTCATGCTTTTGGTCACATCTTGCCATCCAACTCCATCTTCCAATTTATCCACCTATCTTTCATCCTCCAGCTTTTATCTCTCACTATCCACCTATCCTCCACCCTCCATCTTCCATCTCACACCATCCACTTATCTACTGCAGCTTCAGCCAACCATCCCAACTATCATCCATCTCCCTAGCCCCTTCAACTTTTTCCATCCAAGCTTCAATCCTATCACATCCATAATAAGACGTCCTTCCGTATGTTATCTTTTGATTGGGGGCACTATATTCCTTGGAGATCTTGTCTTGTCCATCCTCCCTTGTCATTGGTATCTAGCTCTAGGCTATCCTCATGCAAACCCAATGTCATCTCTTTATATCCGTCATAATCCTAGCTATCCACCATCCTATCCAGCCATCTCATCCTACTCCTCTAGCTATCCTTGGTCACAAAATCTTTCATCATCATTGGATGCGTCCTGCCAAATCCATATCTTTTGCTATCACCCCACCCTTAGCTTTCGCATCTTGCACAACATCGAACCATCCCGCTATCCTATCATCCTGAGCTTTTGCCTGCTTGTAACTATCTTGGTCCGTTAGCTTGTACCATATCTTGATTAGCTCACTTGTAAATATCTTGGTCTGTCAGCTTGTACATCCTCTTTAGCTTAGTACCATTGTATCTATCCAGTGTTCGTGTCAGTTCATCCTTGATCAGCATCTTGCACCCATCACACATCTTGGTTAGCTATTCCAACGCATCCTTTAGCTAGATTTCCTGTCACCAAAGTGTTAT
The DNA here is from genome assembly GCA_028749045.1 of Cupressus sempervirens. Lineage (NCBI taxonomy): Eukaryota > Viridiplantae > Streptophyta > Pinopsida > Cupressales > Cupressaceae > Cupressus > Cupressus sempervirens. Next base: position 1,059,427,706 of record CM053787.1, on the reverse strand, counting down.
CTTTCTTAGTTCAGCTTGCCAAATGCATCACTCATCCAAATCCACCAGCTTCAGTGCTCTCCGATAGGTCCTTGCAGGATATAGCTTTCCTCATGTCTGATCTTGGTCTGTTAGTACCTTGTTCTACCCATCTCATTGGCAAACGACTCTCTTTTGGATTTTCACTTTCTTTTGATTTGGGATCTTCCCTTTTGGGTCTTGAAGTATCTTTTCCAAGAAATCTCCTTGTTCCCTCCTCAAGGTTGCCACGATCTTCCATATCATGGTATGTTGCGAATGGGGCAATTAGAGCGTAAGGTCTTGATCAGGTCTTTCATTTGTTTTTCTTTTCTGCTTGTGGGTTCTTCAGTGTCGTTTCCACGCTGCTTCCTCTAGGATTCATGTGTGATGCTGGGGCAATCCTTGCATGTTTTTTTTGAGTTAGTTTGTCAGTCCTTTGGATGGTTGGTGAAAAGGCCTTGATGTTCTTGGTAACCTTGGCAATTAACCAATAGTCCTATAGCAAATCTAGTGCTCAACTACATGGTGGTACTTCTCTTTGAAGTATCCCCCCGCTCAAAAAGCTTCAATGGTTTTCCTTCATCTCCATTATCCCCCATCCATATCCAACATTTGTCTCTCCTACCCCATCTTATGCATCAGTATCTCTTTGAATCACTCATCACTCTTAGCTTTAGGGATCCACAATCCTAGTCTTAGGGATCCACCAATCCAAATCAATCCACCAAGCCTCATCTTTTGAGATCCACAATCCTAGTCCTAGGGATCTCCGAAACCCATCTTCCACCAATCTGACTCTTTGAAATCCTGTTGCATCAGCTTTTTAATCCCCTCATCCATCTCCCTATCCTGGATTCCTTTTTATAGCGCTCAGCTCCTTCATCCTCCACCTTCCCTAAAGTCTTAAGCTTGCTTCCTCTTGTGCCTCTGATTCTCCCTTTATCATTCTCCCATAGTGAGAGTTTGAGCTAACCAAACCTCTTCTCTTAAGAAAATCTGAGTCTCCTTGCTCATCTCGGATTCTTGTACTTTTCAAGAAGCCATCGAGCCTCGCTTTCTCTCCTCGCTACCTTCTTGAGGGGGCATCTCACAGTCCATTCTCTCCTCTTCTGCTCTAGCCTTGGGCATCTTATTTTCTTATCTTTGATGCCATGCCACTTGCGGCATCACATCAAAGAGGGGCAAAATGTAGACACCTAAAAACCTTTAGAAAATAAAGTATTTTTATTTTTTGAAAAAGTCCTGATGACATCATCATTTATTAATTAATTAATTAATTTTTATGCCATTAAATCCCTTTATCTTAATTAAAAATATTTAATTAAGGAATCCCTCCCAAAAATGTTTAAATCTTATTTAAACATTATTTCCTTATTTATTAATTATTTAATTAATAAATTGACCAAAAATCCTAAAATAAATAAAAAATTTATTTTTTGCCCAAAACTTGGCCAATTTCCTTATGACCAGTAACCTCTTCCAAAATCTTCTAATCCTTCTTTAATTTCGATTAAAAGCTAATCTCATCATTTCCTACCCCTAACCCCAACTCAAAATATTTAATTAAAATTAAATATTAATCCTAATGTTTATTAAAAAAGTTTTAATAAATATCTCCTCAACCCAAACCCTTGAAATAAATAAAACTTTATTTATTTCTTAAAAAGTCTTTATCCTCATCCTAAGAAGTTCTAGACTCTTCTAGAAAGTCTTCATCCTCATCTTAGGAAATTCTAGACTATTCTAGAAAGTCTTTATCCTCATCCAAAATCTAGACTCTTCTAGAAGATGTCTTTAAACCTAATCCTAATCCCCTCCTAACCTTGTCACATTCCCTAAACATGGGTTAAAACTTACTAACCCAAGCCAAAGTTAACAAATATCTCCTCCTTCACCCACCCTCATTAAATGTCATCCACTTGCCTATCCCTAAGCTAATCCTAAACCATCCTAATCCATCCTCTAATCATTTGCACAAGCCTAAACAAGCTTAAAACTTTCCTAATCAAGTCCAAGTCGAAATTGCTCTCATCACCCTCAAAATATCTCAACCATAAAACTTTATGAAGTCCACTAGGTCATAAATGACTCTTACAAGCCCTTTTATTGCTCTTACAAGTCATTATGAGGGTCTTTATGAAGATTTTATCCCTTGAGCCTCCTTTGTTGACTCATCCTTCCCCTTTCCTCCATCCTCTCACCATGTGACATGTGTCACTCCTTGATTGGCTATAAGGAAGCACAATCCATGTGCTCTCCTCTCATGCAATCTGAGCCCTCCATAAGCTTTTTTCCATCCTTGCATCTTAGCCCTCAAACCCTCAAGCCTCTTGCCTATAAATTGGATCCTTCCCCTTTGCAAAATAACACAATCCATGAAGTAAAGTTATAATGCTATTTTGAGAGCCAAATCCATACTAAAGCCATCTATCCACACCAAAAATCCACAATCGTCCATTGAAGCCTTTGGAAGCATATTGAGCATACATCCTATCCATTTAGACAAAGCTACTCAACAAGAGAGCTTCTCATTGAGAGAGCCCATTAATGGCTCATATTCTCAATTGAGATCTCATCTTAGTCTATCTTGAAGTTTATGAATTTTTTTTAGTTTGTAGAAGCTTTATTTAAATTTGTTTTCTATTAGCATACTAACATTGCTCATATACAATACCCACTAGATAATATATTGATATAAAAGTTCCTTGTTAGAGGATGGACCCTTTTAGGAGTCAATGAGAAAATTCAGTATAGAGAGTCCCTATTAGGAGACTTTGAATCCTTGTTAGGAGATTCCAACCCTATTAGGAGTTGTAGTACAGTAGATGCAAGATGAGCCCACTACCCAAACATGCACTTCCAATTACAAGAAGAGCTCACTGCCCAAACGAGTAATTAGACTTCTGGTATATAGGTATTGTGACTTCTTTCTTAACTAATCTTTAGCTCGATCTTAGATCACAAAAATAGCTTCTCAAAACTTTGCATATGTCGCTTTCACAGAAGTTCACATATAATTGTTCAACATAACATATCACAACTTCTACATTACACACTATGAATTCGCAAGATGTCCTTTGCATAAATACCATGCCTTTCCACAAATTGTTGCTAGGTTGACCAAGATCACAATATACTTTTCCAACTTAGAGTAAACACTTAGGATGTCAACCCTAATTGGTCAAGTAATTAGTTTGTAAACAAAATAATTCCTTCATTTAATTTTGCTATCCTGTTTTAATGGTAAAACATGAATATCACTTTTTCATACAATATGTACTGACTTCCGAGGTTATACATGTCAGCATAAACATGTATACAATCTCCATCTAACTTCGCTAGTCATATTATGACGTCAGTAACAAGTTACATACAAAACAATACACTATTGTAAACCAAGTTCATACTTAGATAATTTTCTAAGTACTAAAAGTTAAGTATCTTTATTTATGAGGTTTCCTGTAAGCATGTACATCATGTGTTGTCATAAATGACAACAATTACATATCTTCATTATCCAATAGTCAAAAATTGACCTCATTTTGATTGCTATAACTATGGACAATCTGAGAGAACACTTGAAGGCACTTGAGGTCTTTTGCCAGGTGGTCGAGATGCAGGTGAACACTAGCAAACCCAAGGTGATGATTTTCTCTTTGAAAAGAAACAAGAGATAGCAAAATACTTTTATTTTCAATGGCAACCCAATAGAGATGGTGGATGAGTACAAATACCTTGGGGTCAATTTCAACAACAAGCTTAGCTGGGAAACTCGTAGAACAAAAAGAATACAACAAGAATGGATAGTGTTATATTCCTTATAAAATAGATGCAAGAATGCAGAATTATGGGATTGGAAAACCAAAAAAATGCTCTTTGGCTTATTACTTACCCTGGTTATCCTTTATGGATGTGAGATTTGGGGCAGCAATGGGTAGAAACAATCCAAAAGCATTTGATCATCACTAGTCTCAAAATTAAACCATAGTTCCCTATGAGATCCTCTAGTGCTAAGATTGCCCCCCATGAATCTATTGTCATGGAGTGAAGTGATTCAAGTCTTTTTTGGTTTGATCAAAAAGGTTGGTCATGGGTTGGTTTGAATAGTATAGTTAGATACTTGGGCATCCCTTTTGTTATTTCCCCTTCAATAAAAGATATGTGGAATTAGATATATATTAAGATTGAAAAGAGGCACCAAAAGTGGCAATCTCATTTACTATCATTAGCTGGAAGGGCATAAATTGTTCAAAAGGTACTTTCATCACATTCGATATATTTTGCTTCTGCATGGTTATTCAATAATTATCAAATTGAGAAACTTGAGAAAATTATGAGAGATTTTCTCTAGTCAAATGGTAAGGGCAATAAGAAAAGGCATGCAAACAACTAGAAATGATGTTGTATGCCTAGATCTTGGGGAGGTCTTGAGATGAGAGACCTTAAGATTAATGGCATAACACTTGCTTCTAAATGGATTCTCAAATCCATCTCCGGTAATGAACCTTGGAAGTTACTAGTAAGAAATGATCTAGGGAAATTTTGTTATCAGAAAATTTAAAAGATGGAAAGATGTTCCCTTTGTTGATATTATACTTGGTAACTAATTTGATCTCAAAACTTTTGGTTCTAGTGTTTTTGCATTTGTTTGGAAAGTTTGGACCCAAGTAAGAAGATTGCTACTTTTCAAAGGTGCAGTAGATGATCCTCTATGCTTCTCAGTTATAAGTAGATCTATCTGGTGGGGTATTGAACTCAATGGGAAACCCTTAGCTCTGGCATAGAGCTGCTATGCAAGAATTTGGTATGATAAAGGGATTAAAGTTCTTAGTAATATTCTTATTAACCATATAATGGGGACTTGGGAAGAACTTAAGGCTAAATTTGATCCTTCAATCACCCATAAGAAAACATATTCCATTCTTAAGAAAGTTGTAGGTGCATTTTTCCTAAGTAAATTGATTTGCAGTATTGAGGTCTATAAAGGAATCAAATGGCAAGATAGCTCTACATTTTCAGATATCACTACTAAGAAGATTTACAATATGCTTAAAGAGGACCCATCTATTTTGAAAGCACTAAATAAAAATTGGTCCATAAACTGGAAAAAAATCAACTAGCAATTTGTTCTTCATTTGTTTTGGCATCAAGCCATATAAACCAAAAAAGTTTATTTTTGTTGGATGTATTTATTAAAAAATTGCTATTGTTAACAATTTTAGATATTATAGGTTAGACCTTTTCAGGGTTTTTATCTCCTTTATAAGGACAATCTCTCTCTTAGTAATGTTGGAATTAAATGTAGAGTAACTGAGGGGGGGGGGGGGTGAATTAGTTACTTACAAAAATTAATCCACAGATCCCTTAGATGTCTTAAAGATCTAGTTACTGCTGATACTCGATAAACATAAAAAAAATGTTGTAACTCAGTAAATTAAACTGTTACTTATCTTCAAGCAAACATGCATGCAATTGAAAACAAAATAAACACAAGAGACACCAGATTTAACGTGGAAACCCAATATGGGAAAAACCACCAAGTAACTAGTCACCAATTTTTCACTCTTCTGAAGTGAGCCATGTTAGGAGCCAACCCTATTAAAGGTTACAATACACACTATTAGGTGTGACCCTGTTAGAGGATTTAATCACCCTGTTAGGAGTGGCCTTGCTAGAGGTCTTTAGAACAATTCAACTGAACTGTCACCTTGTTAGAGGATTTACAAAATGGTTGTTAAACCAACTCTATTAAGAGATTTGAAATCACTGCTACAATGGTTAGAAAGCAACAATGAATTGACCTGAACAAGATGCAACTGAATTTGCAGACTACAAGTCTCTGTTCAGCATTATTAGATCCTCCTTGATCAAGTATAGCTTTGTTGCTCCTTAATGATCTCTGATCATCCTTCCAATTTGCTTCCACAATAATCAGTCTTCATATTACATTAATTCCACACACACTTCCTCTTCACTCTTAAAATTCACAACTTGACCTCTTAATTATACCATTCAGATTGTCAAGTTAGCCCATTTACATGTTACATTTACCAATAAACCATACATAAGTCGGCTACAAATATTACTCTAAACAAAAAAATGTTATTTCATAAAACAATGAAATCCTTTACTAGCTGACCCTACTCGGTAAATACTGCTTCCAAAAATTTCCTAAGTTAACCTTCTTGACTCGGTTAATATTGCAATATCCATAAAATCCTTTAGCTGCTAAGTTTACTCAGCAAGAACTGAATTCCTTAATGAGAGCTCATTAAGAACTGCTTCTACCACATTTCCTTTGATGACTTAGTGAGCTCGGTAAGAACTGTTTCTGCCACATTTCCTTTGATGATCGAGTTAGCTCGATAAGATTGTTTACTCGGTAGATACTGCAAGTTTTCTTTACTAACCTCCTGGGCTCGATAGATTCTGTCCTTTTTCCTTGCTGACCATCTGAGCTTGGTAGACTCTGTCCTTTGCCTTGCTGACCTTCTGAGCTCGGTAGACACTGTCCTTTGCCTTGCTGACCTTCTGAGCTCGGTAGACACTATCCTTTGCCTTGCTGACCTTATGAGCTCAGTAGACTCTATTTGATGACTGATATGACATTTGTGTGACATCAAAGACAACACACAATTGAACAATTGTATCCAACAAGTAATTATTAACCAGTTCATTTTTTAATATAGCAATTTCTCTGCTCATCAAGAATGTCTCATCTATGGATATGGGAATTCTAGCCTCCATAGCTTTTGCTTCTCTCTTTTTGTGATAGGTGTTTGCATGCAGGTGATTCTTGGGAGCTGCAGGGTTGATCTTTCATCAACTTCAACATGGTATCAAAGCTCTAGATCTTCATGCCCTTGTTCTGTACTCGAGAGATTTGGCATCAATTTTCAAATATGTGGTTTTTAGAGTATTTTGTATTGGATTTTAGGGGACCTATTTTTCAGAGCACTGTGAGCCCAAACAAACATCACCGTTGAGCTTAGAGCACTCAAAAACATCCATTTCCATATAAAATATGTCTAGTTTGGACACTTTTGAAATGTGAGGCATTTTTTTTGCACCCAGGTCATTTGACTTGGGCACACAAATCAAAGTGATGGTTATTTTATTTTTCAAAAAAAAAAATTGGAGGTGTATTTTGATTGTTTGTTTTATTTTACAAACAAAACTTTTTTGATTGCCTATTGGGCACATGTGATTTGGGGGCTCTTTTAATGGTACCTTGCATGTATCTAAGGGTATTGTACTTCCCACCTATGCAACTTCCCTTTGTTCCTTGGCACAGTCACTGCCTCATGCTTTCCTATAGGAGTTCCTTATTTGTTCATAGTGGATGTTTTCTCCATAGGCATGGCAGGCAATTACAACGATGCCTTGCAAGTGAAGTATGTAGAGTTTCATGTGCCTTCACCATTAGTGCCCACTCATGAGAATTACATCGTGAGGTATTGTAAGAAACATTCAAAAGGATTATGGGTTGTTGCTGATATTTTGTTGGACAACCTATGAGGAAACCCTACCAACATGATAAGGTGTCGAAGACGGCCATCTGACTGCTTTATTCAAGAGATGCCCAATGGCTATTCCAAGGTGGACAAGAGAGTGGTCCACCATATTTATCATCAGCGGGCTTCTTGTGTGATGGAGGGCCTTGATTGTTTGGCCTCATTTTTGTCACATGCACATGATTTGAAGGTCACTCAAGTGTTTGGAGGCACAAATTTTGTTGGAGGCCACAATTTCCTACATCCACATTGGCCCTCTAATCTTGATATGCGATAAAGGATGATTTGGAGTTCTTGAACCATCAAATATTTTTGGTGGGTTTTCCATTAATCACGATGGTGCTTGATTTTTGGCAGTTTTTCATATTATTTCCACGCTTTGGGATTGAAACTACACCTTTTGCAATGGGTTCACCGTAGGTGAATGAGCCTATTTTTTGGCTTTGTAGCAGGCCACACACACCTTTGTTTATGCACACCATATCAACGCTTTTTTTTATTTGGCCAGTATTTGTTGGGACTCTCCTATTGTTTTGTCTCCAATCATGGTGGTTTTGGAGTTGGACTTCCACGTATTTGGACTCCTTATGTCAGCACCACTCATCACAATTTTTGTACCATGACATTAGTATCATGTAATCCGTAGTCCACAAAGCAATTATGAGGACAAATTTTTTTGTGGGAACCTCAGTCCATGCACAATTTTGGGCCCATGTCAGCACGTTTGATTTTTTAAGTACTCTCTTTTTGGAGGGATTCACAATGATGGTGTCTTTTAAGGGTTGCATGTGTCCATCCACTAATTTTGGCTCACCTATTTTGTGGTCTTTGGGATATTCTCGATCCCTGCGCCATTTTCTGCATGGTAATCTTTTTTGGCCCTTGAAGTTAGGTGGATTTTTAGGAAGGAATGACACAGGTTCTTAGTCATATTTTTTTCATGCCAAAATTTTTTTGGATTTGTTTGGCATTATCTATGGTGGAAGTTTATGGCGGAAGTCTAGTAAACCGTGCCTCCCTTCTTGATTTGTACAACATTCATTGATGTTTTTGGTGATTGTGTGGCTTGGCATGCTTTTGGAATTTTTTGATCTTCTCTAGTTCTTTTTACCATGAGTTTGGAGGGTTCTTTTTTGTAGAACTTGGTGATTTTTTTTCAAGTCTTTGGAAAGTTTCCAAGTTGACTGGCAGTATTTTTACCTCATGTCAATTTTGTTTGGCCACTAGTTTTTAATCTAACATCGACCCTTGATTTTTTTGGCTTGTTTCCAACGGTTGGATATTTTTTCCTACAGGGGTATTTTTCAAGCATTTTTTTGCCTTGACGACCATTTACCCGTCAAATTTGGGCTCATCCTTATTGATGTCCGCACCATGTCAGCATTGCATCAACACTTCTATCACCCCTTTGGGCTTTGTTTGGACATACCTTCGCATTTTTGCTCATATCTTGGGCATATGGACTCTATTTTTTGCAAACAAGATATTGTTGAAAATCTAGTTCCGAGCCCATCATAGTGCTACAGTTAGTTTTAAGTTTTAATGCTTTTTGATGGATTTTTTAGCTGTCAAAGTCAAGGGTACAATTTTGCACTCTGGGAGGCATCTCTTGAGCATCCGATCTCTGATTTGGGAATTCTTTATATCAATGGAATGGTCTTTCTCAGCTCTTTCCAGTAATGTTAGTTGTTTTTCCAGATTCTGCTCTGTGCACATTCTATTTATTCTTTTGCACTTTTGCATTCTAGTGGATATTTTGGTTGTTTTAGGTCTGGGGATCGATTTTGTTGCTTCAAATGAATTTTCATGACTTATACTATCTATTGTATTATTCTTATGTCTCTTCTAGTCTATTTAGACATCATTTGTATGCATTCTTGCAAACACACTAAGATAAAGTGTCATATTTTATCTGTATTTTCATTTAAGAAATTTTTGCCTTGTTTTTCCTTCTCAGTTTGAGTAGTGTCATCTAAGGACACTCATGCAAATTATTGTATTCTTGAGATTCACCATTTCTTGTGCCTTATTGTACATGCACTACTCATGATTAAAGTGCCATGGGGGGTTGATGTTTTGCCTTTGTTTGTCATCTTCCTTTGTCTAGTGAGCTTCCCTTCTATGGAATTGCCTCATGACGTGTCTGAGATTGATCACCTTAGTACACACATATGTAATCTTTTGTGCATCTTGATCGTGGTTCCTTGACATGCAGTTCTATTGGCCCACTTTTCCAGTTGCTTGTCAACTTAACCTTATTTGCATTAAGAGGTTTATTATATTGTTTCTCATGCTTCATTGGTTTACTGGAGTGAGCTATGTATTCAATATTTGTTCCTATGTACTCGGCACATGTAGTGGCTGGGTACCTATGCATTTCAGTGAGATGGATCATTTACCATATAGACACTCTTCTTTTTGTTCCTACTTTGGTTGCAGCCTTCCATGTTAGATTGATCATCTCTTCAAGATTTGGTGTTTCATGTCATCTGTATCTTATATTCAATTGCCTAATTCAATAAAAATTATAGTCTTCTCTACCTGGTCAAGTTCTATTTCAATGGAGGTTCTTCGAAAAATCAACAATTAATTTTGATAGAGCTTCACAACTTCTACATGCTTCAGTGGTGTTCTTCGTGATCATCTTTTGTTCCTATCTTCTGGGACATTCCCTAGTTTGGAGGCTTCTTGGGTCCTTCACTAGTTTCTTTCAACAAGTTTTCCATCTCTTTTTGGAGTAGGGTTTTTCCCATGTGATTTTCTTTATTTCTCCTTTTTTCATAGATATGGTTGTGCTTGGGTACCTTATTAGGCTCTGTCGTCAGGACCCAAATATACTTTCTATAGTAGTTTCTAGGTTTTTAGCTACTCCCTAAGTTTATCTTAAGGTGGGGTGTTAGAGTAATTAGATATTTCTTAATTAACTCTAGTTTTCTTAAGCTAAACTTTAGGCATCTAATAATTAATTCTTTCATTAATTAATATGATGCAACCTAGGTTAGACCTTTTTAGGGTTTTGATCTCCTTTATAAGGACAATCTCTCTTTGTAATTATTAACCAATTTAGTTTTTAATATAGCAATTTCTCTTTTTGCTCATCTAGAATGTCTCATCTATGGATCTGGGAATTCCAACCTCCATATCTTTTGCTTCTCTCTTTTTGTGACAGGTGTTTGCATGTAGGTGATTCTTGGGAGCCGTGGGGTTGATCTTTCCTCAACTTCAACACTTTTATTAGATTGAAATCTCAACTGGTTTTGTGAATTCTTTTGATCTTAAACTCAATAAATTTTAGCTTGTCTTTACTAATGAAGTCTTATTGTTCATTTGGAAGAAAAGGAACACACAATTTTTTCAAGGATCAAAGAGGGACCTTTCTAGGTTTTCTATAAAACTCACCTATCTACTTATCAATTCTCAGGTCTCAGTTCTCTTACAGATACCAAAGAGCAGGTTCATGATTTTGCTACAGGAAGGTGCAATGCTAATCTACAAAGGAGATATCAAATCTTCCCATTACTTTAATACCTACAATGAAACATTGGATGAAAAAGAATGCGGGGCATTGAAAGAGTTCATAGATAAAGAGAAGATCAATGTTGCTGAGAAGAATGCATAGATCCTTGCAAGTCAATCTCCAAATGCGCCTAATTGGGAAGCAATTCCTTCATGACCTCCCCCCTTGAACCACCAGTGCAATCTAATGAAGGAGAATTCTCCAATAACATTATTAGAATCTAGGACTAAAGATGATAAATAACTAGTTTCAATTAGATAGTTTTAAAACTTTGATAATTTTTTTTGTGGAAAAATGTATACATGAGACTTCTATATGTTACTCTCTACTGGTTGTTGATGTTGTAACAACAAGATTACTTTTCGAGCTTTTTTGCTGAGCTTGAAGTTATATTGTAACTTTTTTGCTCGATCTTTGATATAATTTTTTTTATTGAATTGCATGACTTATGAGAAACTCATAAATCTTTTGCATGGCTTTAGTTTGTATCACATGCTAGCCCTCAATTTCACCTTCACGAAATTCACTTTGAAAAGTAAGTAAGCATAAATATGAAGGGTTTAGCATTTAGCATGATCCATAAAATTATGGAAATGTAAAACTCTATACATTACAAAAACATTAAAAAAATTGTTAAAAAAGGTTTGTAATCAACTATATAGATATCCATAAGTATTTCATTTAACTATATCAAACATGCTTAAGTTGATTACATCATGAACATATACAAAATATGTAAAAAAAAGGTTTATAATTAACTACACAAATATATGTAAGTATTTCGTTTAACTATATCAAACATGCTTAAGTTGACAAGTTTTAGTTTCTTTTCTTTTTATTCATTTTGATTGCTTCATTAAGATTTGATTTTGCACAAATTATGAAAATGGAATAGATATATAATTTATTTTGAATAGATATTTCATTTAGAAGATAAGAAATAATAGAAGATTAGTTGGAATTTCATGATAATCACATTGAATGTTGAGGTTAATAACAATTAGAGGTAAATGTTCATTTTTATATTTATTAAGATTATGGTTTTGTATGCATTAGTTAAAGTAGAAGCAAGTTAGAAAATGCAAAATGATTTCTTACGAATGAGAATGGAAAAGATATCTTGTAATACCATTTTTAATGATAAACTATTCATGAAGTCTTTTAATTTCTAAGATAAATCTTGTGAAAAATAAAACATTCACTTAAAATAATCCAAAAGATCATCATATCAATATTTTGTAATTCTTTTAAATTAATTATTTATAGTATAAATATGAACAAAAGTAGTAAAAGAAATTAATCATATCATGCTAAATGTCAATAAAAATATAATGTACATTGTATAAAGCCATATAGGCACACACCAAAGTCAGTCGACATAAAATATCTAAATATGAAAATGTATGATGTCATGTAATGTTAATATTAGATTATTTGTCAATCTCAAAATTAAATAGTAATTTTACATATTAGTTAGTACATTTAAAGATAACTAAATCATTATGAATCATATTATACACACCATACATCTTCTAATCATGTACAGTTGACATGGGTTTAAAACATTTATTAAAAAGTTAGATATTGAGAAAAGGGGAAGGATGTTTTTAAAAATGATTGGGCTTTGCACTTGACCACAATGTTTATGTGAATAAAAGTTTGAAAAATGTACCAGTAAAAATATATTTGTCAAAGGGAAAAACAAAAAAGGATATGTAGAGAGCCATAACCAATCTTTGAAAAAAATGCACTGAATTGAGGTACAAAGCTTCATAGATAGCTCTAATCACACCAAATACTCAATAAATATAAGAAATGATTTACACTTGTTGTTCAAATTAAATCTGGACCTAATAATGTCCCATGACAACTAGTTAAGAGTGTTGAAAATTTAGACCAGACTTTCTGCTTACATCTGGAAGTCAAAGATCAATGATAAAGCATAATTAATGGTGTGGAAAATACTATATTACAAGTTGCCAATTGGTGGCAAGTTGAAATCTATTATGTTCTAGCCCATCAATTGTTGTTTTTGCCATAAACATGAAGAAATGAGACACATTTTTTGGAGTTGCCAGTTTGTTAAGAAGTTATGGAATTATGTTTTCCACTATATGTCTACTATTTTTATCATAATTTTAGTTGGAAAGAAGCCTTACTCATAATCAGGCTTCAAAAAAATGCTATTAATGAAGGAATTTGTCAAACAATTTTATTGTATTTTTGCAAAGCCTGATGCAAATAAATCTTTGATAAGTCTTATGATCCTCAAGAACTTGCATTTCAAAAACTTTTCTCTAATTTTTTTTTTGTCTTACATCTCTTTTCTCTCAACTGTAGGCGATCTCTAGGAAGAGCTTAAAGCTGGCATATCACTTTCAATGCATCTGATGCCGAGTTTTTCAGGTCATTGGCAATCAACATTTTGGTGTCCTTCAAAGTCTTCGACCTCTTATCTAGATTTTGTATAAAATTCATTCTAGATTGCAAATTTTATAGTATATGCATGTTCAAACCTTACCAGTATGGTCCTTTGTATCTCTGACTTTGGTTCATGACTCAATTTAGCTGATGTATGTAAGAATTTGGTATAGCTCTGATACCATGTAAGAATTTTCCTTAGGGAAATATTCACCCAAGAACGTAGAACTCGAACACAAGCACAAGTGTAGACAAAAAAAGGAGTATGATCAATATATCAGAGTATGTCCTCATACATTGCTCTGTATTGTATGTGATGATTGTACACACTAGGAGTGCCTATATATAAAGGCGTCTCAGGAAGCACCTAGAATGTCTCTAGAAAGAACTAGGAGAGAAGATAAGCATGATAACTAAGCACACATCTTATCCATCATTCTAGATGATAGGATAAGAATGATGAGGTGTATCTCAAGTGGAGATGTTGTAGACACCATGTGCTTAATTATTGTGCTAACTCCTGTGTTGTAGACACCATGTGCATAAAAGAGGTGCAAACTCTTGTGTTGTCAACATGACAACTCACAAGAGTACGCATACTCCTAGGTGACTAATAAAATAAATATTAAAATAATGCATTAACTTAAGTAAACTTAAGTAAGTTTAAATAGTGAATAATTACTTACACCAACAATGTAGTTCTATAAGGTTGTTTGTATTATGTATTTTAAAATTGTCTTCTTCTCTCTTGAAGTTCCATTCAAGCTATTATTCTTCCTATTGTAAATAGCATTTTTTTCAATAATAATAAAAAATGGAAAATATTGTTAGCAAAAGTTTATTTTCTCTATGAGGAACTTGGAAATTTGATAACATTCAACATATCGATGCTTTTGACCACATTACATAGGAAAATTAGTGATGAAGTGCGACAAAATGCTCCATTGTTAGGGAAAAAAGTCACCAAAAACATAGGAATATGCCTGCAAAAAATAGTCATAAAAAGCTACACAATTTGACCCCCCTACAAAATATAAAATATTTCAACATACTAAAATGTTTTTCATGGACATTGCTCATCAAGTGATATGACCACATTATAGTTTCAAATGCAAGAGATGCTAGGAATACATAGGGTCGTGTAAAACAAGCTATTGAGAAAAACTAGACACTTACAAGCATATGAACCTCACGTTCGTAAGGCTAAATTCCATTGATTTCATGTCCACGGGTGAGCATGAAAGCAAAATGTGAAAAGTTTGATAAGGGTCATGAACTATTTAACAAAAAAGGTCTCCTATAGTGGTGTTTCTTCCCTTTCTTTTGCACCTTGGGTAAGTATACATTCAAAGAACAAATAATAGGAAATTTGACATGTATTACAATCTTCTTGATTGAAAATAATTATTTGATATTTAACTTGACTAAGAACTATATGCTTCATAACTATGATTTCAACGTAGTTCTCTGTATATTATACTTGTCACTTGTGTAGATGTCATTTGTGGGAATGGTAACATTATGCAATTTTTATAAAATCATATTAAATTCATATAACGTATTCTATCCTTTATACAGAAATACATGGAAATAAAATAGTGTTATGTTTTGCTACACTTAAAGAACATTTTCAAAATAGTCATGATAGCCAACCATTATCACAATTTGACCATAATAGTACATTGACTATATGGTGAATTGGGAGGAAGATGCAACAAAGGATACATACTAGAACATTAGGAAATAATATCAATTTCACAAATGATGTAGGGTTATGTTGATGCCCTTAAAATAAATTGGGGTTATATATATGTATTTAGTAGCTATTTGTGTTTTAGAAATAACTCTTCTTCACTCCAACTATAACATCTTATTGGACACACTTCAATTTAGGCCATGTCGGCTCTTCTTTAGTGTGTTTGCATTTCACGATCACAATTTGAGCACACACTTCACTTCTTTTCTCCTCCTTCTCCTAGGTGAAACTAAGGTAAGACTTGAAAAATTCTCCTTAATTTCCCTTCTTTCTCATATATCTACTAAATTAGGACTTAACTTATGATTATCCTCTCTTCTCAAGACCTAAAGTGCTAGGTTGGATCTTTAGTCAAAAGTCTGGAACATCTATCTCACCTGTGACCCTTATTGGTCTAGAATATGGAACAAGAAGACTCATAAGGTTGAACTTTTGGACAAGGTCAACCCAAGTCAACTTGATCTAGACTAGGTTGACCAAGTCGACCTAGTCTAGGAACCTTTGGTGATTCTAGGCCTAGTGTTTTTTTGCCCTTGCAAGGTAATTTCATGAATATCTTGAAAATATACTATAAAAGGCATCAAATACCTCATTTTCACATGAGAGGAGCAAGGACCAAGTACATGTAGACACCCTAATGTGACACAGGGCAATTGCATGCCGAAAGCAAGGACTAGTTTCTTATGTTTCACTACAAAGTGAGGTTATTACTCTTCACCAAGCATTCAAAGGCGAATGCATAAACATGGAGTTGTGAATGGATCTTGAAAATGGTTAGAGAACTTTAGCCTTGGGGGCTTGGTATGGTTTCTACATCATACTTCAGATCTGATTCTTTACACCTTCATACATTTACATACACTTCTATACATGCACAAATTCATGGAGGTAGAAATTACGAAAAATGGGGGCTTGACTAAGGAAAATCCCTTTATAACCACCCACACACACACACACAACTTGTTGTAGACTTGTAGAATATCAATCTGGCACATACATATCTGAAAACTACTCCCCGAGGGCTTTCTGGAGAAGTTGGTTTGATTTTTCTATAGTATCGTTAGACTACGTCAACTTCATGGAAAGACTTCCTTCCTCTAGGTTGACCTCATCCTTTTTCTCTTCTCATCGAATGATTTATGTGTTCTGTTCCTTTCATTATTTCTGTTTGGGATTAGCAATTGGATATTCACAAACAAGTTCAAATCCACAACTTTTTAAGCTAAAACACATCTTCCACTATGAATTTCAAGGTGAGTACCTCATTCTTTATTTCCCCTCCTAGTATATATTTATTTTCATATTTATATTAGGCTATTTATGTACATTTCAAATCTACATTTATCATATTTATCTTGTTTAGATCTCATAACATTGCATGAAAGAGGGCTTGCTAGTGTACTTCCTTGATAAATCTCTAGACTTTTGTATTGGCATCCCTTTATACTCTTTGGGGTTTTGCTAATTAAATGTAGGGCTTGTTGAGAGTTGTGAATATAAGATTGAAGAAGAAGAAAAATAAATTTTAATTTTGAATAATAATTTGTTTAAGGGGATTTAATAATTGTATCTGACCTCAAGAATGTAGTAAATTATCTATAATCATGATAATTGTAGTTTCTTTTATAATTATGAATCAATAGAAGTAGTTGTTCAAGATAGTACACTTCAAATTTCATTTCTTGATTTGTGAATTTAATTTTATCATGTTTCATTTACTATAACATTTTAGAATGATAAAACATTGTTTCCCACGTTTGTATAGACAACGATGTATTTTATAAGGGTTCTACATGTGCGATCCTTTAGTGCACATGCAAAATCTAATTATTTAATATAAACTATGTGATTTATATAGTTTTAAAAAAATTATGAAAATAATACTTTTCTTTGACAATGATTACCCTTACTAGTATGATAGATTTAATGTACCAATTCTTGCTTTTCATTCCACATTTCTTCTTTGTAAAGCACTCATTTTCTCTAATGTCCCCTTTACAGAAATAATAATTACAATGTATACTAAATATAGGTGTCTACAAAAGTAAATTGGGACCTACATAAAAGCTTAGAAAGTTTGCTTTTCAAATTAAATTGGTCAAACTAGATTTAATGTCAACTAATAGATATTGTTTTAAATAATGTGCATACCAAAAGTTTGTGTGTATTAGGTAAATAGAATATTTGGTTGTTGAAGGGTTGCGAGAGGTAGAAGACAAAGTTGGACAAGTGGCAATTCAGAGGAAGAAAGATAAAAGAAGATGGCCAGACAAATGACAAGAGTTATAAAATTGACATGCAAGTATCTTTTATTGTGAGTTTGAATGTGTTATTATAAAATGGGATTTTGGTTTGCATTTTTCATTCATCTGTCTTGCTAGTTTAACCAACTAATGTTGTTTCCTTGAATCTTTAAGGTTGATAAACCACAAATATTCGAGGCTTGAAGGTAGTGGTATAGAAGGTCTCTATGGATGAGCTCATTAAAAAAAAAATTGTACTAAAAGACTTTCCAACTCTTTTGTTTCTTTAAGTTTTTGTAGGAGTCTATAGTGCATAGTTTAACATTGTTATGTTCAGTTTGTATTGTTTTTTATGACAACATGCATTACTATTGTTGGAGCTTTCTTGATGCATTTTTATGATAAAAATAACTTTGAAGGGTTTGGCGAGTTCTGTGGAGATCATAGTTATTTCTTTATGTATGTGAGCTCCAAATTATGGTTCTATTTGATATATTTGATGATAGACATTGATGACTACATTGTATGATATATTTAGCTTTAAAATAAAAATATTTTGTGCTATGATGTTGATGGGCATGATCATATTGCATCACCCTTTATTCAATTATGTTTTTATGTATTCCAAATAATTTATTGAATATTCTTATTTTTAAATTTGAAATTTAACTCAGATTTAGATTCAAAATTAGTTTAGAATTTGCAACGGGGGTTGTCAAAATGGTATGAAAGGTGTGATCTTCCTAGTTTGTCAATTTTGTGTGACTATTGCTTCCTAATGATAATGAGTTCAAATATGCAAGTCATGAGTTTTTTTTTTTTTTTTAAATTAATTAATTAATTTATTATTATTATTATTTTATAATAAGCTTCATTCTAAAGAGACTATAAAATACTAATACTATTGAATATAAAATATCTATTGAATTATCATAAACTACAAACTAAAATTCAAATGCAAATTAACAATATCTATCAATGAGATTGTTTTTAGACAACTATAAATCCAATTGCATCTTAATTGAAATAGAAAATTTCTCAACAAAGGAAGATAACTTTATTTGCATCATCTTTATCCAAATAACTTAACAAGAACAAGTGAACTAAGAAATTTATTGTATCTGAACAACTTCACAAGAAGAACAAGTGAGATAATAAATTTACTTAGAGTGTAAAAGCATTGGATTCTATCCTATTTTTTTGAATTATTGTGTAACATTAAGGGGAAGTATCACACAACTTCCTACTTGAAGTGGTCTAGCCCTTTCTAGGGGCTTGAAAATGGTGATGAGATAAGTTGTCTGAATCTGGTGGATGTTCTTGTTAGCATGAATGCTAATGGTATTGATTTGGGTGAGTATCCTAAGCATTGAAGAGACTATTTTATATGATTGACATGTTGCTTTCATGACTGTGTTTGTCATTGATGTCAACATAGTATTGTTTTTGTGAAGACTAATAGAGTAGCAGATAGAGAACGAGGTCATACGAACTGTGTATTCATAATCAAGCCAAGCATAGTTGAGTATGTATTCTAAAATGTGTTCTAGTTCTATGGAAAAGTGTACATTTAGGGAATCAAAGACATACACAAGTTATTCATGATCTATAGAAGACAGTAAGCAGATAGAGTACTTGATAAGTGGTTTTATGATGATTGATTTGTATTTCTTAACTGTGATAGAATCGTCATGAGCATAGTTAGACAATGATAGTAGACAACCTGATGATGATGTCAGTAAGTGTGCAAGGTCAGTAGTCACACATGTGAGAAGTTGTAAAGACTATGAGCCGACAATATCTTGTAATTACGAAAAAATGTGATATTTTGTAATATCTTAATGAGGTCCTATTATAATTAGTTGGGAAAGCCTCAAATTGAACTCAAGGAATTATTTTCAGGATATGTTATATAGGAAGGTTATTTTCCTCGAGATGAAGTATGCCATGTGAGCAAGTGTGTATTCAAGTGTGATAAGCAAAGTATTTGGTAAATACGAGTAAGTGATCCAAGGAATTATTGGATGCAAAGTTGGTGATCTAGTATTGAGATTAGAAGAGGTTTGATCCAGTCAAGAGGACAAAAAAGTAGCTGAGGTTATTGCATTTCTATTATTTTGCAAACAATAATACATAGGCCAATTGGACAGTGAGTTTGGTGGTCTTGACCCTAAAATTGTTTTGACAGTGGGTCCATCTACCTTCTACAACTCCTAAGAGGGTTGGAATCTTCTAATAGGGATTGATATGTATTGAATGTATTTCATTGGCTCCTAACAAAATCAATCCTCTTATAGGGAACTTATATATTAGTGCACCATTTTGTGGGTACCATCCCCACCAGGGTTTTCCCTTTGATGAAGGGTTTCCCTAGTTAACATATATGGTGTTATTGTGTATGTGTATCTTCTTATGGTTGCTCGCTATATTGTTCACATGGTTAAGGATTAATAACGTTGATGAATGTTTTAATAGTTGGATAATTGATTCACCCCCACACCCCACCCCCTAGTTATCTTGGTAGACTTTACTTTCTAACAGTTATTACATGAACTAATTAACCATCTATATATAACTAGGTAATCTATCTAGAGCATTAGAATGACACTAAAATAACTTGGTAAAGCTTTCTATTTGCGAGCATGTTTAAACATGCAGTTAAGTTGATCAACCTATCTGACTTAGTTTACACATATTATCTCAATTTTAATTTATCTAGTTCATATTTACACAATATTGATGGCTTAACTAGCCATAATATGTCTTGTCTTTGTGTACGTAAGAGCATTTTTTTAAAAATTATTTCCATATTTATATTTGGCATGCTTGTCAGCCATAAATAGTTGTAATTACCATACATTATTGGTCATATAAAAAATTATATTATTGTTACTAACTTCTTTGATAATCTATCTTAAGACTAGACATGATATCTATGACAAAATTTCATGGTTGATGTCAACACTACTAATTATAGGGATATGCAATCATTTCTTTATCTTATTTTGATATGATTGTATTTTAATTTCACCCCTTCATATATATATATATATATATATATATATATATATAGTTGAAAATAATCAAGACTAACTAGGTTACTAAGAGGGGAAGGGTGAATCAATAACCTTTAAATTAATTCAGCACTTAATCCATTCATCATTCATTCATCTATTCTACTGCATGCATGAGAAAAGATAAACATTTATAACACATGAACACTATATTTTGGTGACCCAGAAACCTTCCAAATAGAAAGTAAAACTAGGGTGGGGATGATACCCACAAAATTTCACTATTGCAGTATAAAGTTGGCCTATTAGAGCTTACATTAACCAATTCTAATGATCTTCCCTATTAAGAGCAATTTGGACTGCTAGATCCACCTTGTTAGAGGTTTTACAAACATATAATGAAGTATGCACTCTGTTAAGAGATTTAAACAAAGACTGTTAAGTCTACCCTGTTAAAGGATTTAGAAAATTGATTCACCTGTCAGGATGAAATAGTGGATCTAACTTACAATTTGATTGCTAAATAGATCCTTTAAGTACAGATCACCTCTTGTGATTGATATAGCTTTACTGCTCCTTGTAGACCTTGTTGAATAATCTACTCTGCTTTTGATTCACATTCACTCTTCTCAAATCATTACATATCCATTCCTTGATACTCTTATGCATTTTCATACATTGAAAATGATACAATATATTACATATATACCATTCCAATATTTACAATTACAAGGTCGACTAAAACACAAGTAAACAAAATATTACTGAGTAGGCCAAATAATAAAAAACTTGAGTTCTGCAAGTTGATTTGGTGACCTTCTGATACTCGACGTTCATTGCATTACTCAGCATCATCATGCACTCGGTAGAAGTAGAAGCTCGGTCCATACTAATCACACAACATAGCTTCGAACTCGGTAACCATTGGAGACTCGGTAGATATAGTGTCACTCAGTAGATACTGAATCCTTCGTTTACCTTGCTTTTACTCAGTAAACACTATACATCCATCACTTGGTAGACATTGGCTTCTCATCACACAAACTAATGACTCGGTAGACACTGTGAAGCTTGGCGACCACTATCTACTTGGTGAACACTGTAGGCTTGATAAACAATGTTGGACTACATACTCACTTGGTAGCTTCAAGAATGCTCGATGTGAATTGCTTAATTGAGTGATCTTACTTGGCAACCACTGAATGCTCAGTATAAACTGTAGACTGAGTGATAAGCTTGGTAACCATACAAAATTGAATAAGTGTTGTCACTAATGACAAATGTAACATAATGCCAACAATCTCCCCCTTTGGTATTAGTGAGAAAAACACTTACGAGCCAACATTGACATACTGATTTTTTATTTTTCAAAATTGATATTTGTAAAGCTATTATATATACATATTTCACATATCTCCCCATACATATGACATAATATATACATAGTCTCTTTGTACATATATCAATCTATTTTCTCCCTTATTGTCTCCACAAGTCTCTTATCAACTCTTACTCCCCCTTTTTGACAATAATGACAAAGAGTTATGCAATATATTCAAATAGAGACATCAAAATGTGAGAGAAATTCAGAGTGTACCTTGAGAATAAGAGCTAAAGTCTTATCCCAGTTGTCTTGCAAAATTTTGCAGGAAGAGAGTGCCACTTGAATTTCTGCAGAAAGTTCACTCATATGATCTGCTATGGAAAAATTGTTATCATGGACCAATGTTTTTGAATACCCAACATGTTTTTGCATTGAGTCCATAACTAGAAGGATCATATTTTGGATATCTATCAATGTGGACATGATCCTGGCTTCCTCTCTTAGCAATTATGCCTACATATCTGACAAAAATCTCACCTTGATGTGATGTGATGAGCTTGAACTAGGGTCAAGCCGTAGCCTTTGAGCACTAGCCTTCATATCTACATCAATCTTATTCAGTTTCTCTTTAATCTCCTTGGTATACTTGGTAACATCACAAAGCTCAGCAAAAAGTGATGTCACGTTGGAAAAAGATTGTTCAAGATTGCTCAAAATTGAAGATAGTTCAACCTGGTTAATAGCAATGTGCTCAAGCACCTTCTTATCAAACTTCTTCTCTACCTTCCCAATTAACTTTTCTTGGCAAAATGTATCCTCATTAAACTTATTGATTGCTTCTTCCAATCATAGAAAAATGTGTTGAGA
Source organism: Cupressus sempervirens (assembly GCA_028749045.1). Classification (NCBI taxonomy): domain Eukaryota; kingdom Viridiplantae; phylum Streptophyta; class Pinopsida; order Cupressales; family Cupressaceae; genus Cupressus; species Cupressus sempervirens. The sequence goes on along the minus strand of CM053787.1, from coordinate 1,059,405,050 downwards.
AGAATCAACATCAACACCTATGGTTTCTGTTATTGTATTTTTAACATTCTCAATTATAGTGAACTCTCTATCTCTTTTAGCTCTGAGTTGTTCTTGCCTTGCCTTCTGCTCCAAAAGTTGGCTGACCAGTATCATTTCATCAGCTGTAGCAGTATCCAGATCCAACTTAGGAATGACAGTTTCCTTGTCCAAATCAATATCATCATCAATTTCTTTCCTCGTAAGTAGAAGTTTTAGGGGTGTCTTTGGTTCCACTTCTGACCTTACTGCCTTGGACTTAGGAATAGAAATAATTGTAGAAATAGAACTGAAGAACTAACTAGAACAAAAGTTGGTGCTATCAAAGCTGTAGTAGACAAAACTATAGAACATGATGGCAAACTTATTGTACATGCTGCAATTGAAGAAGTTGACAAAATTGTAGAACTAGATGCAGCTGATGTTGATGACTCAGGAGCTAATGAAGAGGGTTGTAGCTCGATAGATGAAGTGGTAGTCACTTCCATTGGAAATAACTGGAGCTGTGAGGTTGCAAATAATGACTAAATAGATGATGTGTTCATTGTAGTTGTTGTCACATTTGTTGAAGCTGTCTCCAACCCTGATGATGTAGCAATCTTAGGTGGAGAATGAGGAAGGGAGGCTATGACTTGTGCTGCTATTCTCATTGGATCATATTCTTCATCTCCTTCCTTGTCTTCCTCTTGAACTTCTTCCTCTTTCTCTTCATCATCCTTCATCAACTCTTGACATTCCTCAACATCAATGGTAACACATGGAGTGTTATCTTCTTCATCATCATCATCCTTGATTTCCACTGGGTCTTCACTGAGCTTGTGCAGATGATAGATATTTTTCCACATGTTTGTTGCATCCCTAACCACATGCTCAATATCTTTGATCAGAATCAAACATGTATGGAATCTTATCATCATTTTACCTTCATTATTTTTCATTGTTGCCTTAACTTCTGCATCTGTAAGATTAGGTAGTAACTTTCTTTAAGATTGCTCATATATATCTTTTGTTGTATGTACAATTGATTCCCATCTTGGCTACAATCTTGCCAAAAATTCATTAGAAATTTGAGGAGCAATTTGATTAGGGGAATATTTCCATTTTCCCATTTTATTGAGTACTAGCTCCTCAATTTGCATTTTCTCAGCATCTGTGCTTGTTTCAAACTTTAGGGCTTTGAAGTTTGTGATGCCTACTCCTTCTTCCATCTGTTTCAACCTTTCTTGAAAGGTGAGTAGGGGCTTGCTGAGTACAATTTCACTACCACCTTTCTTCTTTGATCTCCTTGTGAATGCAACTATGGAGGCTTTGGGTGGCTTAGTAATGATTACCCTGCCTTTTTTTTTTCACTAGCTCTGCCTCCTTCTCAGATTCTTCTTCTTCTTCTTCTTCAAATTCCTCAATATCTTCACCTTTACCCTCGGTAAGAATGAGAGTGGCACTTGCAATTTTCAACTTGACAACCTTCCTCTTGCCTTTGCTTATTTCCTGGGGTAGCTTGATTTCAAGCTCAATTCTGGTTTTGGCCTCTTCATAGGTTCCGAAAGTAGGTTGCTTAGGATCTACTAGCTCATTCACCAATGCTCTAATGATATCTTTTGTTTCATCAATGTTAACCTCATATGGAAGAGGTTTCACCCATGCAATTCTAGGCCTAACTGCCTAAATGTACACTCTATCACAATCAACCATAAAACATACATTGTAATCATAATCTTCAACAAGCTTGGGAGGAATCCTGAACCTGTTGTTCATCTTTTCCTTGAAATCTTCAAAGTAATTATCCATAATTCTATCAAAATTTATACCCATTTATGCAATGAACTCATTTATCTGATACAAAATAGGAACATCTTTTCTCCATACAACTGATCCTTTTGATGGGAAAAACTTTTGAACATAAAAGAAAAGACATGTTAGCAGAGAGCCAAATTTGCAAGGGTTGTTCTTTGATGTCCTAATGTTGTCCATGTTTTTGTTCAATTGTTTCAACAATAACTCTAACAGATCAAATTCCAATTTTTTCTTCACAACCTTATATGCCAAATCCACTGCCTCATACGACACACTATTTAAATGACTGGAGCTATAAATCTTGTGAGCAATGACATGAATACCAAACCTTAATTCAATGTCAAAAATAGTGCTAATCTTTGGACCTCTACTATCCCACTCAGCTAGGGTTTTCTTTCAAAGTTCATCCTGACCTAGGGTTTTGGTAGTTTTGGCTTTGCTTAGCATGGGAAGACCCGTAATCTTATGAATCATCTTCTTGGTGATCAATACAGATTATTCTAACCATAATTGTCCATCATGCACACAATTGAGAATGTACCTAATCCACTTAATCTAAAAATTCCTTGGCATATGCGGGATATGGGTTAACTCTTTGACTTCTAAGTGTTTATGCTCGAGTTTTAGCAAACCATCAACACACATTTCTCCTAAGGCATTATCCATCTCTAGGTTTCCAATCTCTTGAATAGAACACTTAAAATGAGTGCAAATATCGTTAATTAGGAGTACCTTGGGAGGAATTTGCGATTGAGCTCCATTAGGGTCCAGTGACTCCACAACTACTGGTACTAGCTTGAAGTTTGGAACTTTCCATTCCACACCTTTTACCAACATCTCAGATCCTCTTTTTGCCTTGCTGCTACTGGTGCTTCCAGATGCCATCGCTACTTAGTAAATGAGAGAAATTTTTCAAATAAATTCTTCACTACAAATTTGCTCAAAATAGCTTGGACACACTTGGAATCACTCTGCTTTGTGTATCTTGAAGTCGTGGTGAAAAAATGAAGTCAAATTCTTCCCTTTTTTATGAAAATTTCTCCATTAATGCTTGGTACCATAATGACGTAGTGCATGACAAACTATCATCCACTCACTAGCTCGATAGAAGCTTGTGACTCAGTGATTGAACAAAACTTTATTACTCCTAACCTAGCTCGGTTGAGTCTATGACCAACCTTGCTCAGTATGACCTGATATCATGTGATCCCTTTGTATCTGAAATATTGATTTGGATCTTCTGCTTTCTTTCATTTGGAACTGCTCGAGATATAACTTGAAGATACAGTTCCAGTTTCTCCTTTAAGAATCTAATTGGAAATGGTGGAGTCACCCACTTCTTGAGTGACATGTCCATCATTTGAACTAGCTTGCTTAGTAGATTTGGGAATCCACTGCTGTCTCATCTGCTTCTTGATGTTATCAGCTTTAGCTTTCTTTTCATCTTTAATCTCTTCTATGTTCATGCAATTCTTAGCTATATGACCAAGTTCAGTGCATGCATAACATCTTATTGTTGTATCCTTCTTTCTCAAGTGATGCCTTGTATAGTTTATGCCAATGTGTCCATATTCTCCACAATAGTGACATCTACATCAAGTATTGTAGTCCCAACCAAATATTGCCTTTACAAGTTATTCAGCTGGATTGAATGGTTTAGATCTGCATTCAGATGCCTTGTGACCTTGTTTCTTGCATTTGTGACATTTACCTTCAAATTTTGGTTTCTCCTTGCATTCATTAGCTTTATGACCATGTTGATTGCAATTGTAACATTTTCCATTGAATTGTGCCTTTCCATTGCTCCAATATTTGTTTGATGTATGACCTAACTTACCATAGTTATTGCAAGTGTAGACACCTAAAAACCTTTAGAAAATAAAGTATTTTTATTTTATGAAAAAGTCCTGATGACATCATCATTTATTAATTAATTATTTAATTAATTAATTAATTAATTATTTAATTAATTAATTAATTAATTAATTTTTATGCCATTAAATCCCTTTATCTTAATTTAAAATATTTAATTAAGGAATCCCTCCCAAAAATGTTTAAATCTTATTTAAACATTATTTCCTTATTTATTAATTATTTAATTAATAAATTGACCAAAAAACCCAAAATAAATAAAAAAATTATTTTTTGCCCAAAACTTGGCCAATTTCCTTAAGACCACTAACCTCTTCCAAAATCTTCTAATCCTTCTTTAATTTTAATTAAAGGCTAATCCCATCATTTCCTACCCCTAATCCCAACTCAAAATATTTAATTAAGATTAAATATTAATCTTCATGTTTATTAAAAAAGTTTTAATAAATATCTCCTCAACCCAAACCCTTGAAATAAATAAAACTTTATTTATTTCCTAAAAATCTAATTTATCCTCATCCTAAGAAGTTCTAGACTCTTCTAGAAAGTCTTCATCCTCATCCTAGGAAATTCTAGACTATTCTAGAAAGTCTTTATCCTCATCCAAAGTCTAGACTCTTCTAGAAGATGTCTTTAAACCTAATCCTAATCCCCTCCTAACCTTGTCACATTCCCTAAACATGGGTTAAAACTTACTAACCCAAGCCAAAGTTAACAAATATCTCCTCCTTCACCCACCCTCATTAAATGCCATCCACTTGCCTATCCCTAGGCTAATCCTAAACCATCCTAATCCATCCTCTAATCATTTGCACAAGCCTAAACAAGCTTAAAACCTTCCTAATCAAGTCCAAGTCGAAATTGCTCTCATCACCCTCAAAATATCTCAACCATAAAACTTTATGAAGTCCACTAGGTCATAAATGACTCTTACAAGCCCTTTTATTGCTCTTACAAGTCATTATGAGGGTCTTTATGAAGATTTTATCTCTTGAGCCTCCTTTGTTGACTCATCCTTCCCCTTTCCTCCATCCTCTCACCATGTGACATGTGTCACTCCTTGATTGGCTATAAGGAAGCACAATCCATGTGCTCTCCTCTCATGCAATCTGAGCCCTCCATAAGCTTTTTCCCATCCTTGCATCTTAGCCCTCAATCCCTCGAGCCTCTTGCCTATAAATTGGATCCTTCCCCTTTGCAAAATATCACAATCCATGAAGTAAAGTCATAATGCCATTTTAAGAAGCCATTTTACATCAAAACCATACACTCACACCCAAATTCCAACTCCATTTGAAGCACTTTTTGAAGCATAAAGCTTGAGCATACATCCTATCTATTTAGACAAAGCTACTCAACAAGAGGGCTTCTCATTGAGAGAGCCCATTAATGGCTCATATTTTCAATTGAGAGCTCATCTTAGTCTATCTTGAAGTTTATGAATTTTGTTTAGTTTGTAGAAGCTTTATTTAAATTTGGTTTCTATTAGCATACTAACATTGCTCATATACAGCAAGTAGGTCTTTGATTCCTTTGGGCACCTTGTTTGGAAGATTCACCTTCTTCTTTATATCCAAGTCTTGCTTTACCTTTTTGCCTATGAAGATTTTTCTCACTTTCTTGATTCAATTGATTCATGTCTGCTTGAGATTTCATCATCCTTTCTTTGAGTTGCTTTTCAGAAATTAGACCAGCTTTCAATATTTCATTGATTTGTCTTTCAGTGATTACATCATTCCTTAAGCTTTCATTTTCAGATCTCAAATTCATGATTTCCTCATTTGCATTGGAGAGCTTATTGATAAGACTTTCTTGCTGAAGGGATTGATTTTGATTTGCATTGTTCCTTGCCTCTAAGTCTTCATTTGCCTCATTCCTTTGTTCAAAGATTTCACACATTCTTATTGACTGAATTTCTTGTTCTCTTTTCAATTTTCTTACCTCTTCTTGCAGAGAGCCATTCTTTTTTAGGAGTTCTTTGATTGCCTCATTTGCTTCATCTGAACTACTTGAAACGAAAAAGTCTTCAATCTTTTCTTCAACATACTAGTGGTCATTCATTTGTCTTGCAAGTTCCTTTCTTCTTTTCAGGGATTTGGAAAAATGCTCTTTTGCTTCCTTGAGTTGAGCTATGGCCATTTCCAGATCTAACTTCTCATTGTCAATAGCTTTATCAAGTCTAAATATCTCCATTGTTCTTGACCTTTGCTCAAGTTGTCAAACTTTATACTGAGAACCACAAAGCTTTGATACCAATTGTTGGAAATAATCAAGACTAGCTAGGTTACTGAGAGGGGAGGGGTGAATCAGTAACCTTTAAATTAATTCAGCACTTAATCCATTTATCATTCATTCATCTAATCTAATGCATGCATGAGAAAAGATAAACATTTATAACACATGAACACAATATTTTGGTGACCCAAAAACCTTCCAAATAGAAAGTAAATTTGGGGTGGAGATGATACCCACAAAACTTCACTACTACAGTATAAAGTTGGCCTGTTAAGGCTTACATTGACCACTTATGATGATATGCCTTGTTAATAGCAATTTGGACTGCTAGATCCACCTTGTTAGAGGTTTTACAAACATACAATGAAATATGCACTCTGTTAAGAGATTTAAACAAAGATTGTTAAGTCTACCCTGTTAAAGGATTTAGAAAACTGATTCACCTGTCAGGATGAAATGGTGGATCTGAATTACAACTTGATTGCTGAATAGATACTTGAAGTATAGATCACCTCTTGTGATTGATATAGCTTTACTGCTCCTTGTAGACCTTGTTGAATACTCTGCTCTGCTTTTGATTCACATTCAATCTTCTCAAATCATTACATATCCATTCCTTGATACTCTTATGCATTTCCATACATTGCAAATGATACAATACATTACATATATACCATTCTAATATTTACAATTACAAGGTCGGCTAAAACACAAGTAAACAAAATATTACTAAGTCGACCAAATAGTAAAAAACACGAGTTCTGCAAGCTGACTTGGTGACCTTTTGATACTCAACATCCACTGCATTACTTGACATTGTCATGCACTCAGTAGAAGTAGAAGCTCGGTCCATACTAATCACATAGTGTAGCTTCAAACTTGGTAACCATTGGAGACTCAGTAGATATAGTGTCACTTGGTAGATACTGAATCCTTCGTTTACCTTGCTTTCACTCAGTAAACACTATACATCCATCACTCGGTAGACTAGCTTCTCATCACACAAATTGATGACTCAGTAGACACTGTGAAGCTTGGTGACCACTATCTGCTTGGTGAACACTGTAGGCTCGATAAATACTGTTGGACTACATACTCACTTAGTAGCTTCAGGAATGCTTGGTGTGAACTTCTTAACTAAGTGATCTTACTTGGCAACCACTGAATGCTCGGTATAAACTATAGACTAAGTGATAAGCTCGGTAACCATACATAATTGAATAAGTGTTGTCACTTGTAATGCCCTACCCAGAGATCTTTGGAACAAGGATGAAATACAAGCTAGAATATATTTTTTTACACAAGTATAAGTGCACATGACAATAACCTATACAGATCACAAAGATCAGAATGAAAGATAGAACCATCATCCCAACACCCAACGAATCTCCAAATGCCACTACTGACCAAAACAACCAAAAATAAAGAATGCAAAGTTGAATTCGAATCAAACACATTCTAAATTCAAAATGCGACACCAAACGGTTGAAGAACACTGAAGAGGGTATCTGAATCAACTCTCAAAAAGTTTGGACCAGACCAAAAAGTGCCCGTTGCCCGTCCATACAGGTTTTTACAAAACTTAGGCAATACTTTAATACAGTATAGGAAAGTATCGTGCGAAAGTACTAAAGAAGGAGGGCAACATTCTCAAGGACTGGATGATACTTCTCCTGAAGGCATATGATACTCTAAGGGTATCATATGAAATTTCTTACAAGAAGGTGTGATACTGGAAAGTATTGCGTGACATTTCTCCAAGAGGTGTGTGATAGAATCAGAGGATGCATGATACAGTTTCAATGGGCATGCAATACATTTTTGTGTCACACCATGCTGACAAAAGGTCACCTAGAGAACTAAAGAAAAACACTTAAGGACAACCAACAGACTAAAACTAAGTTCAAAACCTCCACACTAGGGAGTACTGGATCCACAATTCGAGGCATAAACACTCAAACATGCTACTGAAAGACAAAATCTACATCTAACCATCTAACAAGTAGTAAGGATAAAAGGTATAGAAGGAACATCGCAGTGAACTAAAGCAACATCACAATAACTGAAATAACATCACAATGTACAAAATAACCAAATTAAGTACACAGTTCCTTCCAACTGTCAATGGCATCATAAGACCATCGTGGGCCCTAGCCATCCCTCACGCATAGCATCCCAAGCCACCGATCTAATCATCAATACTATTGTGATAGGGATGTCACTACTAAAACATGCTAAAAACATAAGCATAAGGAAATATAACATGCTAGTAGTAAAGCATAAGAAAAACCTGCAAGTAGATAACATCATCTATCACATGCTAAACATCATAATAAGGAATGCGTCAAAACTAAGATCATATAAACATGATAAACAACATCCCAATGAAAGCATAAATCACAAGAAGCATACCTCGTAAACTGAAGTACCCAGTGAACACATCTAGCAATGGTCGCACTAGGATACAAGACTGTCTCTATACACCGATCCCTAGTAGTGGTGAAGGTAGCTACGCCTCCCAACCACGTGACACCTGTAGGTCCACACCTGCCATGTTGATGGAGATAATGAACCAACCACAACCACATGCAAAATAAACAGCCATGGCTAACACTCACGCCAAGCAGTATGATGATTGAATCCAAGACTAAGACAATGCATAACTATAGGTCCCGGTCAGACATCTCAGAGGGCTACTATGTAGGGGCTGACATCATGGAGAGTCACTTGGCATCCAAAAGGCCAAGCTTGGATCATGTGTGGCAAAACTCTCAAGGTACTCCCTTGGAACCATCACATGAGTGTGAAACTTTTCATTATCTTAAGTTTTATTACCACCCGATGTTTTATTTAGTTATCACTTATATAAAGCTCCCTCTACCAACCCATGGTGCCATGATCATTGGGCTGTGAGATAGAAGCCCCCTCCATATGTTATGCTACCCTACCCATACTCATCCAATGATGAGTGCCCATAGGTATGCAAATTTCCAACCCAACCCCAATGATCACAACTCTGGAACTACCATGGAAGATCGAGACTCGCAAGTCATTCGACAAATGTACTCATGTGTGGTGCACCACCATCATTAAGATCAACACAAGGACTAGATGAGAACCCAAGCATAAAGTCAATCAACTAAAAAATAAAATCGGAATGACGGATGCTACATGCATCTTAATGCAACAAAATATGCAAAAGTGGTCTAACAGATATCCAAACAGATCATCCAGGTCCATGAACCACATTGTGCTGAGAAAACTTGAGAAAATAGGGCAGTATGCAAAATGCGGTAAAACCCCAAACTTTGGAAGAATTTTGAAATTAAAACCCATTTGGCCTTTGGGTGCAAAAACCCCCGAAAATCCAAAAATAATTGAAATCGGATACTGTATGCAAAAACAACCAGCATAACAGCTCAAAAACCCAAACCCCCATTTTGAAAACAAGGAAAACATTCATACCCATCCAACTAGGCATAACCAACAAATAGAAATGGAGGGGAACACTAGTTCTCAACCTCCTAACATACTACTACAAGAAACAGAAGCTAAAATGGAGTGAAAACAACAAAACGAGAAAGCCCTACCTGATAGAAAAAGGGGTCAAAATAGTAACTCGCCCAATAAAATAAATCACCCGTCAAATCTTCTAAAAATGAAAGCAAAGTATAAGCTCCCTGACTCAAATCCAACGAGACCAACCTCGCGTAGATCTCACGCTTACAACTCCTAGAACGAACAAAACAGGAATCCTTTAGAAGAGGATTTCCAAATTTGCTCTCAAAATTCTATTTCTAAAATGTGAGAGCTCTCATAATAAAATCACTTTTCCAATACTTATTCATTGTTCAAGTGAATAGTCGATTATGGAAATTAGCCAACTGGAGTAGTTAAACTTCAAATCAACCCAAAGAAAAATAGGTTATTATCCGTAATGGAATTTCACCTAAGGCAAAGCTGCTAGAAATTAAATCCAAAAAGATTTAAAGCCCGAAAACCCAAAATCATAGAAAATAACTTAACACATTTGTGACAAATGCGAACTTCTAAATGCATAGACATGCTCACTGGTCTAATCACATAATGTAGATGAGTTTGGATTTACTAATCATCGAAAGGTTTAGATTTGAACAACTAAATAAGGATATGTCAACCATTCAGGGATGACATTGGCAAAATATGAACAACTGGATCACTATCTCCATGTGCCACTGCCAGGGATATAATTCTTGCACACTAAAATACATGATCAAGTGCAATTGCATATAATATCATAGCTGAAGCAACATGTATTAAAATAGCTATATAATCCATTTACATCACTCACATTCACAGAAAGCATAAAAATACAAGAATGAAGTAAATCACCATAGCATAAAATCTATCACATAATATAACCAACAAATATGTCCAAATAAACCATATAACCAGATATCATCATAGATCTACTATCATCTCAAAATAGCATCAACATGCAAATATGATAAATTGAACAACATAGCAATATAACATCTATGGTACCGAATCAAAGTATAACTTCTGACCCTCAGGTCATCACAAAGTACATATAATCAGAGTATCAAATATTTCTCAAATCAAAATAACAAGGCACAGATTGCAAACACAAGAGGCACTACATCCTCCCCCACTAGCATAGGCTTACTCCTAGAAGCTAGCACAAAAGGTAGGGTTTCAATCCCCTCAGTCATGTAGCATCTTCCCAAGTCACAGAGGTCTCATCGCTCAGGTCCCATTGGACCCTTACCTACTCTATGTCCTGACCTTGTAAGGTCAGCCTCCACTACTGTAGGATATGAATGGGCTCCAAAGTAAGCTGCCCGTCTACTACCTACAATGCATCCCAATCAAGAACATGGGTCACATCCAGAATATATTGTTGTAAAACATAAACATGAAACACATCATGGATGCGCAATAGGCTAGGTGGCAACGCTAGTTGATACGCAACATGACCAATCCTCTCAAGGATCTCAAAAGGTCTGAATAAATGTGGCACCAACTTAGAGCCTTTCCCATAAACGATGGGGCTCTTCCTCAAATGCACTTGCAAAAACACCCTGTCACCAATAGAAAAGTGATGATCCAACCTATGGACATCTACATACTTCTTTTGCCTGTCTTGAGCAGTAACCAAATGCTCCCTAATGCGAACAACCTACTACTCCATATCCTGAAGCATCTCTGGACCCAAATGAACTAGGTTCTCTAAATGATCCCAACTCAAAGGGGAATGACATGGTCTACCGTACAAGGTCTGAAAAGGTGACATGCCAAGAGAGCTATGATACTCGTTGTTGCATGCAAACTCAATAAGGTACAAATAGTCATCCCACTTCATCTGCCTATACATAACATACATGCAAAGCATATTCTCCAGAACCTAATTTACTCTCTCAGTTTGACCATCAGTCTCTGGGTGATAAGCTAAAAAAAAATTGAGCTACACACCTAAAGCATGCTAGAGAGACATCCACAGTGCAGAAGTAAACACTAGATCTCTATCCGAAATGATCCAACGAGGAATCCCAAGCAAACAAACAATATTCGCCAAGAAAACATGCGCTACAAAAGAAGCTATGTAGGATCCTCTCATGGGTGAAAAGTGTGCTACCTTGGACAACTTGTCCACTGTCACCATGATACAATCATGTCTCCGCGATGACATAGGCAACCCTGTGATAAAATTAATGGATACCGTATCCCACTTCCACTCTGGAATGGTATGTGGCTACAAAAGACCTACTGGATGCTGATGCTCTACTTTCACTCTCTAGAACTCAAGGCATCTAGCAAAAAAATCAGCAACATCGCACCTCATCCCTGCCCAGAAGTAAAACTATTTGAGATCAGCATGCATCTTCTTGACTCTAGGATGTGCAGAATATGGAGCATGATGCACTTCTAAAAAAACTAAGGTATGAAGATCAATTGATACGGGTACATAGATATGCCCCATGTGACACAATAGTCCATCAGACTCAAGCATATAACCTAAAAACCTCCCCTCAAGGGTACGTCCAGATTCAATCTCCGCCCTCACCTCTTGATACCAAGTGTCACTAGGCAAAGCCTCCAAGATACGGCTTTGCAAATCCACTCCCAATGACATCACTGATACCTCATGTCACCTTCTGCTCAAAGCATCCACGACAAAATTTTCCTTTCCTTTAATGTAATGAACATCAAAGTCATACTCACACAAGAACTCCATCCAATGACGATGTCGTGCATTCAGGTTTGGCTAAGTAAAGATACACTGCAAGCTCTTATAATCACTATGCAACTCAAACTTGTGTCCCAGAAGAAAATGCCTCCAACAAACAAGGGCATGCACTATGACCGTGAGTTCCAAATCGTGAGTGGGGTAGTTAGGCTCATGGTCCTTGAGTTTTCTAGACTCAAAAGCAATCACTCAATCATCCTACATTAACACTGCACCCATACCTTCCAACGAAGCATCTGTGCAAACCATGAAATCACCTACAAGATTAGACACTACAAGGACTGGTGCACTGGTCAAACACTCCTTAAGAGCATTAAAAGTTTTCTCACACTAGTCTGACCAAACAAACTTCTTCCCTTTCCTCTAAAGAGAAGTGATGGGATGGGCTACTCATGAGAAATCCTTCATGAAGCGATGGTAGTAACCTGCCAATCCAATGAAACTACAAACTTCTAAGACATTAGTGGATGCTGGCCAATCCATGATAGCATGAACCTTCTCTGGATCCACCACAATTCCATCACCAATGATGATGTGTCCCAAATACTTCACCTTAGACTAGAAGAACCCACATTTACTCAAGTTGCCATACAACTGATGGTCTCTCAAACACTGCATAACCTGATGTAAATGGACTTCATGCTCCTCCTTAGTCTTCAAATAGATCAATATGTCATCCAAGAATATAATGACACATTGATCGAGGTAAGTGCAAAATACACCATTCATCAAACTCATAAATACTAATTGTGCATTGGTTAACCCAAAGGGTACAACCGTGAACTCATAATGCTCATACCGTGTACAAAAAGTTGTTCAATGAATACCAGCCTCCTAGATATGAGGGTAATGGTATCTCAACTTCAAATCAAAATTTGAGAACACTCATGCTCCCTTCATCTGATCGAACAAGTCATCTATCCTTGGCAAAGGATAACGATTCTTCACCGTCACCTTATTCAACTATCAGTAATTGGTGTACAAATGCAATGAACCATCCTTCTTCACGAAGATGACTGGTGCACCCCATGGGGATACACTAGGAAAAATATGGCCCTTGGCCAACAATTCCTCCAACTACAAATTAAGCTCACTCAACTCCTAAGTAGTCATGCGGTAAGGAGCTCATGAAATCAGCTATGCTCCTAATACAAGATCAATCTAAAAATTAATGTCACGCTATGGTGGAATACCTAGAATCTCATCAGGAAACACATCTACATACTCATGAAGGAGTGAGTGATCATCAAGTGTCATTGTATGACTCTTGGCTTCCTCAAGATCACTGAGAGACACAAGGAACAACTGGCAACCCTTCTGCACACTCCACTTTAGCTTATTTGCTGAGATCATACAAAATGAGACTGGTCTCTGAACTCTCAAAAGTTCCACCTACCCACATGTGTTGTCAACACACTGTACCACCTTACGATGGCAATTGATATTTGCCTGATGGGCAGCTAACCAATCCATGCCCAACACAATGTCATATGATCCCAGAGGTAGAATCTGTAGATCCACTATGGTGGTGAAGGTTCCCAAATTCAAACAACAAGTCCTAATCAATGAGTCAACAACCACCTTAGAACCCATGTCTAACTCCACCTACCACCTATCAACCTAACACATTGCCACTAGCCCACGTCACTGAACAAGAGATGGCAAGATGAAAGAATAATAAGCACTAGAGTCAAACAAAACTGAAGTTGAAATACCATGCAACATACCTGTAGCCTTGACTACCATACCTTGATGCTCAGCTTGACAGTTGTCAACAGTCGCAAAGACTGTGATTTCAACCCGCATCTCCTACAATAGGCTCAAATCTCAGTGCACCCTTACCAGGTCCTGAAGATGGTTTCATGGAACACTTAAAAGATCTATGGCCAAGCTAACCACAAGAGTAATAGTTTCCTCCAAAGTTGGCACCTATTCCATGGCCACCCTAAGTAGCACTAAGGTAAGGTGCACTACCCCTACTAGAATTCTACTGACTGCTCTGAGGAGGATGATCCTGCTGAGATTTTTGTACTCGGTTTTGGTTATCTCCTTTCTTTCCTGATGTACCAGAAGATTGTCCCTTCTTTCCCCAAAACTTCTTCTTACTCTTACCATGATAACCACCTTGAGAGGTTTTTGATTGGGACTGGCCCTTGCCTGAGGACTGAGTGAACTGAGCATCTTGTCCTGAATTAACAAGCACTTTGGTTCTGAGAACCAATTTTACCACTGTACCCCGTAGCCATATTGCTCTCGATGATCCTTGCCTTCTCCATGGCAAGAGCAAGTGTCCTCGGTTGATGAGTATGGACATCTCTAATGATGGAGTCTCTGAGACCCTTAACAAAGTGTTGGATGATGAGTGCATCATAATGCTCATAGCTCGAATACTATTTCAAACCAAGGAACCTCTTCTCATACTGATCCACCATCATAAAGCCTTGTTTAAGCTTGTGAATTTATCAATGTGAGCTTCACAATACTATGGTGATAGAAACTTCTCTCTGAACCTTTCCTCGAAGATCTCCTAGGTGAGATCTGTGACATTGATACCCAGTCTTTCACTCTCTTCACCCCACCAAATGGAACCATGTTCCCTCAACTGCGTGATCACACAATAGGCCTTTATGTTGCTCCTATAAGGTAATAATGAGAAACAACACCCCATGTCAAGTAACCAGGTCTCAGCCTTGAGTCCTGTTCCTTGGCCATCAAACTCTAGTGGTTTGGACCTCTGAAGTTCCTACATCATCTCAATCTGCGTGAGATCAAAATCATCCCAGCCATGGCCCCTCCATTGGTGCCTTCTTTTTTTGAGTGGTGTATGAGAACGTTCACATTCACACTCATGTTCCTCCTCTCTATGATCTGAATGGTGGGACTCTCCATGATGAGATCCCTCTTCTTGCTCTTGATCCTGTTGACACTCCTCCACATGAGGGCCCATTTGAGTAAGAATTTCCTAGAGCACTAGCATCAATGCCCCCAAGAGATTTTGATTAGCATTGTTATCCTATTCTCCCTCTCCCTCCTAATGTTCCCCTTCCCGGTGTTCTTCTCCATGGTTACCACTACAGGTACCCCCACGACCATCAGGTCTACATGCAGGAGGCATCGCTATAGGAGAAACAAAATAAGGTCAGAACAAATAGATCACAAGCATGAGTTAAAACCATGAACGAACAAGATATAAAATAATGAAACATAGTATAACAATACACAATGGAAAACAAAACCATAGTGGAAGCATAACACAGAGATCCTAATGTTGCAACATGGGCTCTGATACTAGATGTAATGCCCCACCTAAAGATCCTTGGAACAAGGATGAAATACAGGCCAAAATAAAAAAAAATTACGCAAGTTTAAGTGCACATGATAACAACCTACATGAATCACAAAGATCACAATGAAAAATTGAACCATCATCCTGACACCCAGCGAATCTCCAAAGACCACTACTGACCAAAATGACAAAAAATGAAGAATGCAAAACTAAATTTGAATTGAACATGTTTTGAATTCAAAATGCGACACCAAAGGGTTGAATAACACTAAAGAGGGTATCTAAATCAACTCTCAAAAAGTTTGGACCAGACTAAAAAGTGCCTGCTGCCTGCCCACACAGGTTTTTACAAACCCAGGTGATACTTTAATACAACACAGGAAAGTATTGCGTGACATTACTAAAGAAGGAGGGCAACATTCTTAGGGACTGGGCAATACTTCTCTCGAAGGTGTGTGATACTTTAAAGGTATCGTACAACATTTCTTACAAGGAGGTGCGATACTAGAAAGTATCGCATGACATTTCTCCAAGAGACATGTGATAGAATCAGGGGACACACGATACAATTTCAATGGGCGTGTGATACATTTTTGTGTCACACCATGCTGACAAAAGGTTGCCCAAAGAACTCAAGAAAAATACTTAAGGACAACCAACAAACTAAAACTGAGTTCAAAACCTCCACACCAGGGAGTACTAGATCCACAATTCGAGGCGTGAACACTCAAACATGCTACTAAAAGACAAAATCTACATCCAACCATCTAACAAGCAATAATAATAAAAGGTACAAAAGGAACATCGTAGTGAACTAAAGCAACATCGCAATAACTAAAATAGCATCGCAATTTACAAAATAACCAAACTAAGTACATGGTTCCTCCCAACCGTCAATGGCATCATAAGACCATCATAGGCTCTAGCCATCCCCCATGCGTAGCGTCCCAAGCAACTGATCAAATTTTTGGTATTGTCATGATAGGGACGTCACTACTAAAACATGCTAAAAATAGAAGCATAAGGAAATCTAACATGCTAGTAGTAAAGCATAAAATAAACCTGCAAGTAGATAACATTACCTATCACATGCTAAACATCATAATAAGGAATGCGTCAAAACTAAGATCATATAAACATGATAAACAACATCCCAATGAAAACATAAATCACAAGAAGCATACCTCATAAACTGAAGTACCCAGTGAACACATCTGGCAACGGTTGCACTAGGATACAAGACTGTCTCTGTACACTGGTCCCTAGCAGTGGTGAAGGTAGCTACGCCTCCCAACCATGTGGCACCCGTAGGTCCACACCCACTGTGCTCATGGAGATAATGAACTAACCACAACCACATGCAAAATAAACAGCCATGGCTAATACTCACGCCAAGCAGTATGATGACTGAATCCAAGACTAAGACAATGCATAACTATAGGTCCTGGTTAGACATCTCAGAGGGCTACTATGTAGGGGCTGACATCATGGAGAGTCGCTTGGCATCCAAAAGGCCAAGCTTGGATCACGTGTGGCAACACTCTCAAGGTACTCCCTTGGAACCATCACACGAATGTAGAACTTTTCATTATCTTAAGTTTTATTACCACCCAATGTTTTATTTAGTTATCACTTATATAAAGCTCCCTCTACCAACCCATGGCACCATGATCGTCGGGCTGTGAGATAGAAGCCCCCTCCATATGCTACCCTACCCTACCCAGGCTCATACAATGATGAGTGCCCGTAGGCATGCAAATTCCCAACCCAATCCCAATGATCACAGCTCTGGAAATACCATAGAAGATCGAGACTCGCAAGTCATCCAACAAATGTACTTGTGTGTGGTGCACCACCATCACAAAGATCAATACAAGGATTGGATGAGAACCCAAACAGAAAGTCAATCAATCAAAAAATAAAATCAGGATGACGGATGCTACATGCATCCTAATGCAACAAAAGATGCAAAAGTGGTTTGACAGATATCTAAACAGATAATCCAGGTCCACGAACCACATTGTGCCGAGAAAACAGGGTGACACACAAAATGAGGTAAAACCCCAAACTTTGGAAAAAAAATCTAAAATTGAAACTTATTTGACCTTTGGGTGCAAAAACCCCAAAAATCCAAAAATAATTGAAACCAAATATCGTATGCAAAAATGGCTAGCATAACGGCTCAAAAACCCAAACCCCCATTTCGAAAATAGGGAAAACGTTCATACCCGTCCAACCGGGTAGAACCAACAAATATAAATAGAGGGGAACACTAGTTCTCAACCTCCTAACATATAGCTACAATAAATGGAAGCTGAAACAGAGAGAAAATAACAAAATGAGAAAGCCCTACCTGATAGAAAAAGGGGCCGAAACAGTAACTTGCCCAGTATAATAAATCACCTACCGAATCTGTTGAAAACAACAAAAAAGTATAAACTCCCGGAGCCAAATCCAACGAGACCAACCTCGCACAAATCCCATGCTCATAGCTCCCAAAATGAACAAAACAAGAATCCTTCAAAAGAGGACTTCCAAATTTGCTCTCAAAATTCTATTTCTAAAATGTGAGAGCTCTCATAACAAAATCACTTTTCCAATACTTATTCATTTTTCAAGTGAATAGTCAATTATGGCAATTAGCTAGCTAGAGTAGTTAAACTCTGAACTAACCCAAACAAAAATAGGTTTTTATCCATAACAGAATTTCACCTAAGGCAAAGCTGCCAGAAATTAAATCTAAAAAGATTTAAAGCTCGAAAACCCAAAATCGCAAAAAATAACTTAACACTTTTGTGACAAATGTGAACTTCTAAATGCACAGACACGCTCACTGGTCTAATCACATAATGCAGATGAGTTCAAATTTACTAATCACCGCAAGGTTTAGATTTAAACAACTAAATAAGGATACATCGATCATTCAAGGATGACATTGGCAAAATATGAATAGTTGGATCACTATCTTCATGTGCCACTACCAGGGATATAATTCTTGCACACTAAAATACATGATCAAGTACAATTGCATATAATATCATAGCCGAAGCAACATGTATTAAAATACCTATATAATCCATTTACATCACTCACATTCGTAGAAAGTGTAAAAATACAAGAATGAAGTAAATCACCATAGCATAAAATCCATCACATAACATAACCAACAAATATGTTAAAATAAACCATATAACTAGATATCATCATAGATCTACTGTCATCTCAAAATAGCATCAACATGTAGATATGATAAACTGAACAACAGAACAATATAGCATCTATGGTACCGAATCAAAGTATAACATCTGACCCTCAAGTCATCACAAAGTACATATAATCAGAGTATCAAGTATCTCTCGAATCAAAATAACAAGGCACAGAGTGCAAACACGAGGCACTACATCACTAATGAAAAATGTAACATTATGCCAACAATATATATGCATAAGTTATCTTGCAATTTTCATTTTATTTTTATCACTGAACTCTCTATGTGCTAGAGTAATAAGGTTAATTACTTGATTAATTAAATCATAAAAAGTTATTAATTGAGTTACCTTTTGCTTTAGTTTCACTTAATCTAAGTTTGGCCCTAATTTTAGTTAGGCACTAGTTTGTGTATATAGCTTTAATTTTCTATTTTTAGACCGAGTTAGCTTTTTTATTTTTAGCACTATTGCTTTCTATAATAGCAATAGATCACTTCATTGTAATTCATTGTACAACCATTGTATTCTTTTTTATTTTGAGCATTATAACAATTATTTTCTTACTACCCATCCTTGTGCAAGGTCTTTTTGTTTATTTTATGATCTTTTGTGCTTGTGTTGCAAACTTGAACATGGTGCTAGAACACATATTCAACAAACCCCTTCTCAATATTTGAAGGTTTCTTTTAGCAAGAGAATTGCAAGGTCTACAAGTTTACTTTTTTTGTGTGAATTTAGATTTGCATGTTTTTGGACCAACGATTGGAGCTTTACAAACTTCATGATTGTATTTGTAACATACCCAACCCTTAATATCGACTATTATTTCATCATAATTTGAGAATTTTCTTTTTGGGTTCTTTTTTATCAAGGGCACAAAAAATTAGATGAAATCTTGAGGAAGCTAAAAAAAATAGGCATTATGGTGCAAAATTAAATTCATACTAAGTTTAGAATACCAAAAAAAACCCTAAATCCATATGAAATTTGTCAGATTTTGAAACTTTGTATTTGAGCCATAATATAGATGTTACACACAAAATATGATGTATACTCTATTGATGTGGGCTCTCAGTGATCAGTGTATAGAAAATGACTTCAAAACAAGAAAAAAAAATGTAGCTTCACAGGAATGGACAATATTTCAAATGGGTGTGAAGAGTTCCTTCTTGCATGTTGATATACATAAGGAGATCTATATGGAGTAGCCTTAGGTATTTATGCAGGATACTTCTTTGGTTTGCATAATTCAACATTCCTTATATGGTCTCAAACAATCCCCTTGGGCTTTGTATGAGAAGATGGATTATTTTTTGCTCTCCTCTCACTTCACATACTTTTATTTTAATTCGACAGTGTACATTCATCATCAGGAGGGTGACCTTTTTATCCCAAAAGGAAGATGTCCCAATAGCCTCAAGTAAGGATCTAAGCATTGATTGTGGCATTGATAGTTTGCTAGATATGTAATTTGGAATAAAAAAGAGGAAAGATGCAATGTGGATCACAAGACATACAAATAGAGACAAAACTGAAAAATAAAATATTGATAACATGTTCCTGTACACAACAAATAGGGGAAAAGTTGCGTAAAGGACCTATTTAGAAATAAACTTTGAAAATGAGACAAAATTGCATAAAGTAAAGTGTATAGAAAGGTAATTTTTTAAATTCATCTTGTGTAAAATCTCTTGGCCGATGTAAAAATATGATGTTTATTATGCTTGATCCTAGTTACTTGATTCTTCTTTTTTTGTAACTTTTAACACCATTCTAACACACACTTTAAATTTTAGCTAAAAATCCTAGGTACATACATTTCAAACAATATGCATCGAATAATATAATGGTCAGGATATTGTGTTCCCACTTATTTTGGCCCGAATTTGGCTTGAAGCCTTATGCCAATATTTTAGTGGGAAATTAGATCCCATTGTCTACCTAACTTATTGTTGAATCCTAAAATGTAAGATGAAGTATATAAGTACCCCATATTTCATTATTTTGACATTCATTTTTATGCAATCACATCCATTATCGAGTGCAGTCAAGTTTTCATATGATATTAAAGATATCAAGCAATCAAGTATTCAAGTAATTGGATTCAAGATTTGAGGGCAAGCATCCAAGATGCAACTTCTTAATCACCCAAGTTAATTCTAAGGGAATATTCTCCATTAAAGTATGATTATCTCCCATGGTTTCAACATAGAGGATTTATCATTCAAGCAAGAATATATTTCCATTCATTCACATTCATCTTTCCTTTGTTCCAAGTGGCTATCAAGTATATCTTCGTTGATGATCTAGGAGTGACACCCACAAATCTAGCCATTTGTGATTCTATTCTACATTCCAAGGTCAAATCCTTGAATTCAAGTACATTAAAACATATTCATGGGTATAAGTGATTCCTATACCTGTTCACAAGGGTTTATGTAAGTTGAATAAAAAATTTACCTTTCTACTTAGTTTCCTTTATGCAATTTCCTTTCATTTTTAAGGCCGATTTTTAAATAGGGGTTTGACCAAGGAAACACTTTTTTACCAAACTTTTTCTCCATTTTTTGAGTGTAAGAATAAGTTATAAACTTACCATACATTTTTGGGCAGATTGGGAAAAATCCGAAAGTCCCCAAAAGTTTCAATAGAAAGCACTAGGAACAAATGATTGAAACATTATGTTCCCAAGTGTTAAAGGATTAATTTAATTTGATTTGATTAAATTACCTTTAATTTCTTCTTAAGATTCCACTTTATGCACATGCTTTCCCATATAATAATTAAATATTAATTATAAAATGTCATTTACCTCTTAGAGTTTCCCTTTTAGGTTTTATGATCTCCTTCTATAAGGATTGATCAAATGTATATTTTAATTCATTCTTTCAGTCTAATAATATATCCTTGCATATTTTCAGAGCCAAACCCTTGCCTTCTCTTGTCTTTTTCTTGTCCCCAGTAGGTTCTTGCATTCAAGTGTTCTATTGAAAATAGATTGATACAATTATGAGAATGTGTTTCAATCACTATTTTGTTACTGATGTCAAACCTGCTACTTGTTGGTAAGACAATTATTTAGTTGATTTGAGTGCTATCATTTTTTTGATTGATGAAGAGGATTTGATCAAATGAGATTAAAAAAGCACCTAGAGGAAAGGTTGAGTTATGGCATGAAAAAGGAGTACAAAGATTAGTTAAGACGGTGATGATATAGTGCATTGATTATCTACTTAAGATTGCAAAGGAAGGATACACTGACAAAGTCTAGAAGAAAAAGTAAGAATAATTGAGTCTACTAAGCTTGACCAAGTGGATAGTAAGTGCCAAGTAAAGTTAGTGCAAGTCAAGTAGAAAATCAATTAGAGCCGAGCAAAGTCAAAGTTTAGTGTATGCCGAGTGATACAGTGTAAGCCAAGTAAAGTTTAGGTGATGTCAAGCACCAGTAAACTTTAGTGTTTAGTGGATGATGAGTGGAAGAATAGTATGGAAGCCGAGTGACAACACATTGATGCTGAGTGCTAGTATTCATGTTAAATCCTGGATTTGACGAATCTAAGCCAACTATTTTGTTTTCTTGAATTTTGTGAAGCGTGTGGAAGATAACTATGATGAGTTGGTGGCACAAAATTCATGGTAAACCATTTTGAGGTGAATTCAAAGAGGATTGAAGGAGAAGTTTCTAAAAGGGACTAAAATGAAAAGATGGGTAGATTCATTGAATCCTACTTAATCCCACTTAACCCTAAAATGGATGATAGAGGATGAACGACAAAAGATCTTAATTTTCTATTTATAGAGATGGATGGTTAGAAGCAAGGTTGGTCATGTGCAAGAACCTAAGGAATACAATAGGTCTAAGGTATTGCTTCATTCAAAGATCAAATATAAGAGACTGATATTGGTAAGCAAAGAAAGCTTGAAGAGTGAACAAGCTATCATAGCTAAAGTGTCTGAAAGCCAAGCAGAATGGAGAACTAAAACAAATATCTGTAATCTAAAAGTGTGTTGTAAGTTGTTATTAGGTCAAGCCTTGTTATTACTTTCTAATCATTGTACCAATCTAGGGTAAACCCTTTGGTTTAAGGTTGACCTAACAATCATTTATAAATCCTTTAATCAGATGACATTCCAAATGAATGATCTAAAGTCCTCTAAAAAGGCTCACTCCTAATAGGATGATTGAAATCCTCTAACCAGGTCACATTTAACAGTGCGCATTGTAATCTTTAACAGGGTTGACCTTTCACAAGGCATCACTTTAGAAGAGTGAGAATGAGTAGCATGTTACTGGTATTTTTCCCAAATTGAGTTTCCACTTAAAATCATTGTGTCAAATGTGTTATTGAATATGTTATGTTTCATGCTTACATTTCTGCAAAGTTGATTTGACAGTAACCTATGAGTTAAAGTGATTGTATGATCTAATGGATGCATGCACGATGAATATGTTTTATGGATATGGGTTCACTAAATTGTGAAAAGTTTTATTTGTACATCTAGACCTTGGATAACTTATTCACTCGCCCTCTTAGTTATTCTAAAGAATTCCAACAATCGGTATTAGGGTCATTTGCTTAAGAGGACTAGTTTGAAGGTACTAGAAGAAAAAGATCAAGATGTCAAAAACAAAGGTACCCAACCTGAAAAGGGACAAATTTCCTACATGGCAAAGTCCGATGAAGCTACACCTAGGAGATCTTGGAGACCATGCAAAATTTACCATCGCCAATGGGCATGTTGATCTTGTTGGAGCCTTAACTGTTGAAGATCTAAAAAAAAAGGAACACAATCAGGCAATGTTGGAGATTGCTTCTGCCCTGAGTTATTTTGAGTTTGATGACATCAAGGTTTGTGACAGTGCAAAGAAAATGTGGGATGCTCTTCACACCATCTATGGAGGCGATGCAAGTGTTTTGAGAGCCAAATCTAAAAGTCTTGCATGTATGTTCGATGCTATGAGAATGTAAGAAGGTGAGAATGTTGCTTAATATTTCTCTAGGATAAAAAATGTTGTTAATGCAATAAGAGGATCTACTGGTAAGTAGATGATGAGACTATACTAAGCAAAGTTTTAAGAACACTACTACCCATCTATGCTATTAGAGTTTCTGCAATACAAGAACTGAGATGTATACTAGGTTCTAATCTGACTCTTGAAGGTCTGGTAGGTAGGCTCATTGCTTTTGAGCTATCCTTAATGCAATAAGAGGATCTATTGGTAAGTAGATGATGAGACTATACTAAGCAAAGTTTTAAGAACACTGATACCCATCTATGCTATTAGAGTTTCTGCAATACAAGAATTGAGATGTATACCAGGTTCTAATTTGACTCTTGAAGGTCTGGTAGGTAGGCTCATTGCTTTTGAGCTATCCAATTTTGATAACTTCAAATCTGACAACATTGAATCTGCTTTCAAAGCTAAGCTGTCATTGAAGGGACCTAATGAAAAGAAGAAGAAAAAGGTAAAATATGTTTCTAGCGATAATGATAAAAATAGGAAGATGTAGCACATCTTGAAGCACTACTAGCAAGGAGATTTCACAGAGGTAAAAGAAAATTCGAAGGTAAGTTACCTATCATGTATTTTAACTATAATGAGGTTGGTCATATTGTTGCTAGATTGCCAGAGAAGAGGAACTATAGAGGTGGTGACAAATATAAAAGCAAAAGAGATGAAGACAATAAAGATTACAAATACAAAGGCAAGAGGTCTTTCTACATTGTAGAAGAGGAAACCAAAGATGGATCTGACGATCATGATGATGAAGTGGTGTATGTTGCAATGAAGGATGATTATGATGAGGATGATGCAACTAGACTAGTGTCTTGTGTGAACAAGAATGATAGATGGATCATTGACAATGGGTGTTCACATCACATGACTAGAGATAAAAGTAAGTTCATTACCCTGAATTATTATTATGGAAATAGTCTGGGGTTTGGTAATGATGCACCCTATCTGATAAAAGGAAAAAGGTTTTATCAAACTCGCAAATTTTTTTTTATATGACAATGCTTATTATGTTGAAGGGCTTAACTATAATTTGTTGAGTGTGTCACAACTGAATAGTTCAGGTTTCAAAGCTGAGTTTGAGAACAAGATTGCTAAGATATATGACACTGATGGAAAACTAATGGGAAAAGGTGATCAAACTAGAGGTAATCTATTCTACATTGATATAGATGATGCTACTTGTCTAGTTGTAGGATTTGATGATGTGTGGCTATGGCACAATAGGTTATGTCATCTTAATTTTAATAACTTGGTTAGTATTAGTAACATGAGAAGAGTTAGAGGTTTGCCTAAATTGAAGAAACATGACAACATAATTTGCAAACAATGTTAGTTAGGCAAAATGAAAAAGTCTAGTTTCAAGAGTAAGATTCATACCTCTAAAGGAACTTTGGAGATCGTTCATATTGACTTGTGTGGAATAATTGATGTGCAAAGCTACAAAGGTGATAAGTATAATATGTTATTTTTTGATGATTATTCTAAAATAATGACAGTCATATTTTTGAAACAAAAATCTAGTGCTTTCTAAATGTTTAAGTGTTACTTAGCAAGAGTTGAGAAAGAAATAGGTAAAAGTCTGAAATGTTTGAGATCTGATAGAGGGGGAGAATTTACATCAAATGAGTTTGAAAAGTTTTGTAATGACAGAGGAATCAAAAGATAGACATCTGCCCTTAGGACCCCTCCACAAAATGGAATTGCTAAAAGGATGAATATATTTGTAATGGATTGTGCTAGGACACTCATGACGGAGAAGAATGTTGCTTTGAAATACTGGAGAGAGGTTTTCAATACAACTGTCAGTACCTTGAACCGTGTGCAAGTCAAGAAATGTACTCATTCAACACCTTTTGAACTATGGTATGGAAACTCACCCAATGTAAAGTATTTCAAGGTATTTGGAAGCAAGTGTTATGTTCTCAAAGATTTCAGAAATGGTAAATTAGATGCAAAAAGTGAAGAAGGTATATTCCTTGGCTATTCCACAAGAAGGAAAGCTTATAAGTGTTCAAATACTAACACTAACAAAGCTGTGGAAAGTGCGAATGTGAAATTGGATGAATATACAAAAGTACATGAGGTTGAATCTATGAAGGATCTAGAGGAATACAAATATTTTGTATACTTTTATGAAGGTATGCATGCTGATGAAGATGTTGTAAATCAAGTGGCAAATCAATAGCAAGTTTCACTAACTGTCGAGTCACATATAATGAATGTCGAGTTGCATTTAGAAATTGAGCTACACTCAGGTGTTGAGTTACAGAATGAAGTTAAGGCACATTATGATTTTGAGATTAGTGTACACGAAAGAGATGTTGAATTACTTGATAGAGAAGTACATAGTGATTTAGAAGTTGATAGATCAAATGAGGAAAATAGAGCAGAACCTAGATTGTCAATGTATGTCAAAAGACATCACCCTGCTGCACAAATTATTGGATAAAGATGCAAGACCAATGACAAGGAAAAAGTTGATAAGTGATACATGTTTGCTCAGCATGCATGAACCTAAAATAGTGAAAGATGCCTTAGAAGATGAGGATTGGAGTAAAGCCATGAAATAAGAGATTGAACAGATTGAAAAGAATAAGACATGGACTCTAGTTCCTAGACCAAAAGATAAAAATGTGATTAACACCAAGTGGGTGTACAGAAACAAGTTAGATGAAAATGGTGAAGTCACAATGAATGAGGTAGGGTTAGCTTGCAAGGGGTATGCACAAGAAGAAGGGATAGACTATGGAGAAACATTTGCTCTTGTTGCAAGATTGGAAGGAGTAAGAACTTTGCTTGCTTACTTTGCATAAAAAGGTTTTAAAGTTTATCAAATGGATATTAAGTTTGCATTTCCGAATGACATATTGAAAGAAGAGGTCTATATAGAACAGTCAGAAGGATTTTTTGATGCTAACAACAAAAACATGGTATGTAGACTACACAAAGCTTTATATGGTTTGAAGCAAGCACCAAGAGCATGGTATGAAAGGCTTCACAATTATCTTGTGAAAATTGGATTTGAGAGGACTGATGATAACAACAATTTGTACTTGAAGACAGAAAAAGGAAAAGGTATTTTACTATCTTAAATTTTTGTTGATGATATCATATTTGGAGGTTAGGATACTTTATGTAAAGCTTTTGCAAATGAAATGAAGAAAGAATTTGAGATGTCTATGTTTGGAGAGATCAAGTTCTTTGTGGGTTTGCAAGTACATCAGATGAAACATGGTATTTACATCACTCAATCAAAATATGTTAAGGAGATATTGAAAACTTTTGGATTAGAAGATTCCAAGCAAGTAAGCACACCTATGGTGATAGGACACAAGTTGTCTAAGAATGATGATTCAGCTGAGGTGAATCAAGCATTGTACAGGTCTATGATTGGAAAATTGCAATATGTAGTACATAGCAGACCTAATATTGCATTATCTATTGGGACAATTGCAGTATTCTCTACTAATCCCAGGGAGGATCATTTGATGGTTGTTAAGAGAATAATGAGATATCTGAAAGGAACAAAAGACTATGGTCTACACTACAAGAAAAATGAGAAGTTGGTGTTGAGAGCCTACACCAATGTTGATTGGGTTAGAAATATTGATGACAAAAAGAGCACTAGTAGAGGAGCATTTTTCATAGGAAAAATGCCAGTCGCATGGACTAGCAAGAAACAAAACTACATATCTCAATCTATTATTAGAGCTGAATATGTTGTTGTTGCAGTAAATTATACAAACATTGTATGGATCAAATAGCTACTCAAAGGTACGAAGGAGGAAATCATTGAACTTGTGATACTTTATTGTGATAATACAAGTTCTATAAATATATCAAAGAACCTTGTGATACATACAAAGACTAATCACATTGCAATCAAGTATCATGACTTGAGACAATTAGTCCAAGATAAAGAGGCGAAGATGGAATATGTGAATACAAAAGAGCAAATAGTTGATATCTTCACAAAAGAATTACCTAATGATGCTCGTGAGTATCTAAGAGGTAAACTAGGGGAGATAACCCTATCCAAGGCTATTTAAGAAGCATAAGAAGTGTCTTGCATCAACTAAGATGATTGACATATGTTACACATTGATGTAGTGGATCTTACCTTATGAGTTGCCTAAAGTAATCAAAGAGATGGAACTACAGATCAGTCACAAGCTAGGTGACAGAGGGAGAAATTAAAAATGTTCATATATGCATATTAAGATGACAAGTCTTTAGCATTGTTGTCAAAGAGGGAGATATAATAGAAAGGGAGAAATACAAGAGAAGGAGAAATACATAAAAGAAGAAAATATCTACTAAGAGGGAGATAGGGTACCTGATGATTACTATAGAGAGAGAGAGAGAGAGAGAGATGATTACATCTACCTAGTATGAGGGAGATAGTGTAGAGGGAGATATAAGAAGTGATCAAGAGGGAGTCATAAGGATGAGTTGATTGTCCGTTGATAACAAAATTTTGTAGCCTATACAGAAGATGAAAGTTGCCAATCTAGAGGGAGAGATTTCAATACAAGAAAATATTTTCTTTTTGGTATTATTGTTGGTTGTACTAGTTTTTCATCAATGCCAAAGAGGAATATTGTTGAAAACATATTCATACAAGTATGAGAATGTGTTTCAATCATTGTTTGTCATTGATGTCAAACCTACTACTTACTGGTAAGACAATTGCTTAATTAATTTGAGTACTATCATTTGTTTAATTGATGAAGAGGTTTTGATCAAATGAGATAACAAAAGCACCTAGAGGAAAGGCTGAGTTATGTATGAAAAAGGAGTACAAAGATCAGTTAAGATAGTGATGATATAGTGCATTGATTATCTACTTAAGGTTGCAAAGGAAGGATGCACTGACAAAGTCTAGAAGAACAAGTAAGAAGGATTGAGTTGGCTAAGCTTGACCGAGTGGACAGAAGATGCTGAGAAAAGTTAGTGCAAGTCAAGATAAAAATCAATTGGAGCCAAGAAAAGTCAAAGTTCAGTGTATGTCGAGTGACATAGTGTAAGCTGAGTAAAGTTTAGTTGATGTTGAGCACCAATAAACTTTAGTGTTTGTCAAGTTATCTAGTAGATAATGAGTGGAAGAACAATATGGAAGCCAAGTGACAACATATTGATGTCGAGTGGTAGTATTCATGTTAAATCACATATTTGACAAATTTGAGCCGAATATTTTGTTTTTTCTTGAATTTTGTGAAGTGTGTGGAAGATAACTATGATGATTTGGTGGCACATAATTCATGGTAAATAATTTTGAGGCAAATTTAAATAGGATTGAAGAAGAATTTTATAGAAGGGATTAAAATGGATGATAGAGGATGAATGACAAAAGATCTTAATTTTCTATTTATAGAGATGGATGGTCAAAAGCAAGGTTGGTCATGTGCGAGAACCTAAGAAAGACAAGAGGTCTAAGGTATTACTTCATTCAGAGACCAAAAATAAGAGACTAATATTGGCAAGCAAAGCAAGAAGGCTTAAAGGTATGAATGCTTGAAGAGTGAACAAGCTATCAAAGCTAAAGTGTGTGAAAACCAAGTAGAATGGAGGACTGAAATAGAGATTTGTAATCTGTAAGTGTGTTGTAAGTTGTTATCAGATCAAGCCTTACTATTACTTTATAATCATTGTGCCAATCTAGGGTAAATCCTTTAGATTAAGGTTGATGTAACAATCATTTGTAAAACCTTTAGTCAGGTGATATTCCAAGTGAATGATCTAAAGTCCTCTAACAAGGCTCACTCCTAATAGGGTGATTGAAATCCTCTAACCAAGTCACATTTAATAGTGTACATTGTAATCTTTAACAGTGTTGGCCTTTCACAAGGCATCATTTTAGAAGAGTAAGAATGAATAGCATGTTACTAGTGGTTTTTCCCAAATTGGGTTTCCTGCCTAAAATCATCGTGTCAAATGTGTTATTGAATCTCTTATGTTTTATGCTTACATTTCTGCAAAGTCGATTTGACAGTAACCTACAAGTTTAAGTGATTGTATGATCTAATGGAAGCATGCATGATGAATATGTTTTATGGATGTAGGTTCACTAAGCTGTGAAAAGTTTTATTTGTATAACTGGACCTTGGATAACTAATTCACCCACCCTCTCAGTTATTCTAAAGAATTCCAACATGTTCTACTAAATCTATGGATTTTTTCTCATCAAATCCTTCATGGTATCAAAGCCAGATTTGTTGTAGTTTACTCTTATTTGGAGGAAAAGAGGAACGAGGATTTGTAAAAACAAATTTGACAATTTTTAAATATTTTTGTGAAAATAGGGGGGCCTCTAAAATTTGGAGAACTTTGAGTCCAAATAGACCTCATGATTGGATTCAAAGGATGTCAAAACTCTTATTTTTGTGAAAATAGAGGGGCCTCTAAAATTTGGAGAAATTTGAGTCCAAATAGACCTCACGATTGGATTCAAAGGATGTCAAAACTCTTATTTTCATATAAAACACATCTATTTTGGAGTCTAGGCAATTCTGAGACAAAGGTTGTTTTGCCTACTAGGGTCATCCAACCCTTGGCACGTAAAACAAGGCAAATTTTTGAAAAAAATCACAAAAAAATATATTTTAAAAATCCAAAATTTGCTATTGTAATTATGTGGCCCTAATTTCAAAAGGCGCTACCGTGGAGCCATTGTTGTCGGCCACTGGTCCTTGTTGCCTCAGGCACACCACCCCTGCGGCCCTTGCACTGCTTGGCCGTCACTCTAAAGCCACCTCCACCAAATCCCACTTCCACCATACTACTCATAGACCTCTAGCCCCCTTTTTCCAAGTGAGAAATCCTATATCGGCCTAAGGGGCTAGTTTTTTAACTCTTGAAGGGTTTTTTTTGACATTTTTTTGCCTTCTGAACCTACCTGGGTTTTTTGTGATATCTTGAGCATACAGTATCAAATTTGGGAAAATGAGATATTGTCAAAGAGATGATTTTAAGATGGACATAATGGTATAGGTTTTACTAGTGAATTTTTCCAGTAAGGTACTTATTTTTGCAATCAAAGTCAGAGGATTATTTTTGTATTCCAAGGAGCATAACTTGTTCATTTTTTCTTTGTTTTTCAATCTGGAAGAAGCGTCAGAAAGGTCTCTTCGAAATATTTCCAATTTATCTTCTATTTTAATTATATTTTTTCAAAGGTTCACATGATTCTCATCTAAAGTTTTTCTTTCTCTTCTCATTGTATAAGCTTTCCTACTAGTTGTTGGGGTATAGTTTTTTGCATTGTGGGGGGCATTTCATATGCTTGTTTATGTCATTTACTCTAGTAAACCATAACTATATCAAAAGAAACACCTTATAAACAAATGGCCAAGACCTCTTCTTGTCTAGCACTTCTGACCCCACATAATTATCACACATGGAAAACCCTAATGAAATGGCTTCTCCATTCAAAAGGATTGTGGTCTTGTTTAGATGATGTGCAACCAGTTTTATAGAGGGCCTTTGAGGTCATGAAGCATAGGAATATGATAGATGAGGTCATGGAGTTGATTTCTTTGTAGGTATCTGACAGTTTGTAGTTTCATCTCAATGGGTGCACTATTCCTCAAGATATGTGGACTAATTTAGAGGGCTTATTTGGTACAATGAATGAGTTAAGGGCACTTTAGATTAACAGAGAGATTACATCACTTGTACTTGATGATTTTCCATCAATTGAGGACTTGCTAGTGAAATTTAAACAATAGAGAACTTTTTCACCTAGTTTTGGAAAAGTAAAGACTGATAAGGAATGCATTTATTTGATTTTGTCAAAGCTTCAAGGAAACTTTCATATTTTCTCTTCTACCTTTGATTCCTCTATGGATTCTTTGGGTCCTAGATTTACCATGCCCACATTTGAGGTATTATGTGATAAGTTGACCAGAGAGCAGGCCAAGCTTACACAAATGGACTCCCTAATAGGATCAAAGAATCAGGCATTGGTTTCTCAAACATCTATAGGGAAGCTAAAGCAAAAATCATAGCCCAAAACAGATTCAACTGGTAATGAGAGTTCCTTCAAGCCATCTCCTAGATCAGATTCTTGGGAATCCATTCCAAAGGGTAAACCTTCTAATATTGGCGAGTCTTCCTTCAAGAATAAGAAACTTATAGGTTATCTTTATAGTTTTTATGGCAGGGAAGGACATCCAGTTTCTAGGTGTTGGAAACATCTTGAGGCTTTAGAGGAGGTCATGCAACAACACAATATTGTTTCTCTAAAGCCACCACCTCCTCCAAGGAAAGGACATGCTCTTTCTATATGAGATTTGTCTTCTTCAGCTACTTGGATCATTGATTCAGGTGCTTCCCACCATATGAAACACTCACCTAATTTGGTTACCTCACTTTCTTAGAGTGTTACTACACATATTATAGTTGGTGACTCCACATAGCTTTTAGTTTTAGATTCTGGTGCTATCTCTTTGAAGGGTGGTTCCCTACATGATGTTCTATTGGTTCTGAACATTTTTACGAACTCTTATCTATCTATCAAATTTTTCATATTGGCTCTAGTAAGACAATTGAGATATCAACACATGATGTGGTTATGAGAGACCTCCACAATCCTAATTTTGTTGTTGCTATTGGGAGTGTTGATTTATAGTCTCACTTATATTAGTTTTATGGCTTCAAGAGCTTTGATTCTACATGTGTTTCTCTTGTTGCTCATGTAGACACAATGAGAAAATTTTGGCATGAGCATTTTGGTAATGTCAACTATAAATATCTACAACATATGAGTACACATGAGCTAGTGACTGGGCTACCTCAGATCTCTTGTATTGACGATGTTTGTCAAGGTTGTGCACTTGGCAAGCATCATAGAGATCCTTTTCTGGCAAGTAGATCCACACATGTTAAGGCACTATTGGAGTTGATACACAATGATATTATGTCATTCCCCACTCCATATTTTTATGGTACCTGATATGTACTTACCTCCATTGATGACTTCTCTAGACGTACATGGGTGTAATTTTTAAAGTACAAGTTTGATGTCTATGATTCACTTCGAATCTTTAAAACATTTATGGAGAAGAAGTCTAGTCTTTCTTTCTAGTGTATACACACTAACAATGGCATGGAATATGTGAATCAATCTTTTTGAGATTTTTGCACTAAGCATGGTTTGCGATATTAGTTCACAGTTCCACATACCCCTCAACAGAATGAGGTTGCTGAGAGAAAGAACATAACATTACAGGAGATGGCCAATTGTATAATATGGTCTTGACATACGAGTCCTTTCTTTTGGGTTGAGGTTATTAATTGTGCCAACTATATTCAGAATTACATACCTCACAAGGCATTGCAACATTTGACTTCTGAGGAGACTTGGACTCATGCCAAGCCCAATGTTTCTACATTCCATATTTTTGGTAGTGAGACTTGGGCATTTATTGTAGATGCACAATGCAAAG
The DNA here is from genome assembly GCA_028749045.1 of Cupressus sempervirens. NCBI lineage: Eukaryota > Viridiplantae > Streptophyta > Pinopsida > Cupressales > Cupressaceae > Cupressus > Cupressus sempervirens. Next base: position 1,059,371,923 of record CM053787.1, on the reverse strand, counting down.
CCATGGAGAGGAAGAGTGAACCACACATATTTGTTGGCCAATGTGAGGATGTGAAGGCATACAATTTGTTTGACCTTGATTCTAGAGAGGTCTTGTTTTAGTGATATGTCCAATTTGATGAGCGTTATCCTTTGATGCAGCCTTCATGACCAGCTTCTCCCTCGTTGCTTAGTACTTCCTCCTCTTATCTACAAGATTATTTATACATTGAGGAATATTTTGATGATGGTCCACCTTCCCCTCCTCCCCTAATGTTTTACGAGTACCCAAGTGGACTTTTGGTATTGTTGATGTTGCTAGACCTATGGAAGGAGATCCTTCATATTCTTGTTGCACTTGTGCTCAAACATCTAGTACTGGACTTTTGAGTCATACCATCTTAGATTATCCATAGAGTTTTTCATAGGCAATAGGTCACTCAGATTAGGATAGGGCTATGGATGAGGAGTACTCTTCTTTGAGGAAGATCCACACTTAGGATCTTTGTCCTCTTCTGAAAGGAAGAAAGTTAGTTTAGTGTAGGTGGGTGTACCATACCAAGTATACTACAGATGGTTCTATTGATAGGTATAAGGAACATCTTGTTGCAAAGGGATTTTCATAGGTGGAGGGTATTTATTACTCTGAGACCTTTGCTCCTATTGCCAAGATGAATTCTATTTGCCTTGTACTTTATCTTGCATCTTCTAAAGGATGGACGATATTTTAGATGGATGTGAAGAGTTCCTTTTTGCATGGAGACCTTCATAAGGAGATCTATATGGATTAGCCTCAAGGTTTTATTTAGGACTCTTCTATAGTGTGCATACTTTGGAGGTCCTTATATGGTCTCAAATAAGCTACTCAGGCTTGGTATGAGAAGATGGATTCCTTCTTGCTTGCATCACACTTCTCACACACTGTGATTTAGATCTTACATTATACATTTAGCATCATGGGGCTGATCTATTAATACTTGTGCTATATGTTGATGATCTCATTATTACAGGTAGCTCACCTTCTATAATTTAGAGTATTCAATGAGATTTGAAAGAGCAGTTTGAGGTGATAGACCTTGGACTTTTGTGCTATTTTTTGGGCCAATAGGTTGTTTATTCTTCATATGGGATAACCATACTCCAATAGAAGTATGCTCTTGATATGCTTCAAAGATTCAACATGCTTGATTGTAAGGAGTGTTGTTTTATCTACCACTTTGTCTACTCCTATAGTGGATTCCACTTTATAGATAGCTTGTGGGTAGTTTGTTATATCTCACACACACAAGTCCTAATCTTTCCTTTTTAGTTGGACTTGTCTCTCGATTCTCACATGATCCTCATGAGAATCATTGAAAAGCTACCAAACCTATTTTGAGGTACATTCAATGCACTACATGTTATGGCATTCACTATACATCGGGGGATCCTCACATTGTTGGTTATATAGACTTGGATTGGGTTGGTGATATTGATGATCAGAAGTCTACTTATGGTTTTATTTTCTATCTTGGTTTTGGTCCTATTACATTGTCTTGCAAAAAGCAACATGCTCACACATTATCATCTATAGAGGTAGAATATAGGGCAATTGTGCTAGCTAGTTAGGAGGTTTTATGACTTCGACAATTGATGACATGGTTTGAATTTCCCCCTAATAGTTCCACCTTTCTTTGGTGTGATAATCAGAGTACTATAATCATTTCCCAAAACCCAATTGAGCATTAATAGACCAAGCACATTGAGCTTCATCAGGCATTTGATTCAGGATGACTCTCTTAGCTTAGAGTATATTCCCACTACTAAGCAGGTTACAAACATCTTCTCTAAACCTTTTGTATCGTTGTGGTATCTTTAGCTATGTTTTATGTTTGGGGTGAAGGCAATTTTCCTTAGGGGGTCTCAATGATGATTCCATCATTCCTTCTTTTGTTTTCAGCACTCTTCTATCTCTTTTTGGAGTAGGATTTTTCCCACATGGTTTTTCCCATTTCTCCATTTTTTAGAGATTTGGTTGTTCTAGGTACCTCATCAAGCCATGTTCTCGGGACCCATTTTATGCTTTCACAATTGTAATTTCCTTGATTTTTCTACATTGTTTGTAGCTGCATTATTCCTCATCTTAACAGGAGTGTTAGTGTAGTGCCTCTCGTGTTTGCAGTCTATACCTTGCCTATTTTGATTCGAGAGATACTTGATACTCTTATAGTTATTTTTATTTTGAGATGACCCGATGGTCGGATGTTATACTTTGATTTAGTACCATAGATGCTATATTGCTATGTGGTTCAGTTTATCATATTTGCATGTTCATGCTATTTTGAGATGACAGTAGATCTATGATGATACCTCGTTATATGGTTTATTGGGCATATTTATTGATTATTTTATGAGATGGATTCTATGCTATGGTTATTTACTTCATTCTTGTTCTCTAAGCTTTATGCAAATGTGAGTGGTGTAAATGGATTAATTAGTTATTTAATAAGTTAATTACTTCAGCTATTATATTATATACAATTGCACTTGATCGTGTATTTTAGTGTGCAAGATTTATATCCCTGGCAGTGGCACATGGAGTTAGTGTTCAACTATTCATATTTTACCAATGTCATCATTGTATGGTCAACGTATCCTTATTTTAATTGTTTAAATTAAAACCTTTCGATGATTAGTAAATCTGAACTCATCTACATTATGTGATTAGACCAATGATCATGTCTATGCATTTAGAGGTTCACTTTTTCACAAAAGCGTTAAGTGATTTTCTGTGATTTTGAGTTTTTAGGTTCTAAATCTTTTCAAATTTAATTTTTGGTAGCTTTGCCTTAGGTGAATTTTTGTTACAGAGAATAACTTGTTTTCATTTGGGTCAATTCAGAGTCTAGCTACTCTAGTTGGCTATTTTCCCTAACTGACTATTCACTCAAAAAGTGAATAAGTATTGAAAAAGTGATTTTATTATTCACTTCTCACTTTTTGAAATAGAAAATTTGAGAGCTTTTTGAGAATCCTCTTCTGAAGGATTCAAATTATGTTCATTCTGGGAGCTATGAGCGTGGGTTTTTCATGAGGTCGATCTCATTGGATCTAGCTTGGGGCGTTCTTGCTTTGTCGTCACTTTCAGTAGTTTTGGCAAGATATTTATTTTATTTTGCGGGTTTTGATTTCTGCCCATTTTTGTCAAGTAGGGCCTTCCCGTTTTATTATTTTTGCTCTATTTTAGCTTTTGTTTCTTGTAGCAGTATGTTAGGAGACTAAGAACTAGTGTTCCTCTTCGTTTTTGTTTACTAGCTCTGCCTAGTTGGTCGGGTATGAACGTTTTCCCTATTTTCGAGATGAGGGTTTCAGGTTTTGAACCGTTATGCTGGCCATTTTTACATATGACGTCCGAACTCATTTATTTTTAGATTTTTGTGGTTTTTACATCCAAAGACCAAATGGGTTTTAATTTCATAATTTTTCTTATTTTTGGGGTTTTTACCTCATTTTGTGTGCCACCTTGTTTTCTTAGGTTTTCTTGGGATGAGTTGGGTTCTAGACCTGGATTATTCGTTTGGATGTCAGTCGAACCTTTATTGCATTTTTATGTTGCATTGGAATGCATGTTGCATCTGTCCTCCCAAGTTTGTTTTCAGTTGAGTGACTTTCTACTTGTGTTCTCATCCAGTCCTTGTGTTATGATCTTCGTGATGGTGGTGCACCACACATGAGTACGTGCACATACATTTGTTGGGTGACCTATAGGGCCCAATCTTTTGTGGTACTTTTGGAAGTTTCATTGGGGTTGGGTTGGGAATCTGCATGCCTATGAGCACTCGTCATTGGATGAGCATGGGTAGGGTAGGGTAGTGTATGGAGGGGGCTTTTATCTCGTAGTCCGACGATCATGGCGCCATGGGTTGGTAGAGGGAGCTTTATATAAGTGATAACTAAATAAAACACTAGGTGGTAATAAAACTAAAGATATTGCAAAATTTTTTGTGCTTGAGCCTTTCATTGAGGGAATTGTATCTCAATGATCCAAGTTTGGGCTTGTAGATGCCAAGAGACTCTCCATGATGTTAGCCCCTATTTAGTAGCCCATTGAGTTGTCTGACCAAGACCTATAGTTTATGCATTGTCTATGTCTTGGATTCAGTCTGTTGCCCCACTTTTTACTGTATAACCATTTTCCAAAAGTGGAAAATTTTGTGTCTTAGTTAAGCCTAGGTATGTCTAGGTCTAGTTTTATTTTGCCTTTGGTGAAAAGAGAGTCTCCATCATATTTTCCATCTTTCCCTTCTCCCACATTTCATGGCCAGGTGGTTTTACTTGATTTTGTGAGTTTACGGGTAGCTTAGTGCCTAATTCGATGGGGATTCTTGCAACATGTGAAAGTTATTCACAAAGTTGGGCTTGTTCATGACTTATCATGTTTTCAATGAAAGAAGGAAGCTTGTGGAAAATCGAGCATTGCCTTCTCCTCAGTAGGTTTTCAACCCATGAAGGCAATTTTTCATGAAGAGCAATAGATGATGTTTATGGGCCTATATGAGAAGCTTTCGATGGATTCCCCCTGAAGCTTCCCAGGTATCCGAGCAACATGATCGTGCTGATAGAGATCGTGAGGCAGCGGTCTAGGTGAATGTGCTAAGTGGAAGTTTGAAGAAGAAGGGATATGAGTTCCCTATGAAAGTAGGAGCTTATAGTTGCGACTCTTGATTTGATGCAAAGAATATGCTCAAAGTGTTCGAGATGAAATACAAATTGGAGATGTATGAGGTATTGAGACCTATGTTTGATCCAAATGGATATGCTAGGGATGTGTTGTAGATTGGGAGAGTGATCAAACAGATTACCACTATTGAAGACTATTGGACAGATTGTAAAGATGAATTTGAAAGTCAAGATCGTGCTTTCACCAAGCTCATAGTGAAGCAAATAAAGACATATAATATCAATCTTAATGTTGAAGGATTGGAGGATGATGGGCAATATATGTATAGTAATACATATATGAATAAGTTAAGGAACACTCTTATTAGTTCGAAGCCTTATGTGGATGCTAAGGAAGATTTAAACACTATGATGGCCTAAATCATCAAAAGAACTGGGAAGTGGGTCGAATGGACAACTAAAAGAAGGCAGAGTAAGGGCATAGCCACTCAAGCTTCTCTAGCAACTACAATGCCCTCTTCCTTCCAGAGTGCTACACCAAATGTAACAATAGCTACCACTCCAGGACTAGCTCAACCTTCAGGAGGAGGTGACCAACCTCTAGACAAGAGTATTCCCACAGCTAAGACGTGTCATGATGGCTCCCTCCCTATTATTGAAACCCAAACTAATGTTGAGGAGAAGAAGAAGGAAGAGCCAAAGGATAGTGTTGTTACCTTAGTGCCTTCTCCTCATGTTACACTAGTTCCCTATCCTCAAATTACACCTGTCCTCTCTCCTCATATCACCCCAGTTCCCTCACCTCATCATAGCCTAGTTCCGTCAGTAAGTGCTACATTTCTGCAACCAAGGGGCTCCCTAATATAGATAGTAGATTTGGGAGATGGAAAGAGCAGCAACAATGAATCTACTGAATCTAATGAGGCAAAAAAGAAAACCTCAGAGGTGGAGAAAGGCCAGAGCTCTTCCAAGCTCATTTCTCAAGCCCCGAAGAATCTTGCGATGACAATCACTCCAGTTAAGAAGAAGATGTTTAGCATAGAATCACTTGGGATGGCCTCCAAAGTGATAGGCACTAATTTTTGGTTAGAGGATACTCTGGAGAGAAAGAGAAAAACGAAAGATGAAAGTGCCCTTGCCAAAGATACCATATCCCTTGTAGTTCATTTTGGATCTGCATTAACCAAGGTAAAAAAGCAAAATACTTTGTCCATACTTAGGCAGGATCTAGAAACAGGGTGCCTAACAATGGAGATAGCCAAGCCCAACAAAGAAGGAAGAATTGAAGATATGACTATTGATGATTTTACTCTACACTTGGTGGACCTTTGAGAAGCTAGACATGACACCAAGGTTGGCTTGTGGAAGTCAACCAATGAAGTAATTGAGGGACAATTGGAAAACCTAAACTAGGATGAAGGCTGAGATAAAAGAATTGAACAGATTCATCAGACAATTGGTCACTCCATTGGCAACTATCTCCAAAGTATTAGTAACAATAAATCCTACTACTACTGAAGTTCAAGCCCTTATCTCTCAACTTCATGAAGATAGGCATTTTGGCCAAATTGGTAAATATTAGATCGGGAAGCTTAAACTAGAGGGAGTCGCTATTATAGAACAAATTGGCAATGTTATCTTAAGATTAGAAATAGAGAAGGATAACATCTTAGAAAATATCAATACTTGGGTTGGAGAAAGAGTGAAGTGCGACAATTGTATCTCTCTTCTGAAGATGATCATTTAAATGAAGATGAAGGAAGCCGTTGAAGCAAAAATCTTGTTGAAGGGAGATGAACCTCTGTTCAAACAGCTTTAGAGCATGCAGTTCAAGTAAGAAATGATCCTATTAGTAGAAAAAGGACTTAAGGAAATAGAGGATAAAGCGAAGAAGACCCAAGACAGAGGATTTGAGCTCATGAGGGGGCTACATATAGATTCACAAACAAGTGGCCAAGGGAAAGCACTCATTGGGATAAACGTCATAAAGGATAATTTCTCCAAATTCTTGGATAGTTTCACTGACGTGTCTTCAGGTAATCAAAATAGAGTTACAAAAATCCAAAAATTCAACAGATGCATACACGTGGCCATGGAGGAATTTCCAAGTCAATTGAATGTTGTGAAGGAGTTAGCCAGGGAACATTCTAAGTGGCTCTTGAGATACACCAACATACACGTGCCTAGGCATGAAGAGCTAATCCCAATCATAGTTGCCGCTAAGGCCTATAGAAAAAAAGTAGAAAAGGGGAAGAAGTCAAAGTGATTCACATTCTGCCCCCTTTTCACTTTCTTATGTAATTATTGCAATATGATAAACTACTTTCTTGCCATTTGTCATTCTTTGAGGAGATGAACTGATTGAACTTCTATTGTAACGATCATCTCAAAAATCCTATATGTATGAAATTGAAAGATTAATAACAAGTCAACAAATTTTTGGTGTGAAGTACTTGATGTTGCAGAGTCAATTGAATGGTATTTTGTATCAACTATTTTCTGTTCCATTTATGTTAGCTGTAGTTATATGTTTTATCTTTTGTCTAGAATGAAGTAAGGATAGAATGAAGTTTCATTCCCCTGTTTCAAGATAGTGAATGAATGTGATAAGTAGTGTCATTTCACATTCAAAGAGGAATTTCTTAAACCTTTTTCCCTTTAGTTGACTTCTTTTTCTCTTTAGTTCAGATCCTAATTGATCTAGTTCAGTATTAGTTGTTATACTATTAAGCTTTGTGAGCTCATAAGATGTGTGGGTTCATAAACTTAATCAATTCCTTATAAATATTTTTATGCCTAAGTTAGATCCTATTTAGGTCTAGCTCAATTTTACCTCTTTTGTTCTTAGGTCAAGAACACACCCCCGTACTAGTTTAGGAATAAAACATAATTCATTGCAAATCTACCATAGGGAGCTGTACCTATTAATTCAAAGAAAGGCCAATCTATCCAGAAGTGGTTTTTCAATTGCTTCTAATCAGATATTGTTCATAATTCGAGCATTCAAGAGTCATAATTAAAAAAGAACAAATCTATTTACCAACACAGTCATCATATTGTCTGGTGTATGTATTAGCCATAGATGTTTGCTTTGTGTGTGTTTGTGGTTGGATCATTATCTCCATCAGCATGACGAGTGTGGACCTACGGGTGCCACATGGTTGGGAGGCATAGCTACCTATACCACTACTAGGGACCGGTGTATAGAGACGGTCTATTGTTCTAGTGTGACCATTGCTGGATGTTTTCACCTGGTACTTAAGGTTCCAGAGTATGCATTCTTGTGATTTATGCTTTCTTTGGGATGCTTGTATATCATGTTTAGATGATTTTATATTTGATGCATTTCCTTATTATGATGATTAGCATGTGATAGGTGATGTTATCTACTTGTAGGATTATTTTATGCTTTACTTCTAGCATGTTAGATTTCCTTATGCTTGTTGTAGCATGTGTTAGTAGTGATGTCCCTATTATGATAGTACCGATGATTTGATCGTTGGCTTGAGATGTTACACGCAGGGGATGGCTAGGACCCATGATGGTCTTATGATGCTATTGACGGTTGGGAGGATCCACATACTTAGTTAGTTTGTACTGCTCATTGCGATGTTAATTCTGTTCATTGCGATGTTATTTCCATTTACTGTGATGTTGCTTTCAGTAGTTTGTGATGTTTCCCTTTTGTTCTTTTCCTTCACTGTATGTTTAGATGGTTAGATGTTATTTCCAACTTTGCATCTTTAAGATATGGTTTGAGTGTTCTTTCCTTGAAATGTAGATTCAGTACTCCCTGGTGTGGAGGAACTTCGTTACTTAGTTTCCTTAGTTTCCTTCTCTATTTTTGTTTTCTTTTTCTGGCACGTTGACTTGAGTTCTCATGTGAAATTGCACTTTCTCGTGCGAGATTGCAAGTCTTCATGCAGAGTGTTGGGTTTCTTCATGTGGCTTGGCACTTTCTCGCATGAAACCCTACACTAGTTTTGGGGTGACTTGGTTGTACGACCAAACACTTCCTCATGCATTTGAGCACATCTTCACATGAGAATTTGGTGCTCTGTGGTCTCGTGCAGAAAATAGGGGCTATCTAGGCTTATCGGAGAAAAGTTTGGAAATTGATTTTGGATACCCTTTTTGGTTTTACACCTTCCTAGTTCAAAATAGATTTCCTAAGGGGTTTAAAATATATCGTTTAAGTATATACTTAAGATATATATTAATATATGCAACGAGTCTTTTGAGATAGGTTCCAAACCTGTATGAGCTAAGATAAAGATTCTAGGTAATTTCAGGGCTTCAAAAATTCAAACTTAGCCAAATGTCAAGGCTTCAAGATTTTAGACTTAGCCAATTTTTAGGAGTTAGTTTTTGTCTTTCAGCTTGGTTGTTCTCTTATGTTTTCTTGCTTATGTTTTAGTCAATGGTGACGCTTGGAGATCTTTGGTGGTTGGTTGTTGGTTAGTCTTCTGTTGCGATCTTTATGATCCATGTATGATGATTGCCTTATGCTTTCATACTTGTTTGAATTTTTTTTATCTCGTCTTATATTTAACCTTGTTCCAAGGATCTCCGGGCAGGGCATTACATCTGGTATCAGAGCCCATGTTGCAACATTGGAATTTTTGTGTCATGCTTCCACTTTGGTTTTGTTCTGTTGTGTATTATTATTTGATAGTTGTTATTTTGTTATCTTGTCAGTTCATGGTTTTGAATCTTATGCTTGTGATCTGAGTGCTCTAACATTATCTTGTTGTTTCTAGAGAGATGCATCCTTTATGTAGACCTGGCAGCCGTGGCGGTACCCATAGCGATAATCGTAGAGAAGAACACCATGAAGAAGGATGTAGGAAGGAGAGGGATAACAGAGTAATGCTAATCATGTTGTTATGGGAGCATTGATGCTAGTGCTCCAAGAGATTCTTGCTTGGTTGGGCCCTCGCATAGAGGAACGTCAATATGAACATAATCATGAAGAGGGATCTCATCATGGAGATTCCCATCATTCTGAGCATAGAGAGGAAGAACATGAACCTAAACGTTCCCATACTCCACCTAGTGGCAGAAGGCACCATCAGGGTGGTATAGACCGCAATAGTGAAGATTCCATTAGATTGGATATCATGAAGTCTCTTCAACAATCCAAACCACCATTGTTTGATGGCAAGGGAAGTGACCTCAAGGATGAGACTTGGTTGTTGGACATGGAGCACTACTTCACCATGTATCTATATTCAACCAACATGAGGGCCCGTTGTGTAATTATACAGTTGACGGACCATGCATCCATTTGGTGGAACATTGAGAGTCAGAAGATTCAGATTAGTGTTGTTGATCTCACCTTGGAGATCTTTGAGGAGAGTTTCTGAGAGAGATTCTTATCTCCTCAGTTCAGAGAGGCCTGTGTTAATGAGTTCTACTTAATCTAACAAGGAAACATGATAGTGGATCGATACAAAATTCAATTCTTTGAGCTTAGGCAGTATTTATGCTACAACAATGATGATTTACTCCTAGCTCATCATTTCATGTGAGGCCTTAAGGATGCCCTCATTGGAGAAGTCTATATGCATCAGCCTAGGAATCTTGTTCTTGTTGTAGAGAAGGCACAAATTGTAGAGGAAAATCTGGCTAGAGGTTTCAGTAGTAGATTTGGTTCTCAAAACCAAAGTGCAAGGAATTCAGGGCAGGATGCACAATATTCTTAGTTCTTAGTGAAGGGCCAAGCCCAGTTAGAGCCTTCTCAAGGTGGTTATCACGATAAGGATAAGAAGAGGTTTTGGGGAAAGAAGGGACAATCTTCTAGTACCTCTGGAAAGAAAGGAGATAACCAAAATCGAGGACAAAAATTGCAGTAGGATCGTCCTCCTCAGAGAAATTCTTCTTCTTTATCTTTTTCCTCTTTGTGATAGGTTCTTGCATGCAACTATTCTACTAGATCTATAGATTTGTTCTCATCAAATCCTTCACCAAATATAGAACACCAAACCTATTTTGTACCTTTCATTTCAATATAAACGTAAATCCTAGGTTCCCACAATAGTCTAGACCCTACTTTAGCTCATTTCTAGTTTCTAGTAGTTAGTTATCAATTTCTTATCTCCAATTTTGTCTCTATTTGTATATTTTTCCTTCTATGCCTTTCTTTTTTCCATTTTTCAATTTACACATCTTTAGTGTATGATATTTTCTCAATTAGGACATAGGACCTGCTTGAGCCTATTGGGACATCTTACTTCTAAGTGTATAATTTGGAAAGGGAGAAGTAATCTACCCCTTTCCATTAGTTTCCTTTTCCCTGTGTATAGATCTAGATTAGAAATTATGCAAGAAATATTAAATGACTATTATATATTTAGACAATGACTATAAATATGAATCAATTAAGTGTATATAAATCAAAATTGGAAATGAAAATTAGAAGTAATACAAACATAAGTGTTCCAAGTTCACTAATATGGAATGTATGTAATGGGGTTCAGTAGTCTAAACAAACAAAACATGAATCAAACCCTTTTACATCAACATAAATTGAAGAATAAACAAATAGGTCTAACTTTAAACCCTTGAGAGAGTTGGACATAATGATTAAGGTTATTCTCTTTGTGATTTTATATGGTCGTACAAGATAGAATGCACAAATACAAGTAATATAAAGTTGTAAATTTGACAATATTCAATATAAATAGCAAGCTACATAACATATATGCAAACTCTAAGCATAGATCTAGAATTAGGAATCACTAAGGAACTTGTATATGAAATCTGAGACCACTCATGTTGGACTTTATGGCTAGGCTTCGTAGTCCTAGAGGTGTTTAACACAAATAACAAAATCAAATTTATAACCAAGATGCCCCACGAATAATCTCCCTAAATTTTTGTCAAAAGTGTCAAACTATGTACCAAGGCACAATGTCTACGGAATTGCTCTCTCTCTCTCTCTCCCCTAAATATGCAATCCTTATCCACTAGATTTGAGTTTTGCATATAAGAGAGAGAAAATGGTGTTAGATTATATAAGGACTTACCTAAGTCAAACCCCAAGAAGAAACTAAAAGCTCCTACAAAAATGGTAATTAGAAAGAGAGAGAGCCCTCAATTAGGCATATGCTAAAAACAAAAAGGAAATGCACAATTTGAAATGTTAAACCTTTGTTATGAATCTCCTTTTATTGAATGTTGTTAACAAGGCCATTTTCATTCAATACATTCTCAATGAGTTTGGTATCAAATTTTATAGGGCATTTAGCATATTTCATGACAACTACAGTGCTACCTCAACCTCTTTGAAGCTACTCTATCATGAACATATAAGACACCTTGAGGTCTATGCGCTATAGTTAAGAGTTCATTAATGGGTAGATTGCCAATATTTATTGTTGCGAAGATGACTTCACCAAACATTTATTGAGAATTAGTTTCTTCATCTATGAGCTTTATTAGGGGTGCTAGAGGCCACATCTAGAAGGTTGGATGGTCCTCTCATTCTTATTTACCTTCTTTTCTTAGGAGATGATTTTTTTAATATTTCTTCTATATGGTTTTTAATAGACATACATGTTAAAAGTGATACATGCAGAAGCTTCACCAAAGATCATCTCCATAGACTGGAGAAAAACTAGTATGAAGCCGAGGGCACAAAGCATAGTCAAAATGAAAAACCATTCTATGTGATCATAAGCTTTAGCAAAATCAATTTTGAGAAAAAGAGCTTGTTGCTTAGATCGGTGGGCCCACTCCATACCCTCCTAGGTAGCAATGATGTTGTCTAGGATAAAGCGAGATTTCATAAAACCAATATGGTCTGGGTGAACAATCAAAGCCAAAAGATGTTGAATCTTGAGCGCCAGGGCTTTGCCTATAATTTTATAGGAGACGTTCAATGGGGTGATGGGAAACCAATTACTAATGTCCTCTAGATCTCTAGTTTTAGGTATGAACTTAATGTTGCCTTTGTTGATAATATTGCCTAAATATTTGGAATAATGTGCTTCCAGGTACACCTTATGAAGATCAGGCCCAATGGAGTCCTAGAAGGCTTTGTAGAATTCACAAGGGAACCCATCACACCCAAGGGCTTTGTCATCTACCATAGAAAATGCAACCTCCTTGAGGTCACTGAGGGTAAGCAATTTCTCATAGAAGGAATGTTGCTCAATTGTGAGACAGTTAGGAGTAACAACAATGCATTCCTTCAAGACTTGCTCATGCTTGGGTGTAAAATCCTGAGCGGTGAATACCTTCTCGTAGTGATGAACAAAGGCTTGAAGAATGTCAAGAAGGTTGGAAAAACCCTGTTGCCCTTCCTTGATTCTTTTAATCTCCATAGAGGTATGACGAGCTCTAAGAGCTTCCAAAAACTCTTTTGAAGCCTAGTCCCCAACTTGGAGCCAGTGAAGGAAAACTTTGACATGGGCTCCCCTGGTAGCATAATTATCAATAATTTGTATTGGTGGTGAGGATTGGCAAGCCGAAGTTGCAAGTCTAAATCAAACAGATTCAAGGCCAAAGCATTAGAGGCTACACACAAATCTTTGGTGGTCACTTCGTATGAGTGTCTATGATAGAAAGCAAGCTGCTTGCCATAGATCTAAAGAAGTCTTCTTGTACGATCGATGATGTCATTCCACCACTATATCCACACAAATTGAGTGTGGGGTTGAGACTCTAAGTTCCAAACACACAAAATATGATTCATAGTGGGTTCATGATTCAGTAATGATGCATTGATTAGAAGGAAGCCTCTAAGTTGTTTTCCAAGTGACAGTAAAGAGAATGGGGAAATGATCTGACAAGGTTGCATCCAGCAGAGAAATGACAGGTAAATCCCTTTCTTCAAAAAAAGAGAAAAAGATTGTGCAAAAATCATTGCATGATCAAGCCTGTTAAAAATCTTGCTAGAGTCGACTCTAAAATTAGACCAAGTATGACAAGTCCCACTAGCTCAATAGCAGTGGACATTGGGATAAAAAAGGCCTAATTTATTTTGCATGTCGTACCAGGCTTCTCATTCTCCAGCTATCCAATGAAATGGCAGAGCTCCTTCTTTATCAGAAGCTAACTCAACCATATTAAAGTCCCCACACACAACTCAACTGGCAGGTGGCAACGAATCCACCATTCAACGCCAAAGTTGGGATCTCTCAACAACATCATTGGGAGCATAAACATTAACAATCCCAAAATAATCGTTATGGAAGGACAATTAAATCTACACAATCTTGTGCATGGGGTTAGAACCATGAGCAATAATAGAAGAAATCAAATGAGGTGAGAGGAGAGAAACTAAACCACCTCGACCAGCTTCATGTTGGGAAGAAAAAACAACGATGTCTAGCCAAATAACATGACAAGCAACATTAATAAAAAACCCTAAAATCTTAACTTCTTGGAGGCAAATGATGTCCAAGATACCAATCTAATGTGTAGTATCCTGCACATACTATTTGTGAGGGAGGTTGTTAAGACCCCACACATTCCATGAGAGAAACTTCATGGAAATAAATCTTGCATATCTTCCTCATCCCCAAGAGAGTATAAACTATTGTAAAAGAATGTACTGGAAGTAAGTGTCAGAGAGGAAACTCCCGTAGAGACAAGTCTCCTCTTCTTTGAGCTATTGTTGAGGTCTTCACCATGACCTTTAGGACTACAAAAATGCTGCAAGGGTTGGGACCCATGAGGGACAACCAAGGAGGCCGCCTGCCAAGTGCAGACCTAAGTGAGTCAAGGAGCGTTCATAGTCAAGTCCATCCCTTGGGAGCTAGGGTTTGAAATAGGTCGCAGAGCCACCGGAGTGTCGACCATAGCAAAGGTAGTAACAGGAACAATCTTTAAGGAAGGCTAGGAAGAAGAGGACTCTTGATGCTTAGTCGACAAGGAAGCCTTTCCTTTGCATGTCACAGTCGTCCATTCATTTTTTTTGGACTGATCAGCAGGCTTTGCCTATGTCTCCTTAGTAGAAACTATCTTGCGAGGCACAACTATCTTGTGAGGCACAACTAGAGGACAGTCTCTGATCTTGTGATCAACTGACTGACACCTATAGTAGGTGTTTGATAGGTTCAAATACAAGACCTTTTGAGTGAAGTTGTGTGCTCTAACCTAAATATCCATAGATTCCTTGAGGTCATGAGAAAGATCCACCTTAATGTAAACCCTCCTTTGAGGGTGCACATTAAAGAATTTCTTAGGCTTCGCACAAACAACATTTCCAAGGGTTTGAGAAATAACATGGATAAACTTCTAGCAGGGAATGGGTAGCCCCAAAAACTCAACCCAGACAAGGACTTTCGACTTCTTTTCATCAGACAGTGAAATCGTGAGACCACTATTGGAAAACCAACAAGGAAGACCTAATTGACCACAACATGTGGTTGAAAATCGTGTCTACCTGGGAAGGGATAGCAAGGTAAATGAAAAAAAAACTCTTAGTAAAACTCTGAATGCCATTGATCCAGACTCCATGAGGAGTCCAATTCTTGGCAACCCATTCCTTGAGCATGCTTTCAGGAGGAATGCAACCCACAAATATCCTATTCGGGTATGCTGCTCTAACTAGCTACGTGAATCTTCAAAATATTCAATGTTAAGGATGATATCAAGGGAAGAGGGTTGATATAGGAGCATCATTGGTTGGCTAGCAATCCTGCATGATGGTATGGTTTGACCTTGGAGTTAGAGGACTTGGTCAAAGAATGAAGTGTCACTCAGTTGATAATGAGTTGGTTTAGTTGTTGTGTTAATCAAGCGACTTGGTTAATGAAGATGTTCAATGAAGCTTGGGGCACTTGACATATACTAGTAGCTCAGCTTGCACTAGGAGCTCAACAATAGTGTTGCCCAAGTCAGCTTTGTCAATGAAGGGGCTTGGTTGCTTCTAGAGGACTTGACACATATTGGTGCTTAGTTAGTAAAGGTAATTGATTATGTCTGGTGGTATGCTGACACTTGGCGTGGTATTCTCTGATGCTCAGTTTGGTCTTGGTCCCTGTGGTGCTCAAGTTGTCTAAGAGCTGACTTTTGGTATTTAATTTGTGTTGCAACCAACTTGTGGCTTATGCAAACATTTAATGTAAGGGTTTATTTAATTTTTAATGAGCTAGACCAACTTGTGGCTTTGTTGGATATAAGTAAGGGTGTTTTGTGAAGTCTTTAGTCATTCATTTAGAGGAGTGAATTAGATTGTAGAATCATCTAGCTTGGAGAAGAGGATGAAGTGTAGGAGAAAATTTTGAGAAGGGCTAGTAGCTGAGGCTTGGTAAACTAGGAGATTGCTTGGTGGGCTTGCAATCACAAGTTGAGATATTCCTTGGGGTTTTCTACTAGTGTGTGGATCTGGACTAGTTAGGATTAATGTGGAGTTGGGTCTTAAGGGATCTTGTTGAATTATTTTGTAATTATTTTTTGTATTTGACCCTAACCCAGAAGGCCTTACAACTGGACATATTGCATGCAAATAGTTGACTTGTGAATAAAGTGTTTTGATTTGGTACGAGATCTTGCATTTGTGTTGTGTTTCCATTGTGTGGTTATTTGTAGGGATCTAGATTACCTCTAGTAGGGGTACCCTTGGATTCTCACTGTATCAGGTGGTATCAGAGCACAATTGTGCTAGAGTGTGTAGTCTAAGAGTCAAAGTTGAGGCAATTTGCATTAGGACTTGGGTGAAGGTTGGAAGTGAAGGTTGATCTTGTGGAGCTAGTTGATCTTCTAGATTTGTGGATTTATTGCTTTGTGTTTGCAAGGATCTTGGAAGATGCCTCCAAGAAGATTAGACCCTAGGGCGATTGATGATCTCTGTGATGCTGTGGAAGCAAGGCTCTTAGAGAAGATGGCATTGATGAAGAGTGACATGATTGTTGAAATTGTGAGTGCTATAGGTGGTGTACCTCGACATGTGGGTACTGAAAAATGGTTATGAAGAGGTTGTTGAAGACTTTGAAGTTGTTGGATCGAGTGGTGAGGAAAGAACTAATCATGTAGAGAGACCTATGGGAAATAGGGTTGGTCCGATTGCTAGACCTAAATCTCAGTTAAAGTTGAAACATAACATGGAGGTTTCTAATTGCTTAGGTACTTTGAATCCTGAATACCTAATTGATTGGATTGGTGAATTGGAAGACTACTTTGAGATTGAGGTTATTGAAGATCCACTCAGAGTAATTATTAGAATATAGAGTCCACCAATATAATTGTGGGGGGGGGGGGGGGGGGGGTGAATCAGTTATCCAACTAATATCACAATTATCAACTTTATTAAACTTTAACCATATGAGAAATATAATCAGAAACCACAACAAGATACTCATACACAATAACACTAGATATGTTAACTAGGGAAACCCTTGATCAAAGGGAAAACCCTGGTGGAGATGGCACCACAAGATGATATACTAATATAAATGTTCCTTATTAGAGTATGGACATTGTTAGGATTCTATGAATACGTTTAGTACAAAGGAGTCCCTATGAGGAGACTTTGAATCTCCGTTAGGAAATTCCAACCCTATTGGGAGTTGTGCCAACCCTGTTAGGGGTTGTTTTAGATAGTTGAACCCACTACCAAAGCAACTTCAAGTTTAAGATCAATGAACCCACTATCCAAATGATCTTTATATTATTCCTTGTAGAATAATATAAATGAAATGTACTTTCTTCCTCTATCATTGTTTTGTCAATCAGACCTCTACTCCTTCTAATCTTGTAACCATATCACAAAACTCACATCTAATAATCCCTTGGATCGCTTACTTGCATTCAGTAAACACTCTGCTCTTTTTTGCACTTTGTACTTCATACAATGATCATGACACATTACAATCAAGGAAAACATCTTTCCTTTATACCATATCTTTAAAATAATTCGTTGAGTCGGCCTTGAGGCTTTCCTAATTAATTATAATAAGATAATTAATTAATTATGATTATAATAGCACTGTCGACTCATAGTCTATACAAAACTTCACATGTGCAATACTAGGGCTTGCGCAGTTGCTGACATCACCAACAGACTATCCTTTGTCACTGGTTGACTGCCCATCTTCTCATTACATCTCAGATGTAAGATAGTGAACAAACATCAAGAATTGCTTTTCTAATGCTCTGTCTTTGAACTACTCTCTATAAATCAGGTAGAACTTCCATACATCTTCGACTTAGACTTTGTGCATTGAACCACATCATCAGGACATAGTATAGAACACGTTCATGGCCACACATCACTAGACAATCAAATCATTGTCTGTACGACTAAGATCTCTGTCTATTACTCAGCCAGTCTTTACAAAAACCATACTATGTTGACATCAATGACAAACACAATCATGAATGCAACGTGTCAATAGTTTCCAATGCTTAGGATACTCCCCAAAGTAGTACCATCAAGATTTATGCTAACAAGGTTGGCACAAACTAAGTTGAAAGGACATGCTGCTCTTTGGTGGAAAGAACTGCAAAGAGACAAAGAGGAGGAAGGTGAAATGAAGATCAATAGATGGAGGTTGATGGTAACTAAGTTGAAGGCTAAGTTCATTCTTGCTAATTATGAACTTGAGTTGTTCAAGAGGTTGCATAATTTCAAGCAGAAATATAGGACTATGAAAGATTATACTGAGGGGTTCTACAAGTTGACTATTCGGTCTAGTCATAGAGAATTGTCAAAGGAGAAGGTAGCCCAATGTATTAATGGTTTGGGATTCAATATCCAAGATGAGGTTGGTATGTTAAAGATTGATTCAGTTGAGGATGCTTATTAGTATGCCCTAAAGGAAGAAGATAAGTTGAAGAGGAAAGGTCAAGGTAATTTTAGAGGGAAAAGCTAAGATAAACCAAAACCTGTTGGCCAGAAGAGAAGGACAGGTAGAGGTGATTTTAAGGGTACTTGCTACAAATGTGGAGAACAGGGCATAGATTTTATGAATGTCCAAAGGTTGGTGACATAAGAGCTATTATTGTGAATGAGGTTGAAGGCCATGACATTCAACTTGAGCAAGGAGAGAGTTTACTAGTTTGGCGAGCACTGGTTAGTCAGAGGACACTGGATTCTTGTCAGAGGACTAGTCTATTCAGGACTCATTGTAAGTCTGGTGGTAAAGTCTACAATGTGATTGTGGATGGTGGTAGTACTGATAACCTTATTGCTGCGGAGATGGTTCAGAAACTTGGTTTGGAGAGAATGAGACATCCTCATTCTTACAAGATTGGCTAGTTGCAAAGTGAGCATGCTTTAGAAGTAAGGGAGCAGTATTTTGTTGATTTCCAAATTGGGCAGTATAAGGATCAAGTGTTGTGTGATATTGTGGACATGAACAATTGTCATGTATTGTTTGGTAGACCTTGGCAATATGATTGCAGGGCTGTGCATGATTGTGTCAAGAATATATTTTCAATTATGAAATGTGGCAGGAAGCATTCCCTGATTCCTTTGCAGAATAAAGAGCTCGGTAGGAGGAACCTAAGTATTGGTAGTTGAGTTGAGTTGAAGGATTATGAGAGGGTTGGTGATCATCATGGAAAGTAGACTTGTAGCACATCGAGGATGGATGTGAAGGAGTAGAAGAAGGTTAAGGGAAAGAGTGTACAAGTCGAGGACTTGGAGGATATGTATGTGAATAACCAATTTGGGATTTATGTGCTGAATCCCATAAGATGTTCTTCCAACTATCAAGAACATCTCTTTGAACCTAGGGTATTTGATGCAGGAGCATCCTTCATTGGCTAGCAATCTTGCATGATGGTATGGTTTGTCCTTGGAGTTGGAGGACTCAATCAAAGAATGAAGTGCGACTTAATTGATACTGAGTTGGTTTAGTTGCTCTGTCAACCAAGCAACTTGGTTAACGAAGACGTTCGTTGAAGCTTGGGGCACTCGACAGATATTGGGAGCTTAGTTTGCACTGGGAGCTCAACAATAGTGTTGCTCAAGTTAGCTTGGTCAATGAAGGAGTTCGGTTGCTTTTGGAGGACTTGACACATACTGGTGCTTGGTCAGTGAAGGTACTGAATTATGTTTGGTGCAATGCTGACACTCTATGTGGTTTTCTCTAACACTCGGTTTGGTCTTGGTCCCTATGGTGCCCTAGTTGTTTGAGAGCCAACTTTTGGCATTTAATTTGGGTATAGGTGTTTAATTTTTGTTGTAGTCAACTTGTAGCTTATCCAAACATTTAATGTAAGGGTTTAATTAATTTGTAATGGGCTAGGCCGACTTGTGGTTTAGTTGGGTATAAGTAAGGGTGTTTTGTGGAGTCTTTAGTCATTCATTCAGAGGAGTGAGTCAGATTGTAGAATCATCCTGCTTGGAGAAGAGGATGAAGCGTAGGAGTGAATTTTGAGAAGGGCTAGTTTGCTAAGGCTTGGTAAACCAAGAGATTGCTTGGTGGGCTTGTGAGCACAAGTTAAAATCTTCCTTGGGGTTTTCTATCAAAGTGTGGATCTGGACTAATTGGCACTAGTGTGGAGTTGGGTCTTGCATAACTATTTTGCAATTGCTTTTTGTATTTGGTCCTAACTTGAAAGGCCTTATAATCAGGCATATTGCATGTAAAGAATTGACTTATGAATAAAGTGTTTTGATTTGGTATGAGCTCTTGCATTTGTGTTGTGTTTTCGCTGTGTGGTTATTTGTAGGGATTCATATTACCTCTAGTAGGGATAGCCTTGGATTCTCGTTGTATCAAGGGCTTACATCATGAAACACTTTCTAGACAAACTTTCTTGGTCGTTTATTCAAAAGAGGTGCCATGAGCATCTATTGTAGCAACTCCAACACTAGTAAAACCTATTGGGCTAAAGTTGGTCGACCCATAATAAAAAACCCCAATGATCTCGTAGTTAATGCGGTATGACAGGCACAAAACTAGAAGTAAATTCAGGAAAAATGTCGTACAACATGCAAAACCCTAATAGAGTGATTTCACATTTGGTAAAAAAAAGCTAATTTTTTATTTCTAAATACTCTTGAAAGAGAGGTCACAAGTTCAAATTCCGTTGAAAGGTAAGGTATGTACGCCTCGTTTGTAGCACCAAGTGCCTCTCGAAAAAAGAGCACGAGGTAGTCCCATATCACTCTGTCACCATACTTAAACCCAAAAACTATGACTTAGTGTCATGGACTATAAAAACCACTTCCTTACCTTCTTTCTTTCTTTTATCACGGAATAATCTGGGGAAGCTCAGAAGTAGCTATACAGAGGAAGGAAAATTTAACGCAGGGAGCTAGAAGCACTATTGGTTGGTCCTTAGAGTCAGAGGACAGCGTTGCTCTTATTAGTTTCAGCCCAGTCGCCCGCGGCAATTCTGTATTCTTAATGCTTGCGCTTTCGTCATCAGATTGACACTGGATTTGGAAAAACAAAGTTCCGCGGAAGATTCTGCAGTTAAATAAGGGCTTTTTGATTATTATTTTTTTCATATTTACGAACATAAAAACCTACTGCTGATTGAAAAATATATATCGGATCAGCAAAGTATACTTCGTTTCTGATCAGGGCACATACAGAGTTCTTGTTCTAGGATTTAATTAAAATTGGAGCAAGATGAGGATTATGATAAAGGGAGGTGTTTGGAAAAACACCGAAGATGAGATTCTGAAGGCGGCTGTTATGAAATATGGCAAGAATCAATGGGCGCGTATTTCTTCTCTGCTTGTTCGGAAATCAGCAAAGCAGTGCAAAGCTCGGTGGTATGAGTGGCTCGATCCTTCCATTAAAAAGGTATTTATTGTTTACTTCAATTTATTTATTGTTTCGAGATTTCTTTAGGGTTTGTATCCGACGTATGCGTTTCTGATATTTTACTATTTCTTATCTTTTTAGAAAATTGGGAGTTGTAATGCAAGCATATTTTTTCCAATTCTGCAAGAAAGTGGGTTTTGTTTGGAAATAGGGTTTATTTTTGTAGTTTTAATACTGAAAGCTGTTTAATTTTGTATTATTTGTTTGTAATAAATCCATCTGTATACTGTGATCACCATAGTACATTCTATCCTTAGGGAAAACTGCCACCTGTATTTGTGGCTTTTGGACCGTAGATACTTTAGTTAAAATGGTAACAACTCAACGTTTTCTGTTTCGTGTCAATAGGCAAATTACTTATATGTGTGTGGCACAACAGTTTAACTAACGAGACTAAGGAACTGAGCTTGCGTAGGTAATTACCAGATTTCCCTTAGCACAGACTTCGGAGAGAATTCAAGTATATTTGGTCGTAGAAAAGACCTAGTGCATCTCATCAATTCACTCAATTAGCTGCTCCCACGAAAACTAGGAATCTTTTTCGAGAAAATTACCTTGAAGAAACTTCGTACCATACAAAATAATCACACAATTTATCAAATGACAATTATTACGCTAAGTTTGTTGTGCCGTAAATTTCTTGTTCTCCAGTTTCCCATTCCATGTATGTCTTTCGACAAAGAAATCGTTTGTCCTTTTAAAGGGACAGCAAAATAAAAATCACGAGAGAAAGACGTTGATGCGACCATTCATCAAACAAATATGATTAATTAGTGTTTAATGTATTCTCCAAAGGAAAGGAAAATGATAGCCCATCGACAGATTTATTACAACTGAATTTTGGCCATCTCAGACACAGATAATTTGCTTCATTTCAAATTTAATAATTGATAAATATTGGAACTAATAACTCTCCAATTCACGTCATTTCAAATTTCTGTAACTGATAGTTGTTTGAACTAGTAAGAACCCATTGTACTTAAATCTGAGCAATCCACTCGTCACTGCTATTAAGAATTCAGTAGATTTAATGTCGATTCTCTAAGTAGCTCTCAACAAATAAATATGCCGATTTATTAGTCTTTGATGCATAAAAAGGGAAGGACAATTATTGCCGAATGACAGATTTGTTATAACTGAATTCTGGCCATTTTAGACAAAGATAATTTGCTTCATTTCAAGTTCAATGACTGATAAATGTTTGAACTAATAACTCCCCAATCCAAGCCATTTCAAATTTTAATATCCGGAAGTTATTTGAACCAATAACTCTCCAGTGTACGTAAATCCAAGCAATCTGTCCATCACTAGATTATATATAAAATACAACTAGAGATCAAGGTCACCAAGAGATGGAAGTTCTTGGAGGCTCCGGAGTTTGGTACTAGTACTGCTATGACTAATTTCAAAGATAGGAGTTGGGGGGTCTTAAATGACTGATGGAAGCAATACTATCCGAGGGGACCTTGGTCGTAGTGCAAGGGGCATTTCCTCAGTGATTAAGTAGCTCCTAGAGGTGGGTCACCTTCAACACCACTTTACTAGCTTGAGTTATTACAAATAGAAGCTTTAGTAAAAGTGAAATAGAATTATCAATAGAGTTGTAATAAAAAAAAGCATTTCTGTTTTCTAATAAGGAAAAATTAGTTTCTACCTTGAAAACATGTTAGATTTGGGTATACTTGAATGGAATTTGAGGCCAATCCCCAAAGAGAACCATATGCTGGAAACAGTTGTGGCTGAAAGGGGCGAAAAAAGTCATGAATCCAACTCCACATATGTTAAGCATGATGAGAAAATCGGAAGAGGTGTTTGAAAGACTCTGGTTGGTCGCAAATTGGACATCAAGGTTCCAAATTATCCTTATGTCGAAGGCAAGAGCACAAAAGTAAGCCTCGGAAAAGAATATATTAGGCAAAATGGGCTTGCATGTCTTCCAAAGAACGAAGATTCATAGTAGCTCTTCATAAAACAAGTCAAAGGAAGGGTGAATGATTTTGAATATGCAAAGACCACTAGAGGTTATGTTGGTTGAAAGGAATACCATCTCAAAAGCTAAAGCTAGCCCACCAATGTAAGGGTTTATAATCAAGGTCTTTAATGACCAAAAGGGTTTGAAAATCAATCCCCTTCAAAGCAGGCTGATTGACTAGGAAATTGGAGGAGGACTTTGAAGGTTTCATCCTTAGAAACAACATGCCCAATCCATTTCACACAAAGCGCCAACCCTTGACGTTGAGTGGAGAGGAGCCCACGATTGTCGGAGTCACACGAGAGACAACAAAACCCCCAAGTAACATGATGAAAACTGTTGTAGTCTTGTTAACGGGGCTGCGGAAAATTATGTAGCCCCTCCAATTTCATGTAAGAGGCAATAAGAGGGGATTGATAGGAAGAATAACACATGGGTGGCTACAAGAATTTTAGAGCACATTCGAAATTACTTGCCAATAAAAGTGTCTTCATAGCCCAGTAGGAAGGCTTCTTCTCAAATCTACCAAGGACTGCATTCTAAGGCAAAGAGAATGCTTAGAAGCCTCATTTTGCTCATGACCAATCCATTTGTAGCCACAGCTAAGAAGCCATGGTAGCACAAGAAGAATTGGCAATAACATTGAGTTTTATGCTACAAGAAGGAAGAATAGGGAGCAGGACAGAAGGTGCCAAGGCATTGTACGACCTCTTTGATAATTTACTCTTCAATAAGTGCGAGAAAGAGTCATTTGCAAAATTCCCATTAACCTTTGGGTTAGGTGACTAAGGAACGACAATTCCTCTAAACCACTTTGAGGAGATATAGTTCGCTAACAAAAACACAAACCCTTCAACAACAAGAACATAAAATGAAGGAGTGAGTAAATAGCCTTGACGGATGGGAATGGTGAAGCCCATAAGCTTGAGACTGGTGACCATTAATGGTGATGCAGTTTGAGGCATCTCCAAAAAGCTTTCTCAAAGATTGAGTAAAGCGAAGGCCAAAACATAACTTAGATGAAGTGTCATTCAATGTGGTTGTAGGTCTCAGCAAAATGAATTTGATATGGGGCTTGTTGCTTAAAGAAAATAGCCCTTCTATGTTCCCCAAATGGCAATGATGTTGTCCAAACATTATAAAACTAGTTTTCTTAGGAGGAATAATTTGAGGAAGCAAATGATATATTTTCAAATCCAAAGCCTTTGAAATGATTTTATGGGAGATGTTAAACAATGTGATTGGCTGCTAGTTTCAAATATCCTTTGGTTTTCGTGGTTTAGGTATGAATTTGATGTTACCCTTGTTTATCAATTTTCCTAGAGATTGGTTATGAAAGGCCTCGAGATAGACCTTATGAAGATCAGAACCACATAAGGCCATAGAGCTTTATAGAACTTGCAAGGAAAACAATCACAACTAGGAGCTTTGTTATTCACCATTGAGTAGACAACCTCCTTTAGTTTCTCAATGGAGAGCAATTGCTCACAAAGCCATGTTGGGCCTTAGAAAGCCAATACAAGCCAACCTAAAGGCAATCATGAAGAGCTCTATCTCACTTAGGTGAAGCATCCTGCGCGATAGAGACCATTTCATAACAAATGCCTTAAGAATGTCTAGTAGCTTAGAGAGCATTGTCTTGCCTTCCTTGATTTTTTATTTATTTTGGTGAGTGACGAGCATAAATGGATAGGTAATGTTCTTTAGAAGCAAGATCAACATTCTTTAGGCAGTGTAATTTGGCTTTTATTTGAGCCTTTATGGCTGTATTTTTTTTAGCAATATGCTTAGAGTGGCAGAGTTGAGCCATCCAAACTTGCAAGTTGGGAGAAAAAGAGTTGGTGGCAAGCTCATTTGTTGCACAACAAAGATACGAGGGGGCAACCTTTTAGGATCTTTGGTGCAACATGGCAAGTTGGCTACCATAAATGTGGAGGAAGCGAGACATATGTTGAATAGAATTGTTAGAGTTTTAGGTGACTCTACAACACCCCCAAGATCAAATGAAAGACCAAGATAACTTCCACAAGAGAATGAAAAGACAATTGCATGAAGACACCAGAATGCTATTATTGATAATGGACTTGATTGACATCTAATTGATTGATTTGAAATGTACATAATAGGCCTCCTTATACAGGAGAGGCGATAAGAGGGTATGATAAGGACAAGATAAGCTATCACCCACACAAGGTGGAATCATATGTCCACAAAAGGTGATCATCCTCCATTATGCAATGAAGTATGTGTGATGATGAGGATGACAATGTGATAAGTGCACTAAAGGTGGAATGAGATAACAACTATGACCACCTAGAGTGGAATTCTCCTACACCATGTGTTTAATTGAGGTGCAAACTCCCAAGTGTCTCAATCACAAACTACTATGTAGTGCATTATCCTAAGTAAGCTTAAGTAAGTGTAATTAGCGAATATTTAATTACACCAACACCCCCCCTAAGTGCAAGTTAGGGGAATGCACTTAAACTCACAATGCAAGATTGGTCCTAGCTACTAGGCCATTTTAGGTACCCATGTACAATATGCAATGCAATTCATGAAATGTAATCTCTCATGAAGTGGAGAAAGAGAGAAAACCTCATGGGAAAAACCCTCCTCCAATAAGAGAGATGAAAATAAGATGCATGGATGGATGGAGTACTCAAGACTTTCAAAAAAGTGCATACATCATGTATATACAAAGAATGATCCACTTATAGGAAGGAAATCAGGAGACATGATATCCCCCCCATAATGAAGAAGCTCCAATGTATATGAAGAGTACCTGCAAGCAAAATATAATCCAATGCCTACAAGAAACATGTCTCTCCTTAGGAGGAGATAAATACATCAAAAGATGAAGAAGCCACTCCATGTAAAAAGTGAGGAAGGAGGAAGAAGTTCTCCATGTATGCATCTCTGAAGACTGAATAGGTGTCTCCAAGCTCAAAGATTCTGGCACAACATCAAGCTGACCTATGAGATGTGAAAAATCAAGAGAACATGAAGAGCTGGGAAATCCAATCTCCAAAGAAGGTGAAGAAGTATCTCAAAGAGAAACTCCCTCAGATGTATTAACCAAATTTGCATTATGAGACTCATCTGAAAGAGCATCCAAGAATTCATCCCACACTGCAAGATTTGAAGCATAAAGATCATCTCGCTGAATAGTAGAACTCATGTCTGAAGAAGCAAGAGTTGGAGTAGTAGGAAGTTCAACACTTGTCTCAAGAACAAAATGATTCAAGTGTCCAATGTTCTCCTCACACGAATAATTCACCTTTGATAAAGGGTTAGGTACATCATGAATATCATCATCATTATCAACAAAATGTGCAAAAGAATACAAGTGTGATGTATGATCAACAACTCCCATAGCTATGACATCTCTAGTCTCCATGTTCCTAATATAGACATAATTAGGAGTGAACTCAACAATTTTACCTTGTGCCCCATGAGTAATTTGGTAAATGGAAAGGAGATTAGTGGTCAAGGATGGTACACAAAGAACATCATTAAATGTACCCTCTCCCATAGGAATGGAACCTTTCCCACAAACCTTCATGTATGTATTATTACCCATCAATATAGGTGGAGAATTACGAGGCCCAATAAAAGAAAACATATCCATAGAAGATGCCATGTGATGTGATACACCTGAATTAAGAAGCCATTTACCTTGCTTAGGATGGTGGAAGCAATGAGTGCTTGTCCTTTGCCTTTGGATGATGATGTAGATGTAGTAGTTGCATGATATTGAGAAGAAGGAGAAGACACTGATGAGGGCAACTAGATATTGTTCTTTTGAAGAATGTGAGTGAGCTCATCAATCTTCTTATTGAAACATTTATGCTCATCATGTCCTAACTTTTTGCAATAAGCACATTTTATCTCTCTTTTTTCTAGATGATTCCTCTCTTGAAGAGGATTTGGACTCAATATTATGTTGTGAAGGAGAGTCGTCACCTTCTTCATGTTGCTTAGGATCCTTGTGTTGTTTGTTTCCCTTTCCTTTGGGAGCCTTTAGAGAGGAGTCATTTGCAACCAATGCTTGATGCTTTGAAGGCTTCAATTGACCCATGTCTGCTAACTTTGCTTGTTCCCTTGTGAGCTGAGTTGCAAATTCATCAAGAGAAGGCATTTTGTATGCACTACCAAGAGCATCCATAGTAGCATAGAATGTGGAAACAAAGATTGAATATTTAGGACCTAGCTTGGAAAGAATAGATAATATCAATTGCTCATCATCTTTAGTAATACCACAATTAGAAAGTTCCAATCTAATGGAATTGTACTTAGAGAAAAGTTCTTGAATATTGTCAAAATCACATGGACTTAGATCTATAAATTCATTCTCCAATTTGAATTTTCTTATTCTATTAGGTTTACCAAAGATTCCTTCCAATGTAGTCCAGACATCATGAGGATGTGTGCAGGATGCAATATGATATAGTAAATCATTGGAGGTGGTAGATCTAAGAGAGCCAAGTGCTTTATCCCTTCTATCAAACCATTTCCTTCTTTCTGGAACACCTATAGTTGTTTCTAGATCCTAATCAAGAATCATTGTAAGCAATCCAATACTCATCAACTAATTAGAAACTACTTGTTTCCATTCATGATAGTTATATGGAGTGAGTAATGGAACTTTTGAAAAATCCATAATGAATCAAAGAATGACTGAAATCAATTGATAACTTCTTCAAATTACTGATTCAATTAAGAAAATTGAAATCCAAGTATTCACCAATTGCAAGTGTAGTAAAAAAAAGACCTATTTTTGAAAGTGATATGCCCACTCCAAATCACTGAAATCTGATTACAGATCTGGAAAGTAGATTAAAAATCATGCATTTTCAAAAAAAATTGCACCTAAAAATGTTACCGGATGTGCCCAAATAGAGCCTTGAAAGTTGCGAAAAATGGGATTTGCAATTTTTAGAAAACTTCAGAGACAGAGATCCAAAATCACCTGCACCCCTGTGTAGATTGTGAAATTCTACCCCAAAACAAAAAAAATTGCTCAGAAAAAGGAGTTCGTATGAGGGAGATATCGCTGTTTGAAAATCGCCTTTGAATTTTTTTTTTTGAATTGTTGCTGTCGCACCTTCAAAAATCAGATGGCTCTAGAGTTAGCCTCAAATGTCCAATTTGGATGAAACAAAATTCGATTTAGGGGTTTTTGGACCTCCTCTCTATGATGCCAACCTTTGATTTGCACTAACAAGCTCCAATTTTCACCTGTAATAGATGATCACAAAATAGGACTCCTGAAATCTCCTCCAAATTGTGATGTCCAAATTGTCAAATGCTGCACAAACAATGAATCAAGCCAAGATTGCACTTCTTGAGAAGAATTCTTCACACCATGAGAGCTCTGATACCATGTTAGAGTTTTAGGTGACTCTACAACACCCCTGGGATCAAATGAAAGACCAAGATAACTTCCACAAGAGAATGACAAGACAATTGCATGAAGATGCAATAATGCTATTATTGATAATGGACCTGATTGACATCCAATCAATTGATTTTAAATGTACATAATAGGCCTCCTTATATAGGAGAGCCGATAAGAGACAATGATAAGAAGAAGATAAGCTATTACCCACACAAGGTGGAATCACATGTCCACAAAAGGTGGATCATCCTCCATTATGCAATGAAGTATGTGCAATGATGAGGGTGATAATGTGATAAGTGCACTAAAGGTGGAATGAGATAACAACTATGACCACCTAGAGTGGAATACTCATACACCATGTGTTTAATTGAGGTGCAAACTCCCAAGTATCTCAATCACAAACTACTATGCAATGCACTATCCTAAGTAAGCTTAAGTAAGTGTAATTAGTGAATATTTAATTCCACCAACAAGAACGATTCCACTAGTTCATCTACTCAGATTGTTGACTAGGATGACACTTGGGATGAATGTGGGCCTTTGGGCTTGTTACTCAACAAAGAGGTATTTAGAAAATCAAGGTTTTGGAAGCCTATTCCAGATCCAATTGCCAACTAATGCTGATTTGAATGGAAAAGTGGTATGACAGGGTACGCTTAGGATGGGGCATTGCTAGAAGAGCTTGAGAAGAGGCAAATGAGAAGAAAAATTGCGACATTATCATTGACATGATCAAGTCGTTCCAACCTTGAAATTACTCCATGCAACTTCAGGATGGTGGCAAAATATATTGGGCTCATAAAGACTCAATTTATTGTGCATGTAGAACCAAACCTCCCATTTGCCAATTGTCCAACAAAAAGGCAAGAGCCACTTTTTATTAGAAACCACCTCAACCATATGAAGTCACCATAGAAATCCCAAGTGGTAGGAGGCATTGAATTGCCATAGAGCAGATTTCTCAAGAAGATTGTTGGTAGCATAAAACCAATGGTCCCAAATGAATGATTATTAATTAACATGAGGACCCAAACAAGCTACTGTGCAAGATTTGACCCATGATCAATCATACAACAAGATCTTCGATAGAGCTCGAGTCCCTACCTTAAAAAATAAATCTAAACAACCTCATACCGTGTCAATTCCCAATATCATTTTTGTTTCTTTTTCAGTCAAAATGGTTATCAGTGCATCAAAATTAAACTTTCTACTTCCAACTTGTACTCACTAAGCAATTCAAGCATCCTATTAGGGCTATAAAGTCCTCTGACATAGGAAGTAGAAGAGGCACCATTTCAAAACCATCCTATAAATTCTCTAATTGAATATCCTCAAAAGATGGTAAGGAGTTTAAATTAGGTATCTGTTGACACATGGAAAATGGGATTGATGCAAATTCAAAATCATCCTTCTGGGAAATGACACCAATTGATCAAAGAAGTTGATCAGCCATGAATTCTGAGATGCGTGAAGGAACCTTTGATGGGAAATGTTGTCACAGTTGGTGTGTGCATTTGATAAATTGCAAGGATGAATAAGAATACTGCCTGAATTAGAGCCTTTAAAATGTATGCTTACAAGGATGGACCTATAGAAGTACATAGATTTTTCTTAATAGTGATATATGTTGCATAATGGTTGTGATAAATGTAACATTTGGATAGTCTATCTTTAGAAAGAAAATTGCATAAGATGCCAGAGAACACATAAATCACTTATAATCAATTACTTTTTGTAATACAATAGAATAATATGACACAGACATCTCTCATGTCAACTACAACCATACCAAAAGAAGGTGCATGAAGACTTGGTGTAGGTGTAGAAGAATGGGTCACAGAGACATCTTGCTTACAAGAGGATTATCTAGTAGTGTTCTCTGGATTAGATATTTGACAGCAATGAGTGTCTTTAGTAAGCATCATATGATAGATATGACAATTTCTAGAAGTATTCTCAATGAAAATTTCTCAGTTCCAGATTCCACGAATGAAGTTAACTTGGATAGCTGAGGGAAACACATTTTATGTGTCTACCAAAATACACAATCTAATTGTTTCATTGGGTCCATGCATTCCTTAATTTCATTCGTGAAGATTGTTACAGTAAATAATTAATTTATTAATTATTTATTCTATTACGTAAGCTTACTTAGGTAAATGCATTTATTTAATATTTTGTATTTAATGCATGTAGTGGTTAGTTGTTGACAACACGGGAGTTTGTTCCCTTCTAGCATGTTCCACCTTTTGTGGATATGTGCTGAGTTGTCATCCTTATCTTCTAACACCTTCTAGCTTGTTTTACAAGCTTCCATGAGCTCTTTATATTCGGGCTCCCTCTTTGTATTTTCAGAACACACATCACTTCTTGCATATTGTAAATACATTTTTTTCTTGTGTTTGCATACTTGTGGTCTCTCATGTCCGTTTAGGGTTTTTCCTTTGCTCCATGCTCTTCCTCTCCTTGGCTTCTCTTTGACAAGTTTTCGCATGCAGGTGATCTTGGGCGTCTTCGGAGTTGGCTTTCATCAACTCCAACAAAGATTCCAATATTATTAGCCATTTTTTTCTAATAGATGGAGTTCTTAGAATTCTAAAGATGAGTATTGGCATTGGATCTAGAAAGGAACAAATCGAGCATCAAAACTTGGGGCTATAAAATCTAGGGTCCTTGCATTCATACCCATACAAGATCCCTAATAAAACCATACTTTATGTCTATGAACAAAATCCCTTTCCTGGGGTGATTTAAAGAGAATTATAAACACACCCAAAGCTTCACGAAGATAAAATTTGAGAAGCCCCTTCCTATTCATCAAATAGAAAATCACAATGTTCTTGAATAGTAAAATGGATGTGCCAAAACAAATATCCTGGCTTTGAGGCGACAAAAGATCTGGTGGAAAGGTAATTCTAGGCACCCTTGATCTAACCAAACGAAGATGAGGGATCAGATTTGTTGTTGTTGATTGAGGGGTCCCCTATTTAGTTCTTTGGATCTTTGAAATCATTTCCTTGATCTCAACAGACCCCTTTTGAAGCGTATACGGGGAATCCTTGATATGCATATTGGAAGTCAACTTGAGGGATTTCCCTGTAGCTTATGTCTTCTCAAAGTCTTGGTTTTAGGTTATTCCAAACCTTGCAACCTATTTTGTCTCGGATTGAAGGGATCTCTCTTAGATGTAGCTACAGCTTGTTGTGGTTCTAATGATGAAACATTGTTTGGCAGGGGTCATTTTGTGTCTAGTTAAGGAGCCTGTACAGACGAAGACAAAGCCCTAAAATGCAAAAAAACCTAAAATAACACTAGGGCTCCAAAAAGCTCAACACCCCTCCTGCAATTGAGTTTTTTTAAATGAGTAACATTATCGAGAAATATGATATTTGACATCTGGACTGTATTGTTGAAAAATATTATCTCGATATGGTTTTTGTAATCTGTTGTTTAGCATAGGGTGCAGAAAATAGTATAAGGGATAACAAAGGTGAAAAAGGGGCATGGAGTCTAGAAGAGGACAATCAGCTCATTGAATACATAAGTTTAAGAAAATCTTTTATCATTTTACATAAAATAAGACAGTGAAATGCCAACTTGCATAATTTCTCAACATTCTTGAGGGCATTACTTCTGTTTGATTCAAACCATTCTATGGGAAACATCTCACCTCAAATGGATGGCGCGAGTATATCAACTGCTTGGCATGAAGATGCACTTGTCTCACCCTTACTCTTTGGCTTGGATTTTGCTGCTGCCAGGTGCGTACAAATCAATATAAACACAAATTAAGAGAATAAGAGAAACCCTAAATTGAAAACTCTAATAATGGTTATATAAATTGTCACAAGAGACATGAGCTTTGAAACAAAAGAAGCAAGAAATGATTTCAGATGATTCAGGCACCATGAACTCTAATATTTTAGGAGGGAAAAAAATACAGAGATGAGGGAAATATCCTTAGCAGATGAGAAGCTTTCGTCTGCCACAGAATTAGGCAGCAGTCTCCGCTGAAAACTTCCAACACACTGCCTGAACATTAGAATGACATGCACGAAACATAGGGCAGTGCATTTAATAGAGTGTATTTGCAATTTGAAAAAATAAGCACACACATATTGATGCACCAAACTTCTCCATCACCTTCCACATCAACACACGTTAAATTCCTATGTTATGCATGTGTGATGCTTTGCTAGTGTCAGAAATGCCAAATGTATTCTTTCTAATTTATGTAGAATTTGTATGAATAAAAACGAAATACTGCCTGCAAAATAGTGTTTAGCCAATAGGAAAATTACAATATAAATTTACTATATGTATAAAAACATAAGATTCTTGGACAACTATAGGTTTGCACTGTTATTTTCATTCAACACTTTTTCCAACAATTCAACTAATCGAAAAAGAAGGCAGTGAAAACTATAGTCTCCCACGTTTAAAGGCAGGGACAAAAAATGCCATTGTGATGCAAGAAGGGTAACAACCCCTCCATTACCCACTTCTTGGCTGGAGGGAAAAACCAAGCCAAAGGGCCAAATAATTTATCCAGTTGCAAAAGACATGAAATAATCAAGCTTAATTTCCTAAAGATGTAACACATTAATTCTAGGATATTTTTTGTTGAGTATCCCACACATGATATTTCTTGGCGAAGTCAGTGAGACCTTGGACATTCCATCCATTCATGTTTGGAAGTCTTTACATATCACCCTTGTTGTTGAGACATGAGAAACAATCTTGCATGAAGTTTGAAATCCATTGAAAGCCATGTAAATCATTCCTTCATTTTCTAAATGAAGCCACCTCAACCATATGAAGTCACATAGAAATCCCAAGTGGTAGGAGGCATTGAATTTCCATAGAGCAGATTTCTCAAGAAGATCATTGGGAGCATAAAACCAATGGTCCTAAAGGAATGATTATTAGTTAACATGAGGACCCAAACATGCCACTGAGCAAGATTTGACCCATGATCAATCATAAAAAAATGCCATTGTGATGCAAGAAGGGTAACAACCCCTCCGTGACCCACGTCTTGGCTGGAGGGAAAAACCAAGCCAACTGGCCAAATAATTTAGCCAACTGCAAAAGGCATGAAATAATCAAGCTTAATTCCCTAAAGATGTAACACATCAATTTTAGGATTTTTTTTGTTGAGTATCCCACGCATAATATTTCTTGGCGAGGTCAGTGAGACCTTGGACATTCCATGAAAGATTATTCATGATTGGAAGTCTTGCATATCACCCTTTTTGTTGAGACAGCAGAAATGATTTTGCATGAAGTTTGAAGCCCACTGAAAGCCATGTAAATCATTTCTTCATTTTCTAAAACAACCTCGCGCACTCCACATACCTAGAAGGGTTGCAAGAGTGGTGCAAAATATGCAGTTGAGCAAATAGGATTAAAGGCAATTGAGGTGCTTGTACAAAGGTAGGACGAATAGGAGCCTTAATTGCAACAAAATTAATAATATCTTTCCCTTTCTCAGAAGGGCTTGAACCTGGTGGCAGCGGTTACATAGCAATAGGTTCTTGAGATTTATTCAACAAGGTAGACTTCCCCTTACGAGTCATCATTGCCCATTTCTCCTTTGGCTTAGGAACCTTTGAGACCCATGGAAGGTCTAGAATATTGGGAGGGTTCTTAGCTCTTGAAGCAACCGACAAACAATCCTTAATTTTATGCTTTGAGGATTGGCATTGAAAGCATACACTAGGCAAATTTAGACTAGGACATGTTGGGTGTGATAAAAATCTCCTATATGTCAGTTGTGTCTTTGAGGTCATGGGACAAATCCGCCTCGACACAAACTTGCTTTTGAAGTTGGGTATGATAGAAATGGTCAGGCTCAACAAATAAGCCAAGTAGCTGATCTTGATGTTGGTTCATATTCGGAATCGGGGATTCAACAATTTTTTTATGGATGGATGCCGGTATCGCGGGTATATGCATAGGCATTTTCAAAACATATATATGTATGTAATATGTATATTTATAGATTCATACATGTAACATGTTCAGTGCTCATTCATCATTGGTCAAAGCTCCAAGCATATAATAATAAGTCAAAAGCATGATACTTATAAATCCATAATTAAAATTGCCAATAAAATTATAAATAAAATACCTCTCAGAATCATATATCATATTCATTGTTTACAAAAGTCTCAATGTCATTACATGCTGAAAATTTAAATTACAAGCCATATTATTGGAATTATATTAGTATCTTAGGTTCTTGCTATATTTAGCTTGTTCTTCTAGAACCTTAGTTAATGGTTGTTGATGTTTTGGTAGCGTTAGCAGGATAAACCTGTGAGATGAAAGAGAAATTAATATAAATAAAATGATTGATATATATATATATATATATATATATATATATATATATAAGTTTGCTTTTTTATTAATTATATCAATGAATAGACATGTCTCTTCTCGGTCTATTCCTCATGCAAATTCAAAGAGATCGATGCATTTGAAAAACACATACCAATACATCAGGCAGTGCTATTACATTTGCAGTGTTCCTGGAAAAGCAACATGGTATCAGAGCAGGCCGCAAATATAAGAAAATTTATTAGATGGCTTCTGTTTCATAGTTAGTGATGTTGTCTTTTCTGTGGCATAAACTGGTCACATAGAATGGGGAAATTAGGAATCAGAAAATAGTGGAATCAGCTTTGGGTAAACTTTACAGTAACTAATCTTGGCAGACAAAGTTTACAATCAGAGGTGAGCAGAATAGAGGAGGAGAATTCAGACTTTCTTGCAATAGTCAATGATCATTATCAATCATCCCACTATGGAACGGAAGTACTCAGAAATATTTGCTTTGAAACTCTTATGAAGAGATATGATTTCGATAGCCTTGTATCAGGCTTTGGCAGAGATAAAAATGGCTAGAGTTTATTCTATTCAGAAATGACTTTGACCATAAATATTATTATATGCAGCATTTAACGGAGCAAAAAGAATATAAGAAAAATAGTTAAAAGGGTGACCAATATAATGATGAACAAAATCTAACTTGCCCTGCAGAGTATCTACACGTGGATACATCCAAGCAGGTGTTAAAAGATCTATTACATCGTTTTTAATATGAAGTGGATGACCCACTCTGCGTGATAATAATTGTACCTACTGGCTGGGAATCAAGGATAGTTTCAGTCAAAGAAAGGAAGTGTGAATAAAAAAAATAAAAAATGGATGCAATGAGCAATAAGTCACAGCAAAAGATAAAATTAAATTACAGGGACCATTAAATGCAATGCGGGATAAATAAGCAAATTGGACAATGGGAAAATATATTGAAACAAACTTGTTAAAACAAGAATTGTGCTTGTTGATTCATTTCATGGAACATAACAGTTTGGACGGAGAAGGTTTTGACCCACTTAAGATAGGAAACGTCATCCTTGCAACATGCTGCCACTGTGGCAGAGGAAAATCAGTCGAATGGAGGGAAGAGTTAAATATCCTTAAATGCCAATTACAATTATCCATGGAGGGGACATAAGGAACATCTGTGTAGATATTGATATGGAGTCATGCAAGAAGTGATTGATCCTCTATAGACATTGTGGGTCCCCAATTAAGAAGATGGACATACCATGTAAATGGAAATGCCAACCATGCCTCGTATTGACGGGATAAAAAATAATACGAACTTCTCAAGATATGTGAGTTAGGAGTTTTTCATATAATTTGCGATGGCCACACAAGATTATTTTGTATACTATGCTTTGGTCTCACGTGCCAATGGGCATGTATAACAAACATAGAGAAAAATGCAAGCCACATCTGCAAAAGACATCAATCAGTGTCACATGGTCATCAATTAAATTCAAATAATAATATTAGAGACATGTAGATATCTGATTTTGACCACCGAGAAAGAGGGAAGATGTAAATTAGAGTTCCAAATTTGAACCATCCCTAGTGAGGAGATGATTCAAAAGAACATATGTCTCTCATACAATCTAAAGAGTTCTAATGTGATGTATATGGACCTTCATTCAAGCAACTTGTAACATGGTTGTACAAATAAGTATTCATTATATTGAGTATTTTATGGGTCTCTCTCTAATTTATATTTTCAATACGTACTATAAGAGCTATTTGCCTTGATCTTTTTTCTCGGAGAATGTTCTTGCAAACAAAAGAGGGAGTTTGAGACTTCACCTAAGGCAACATTAGATAAGAAGCTCAAAAGATTGATGCTCAGAGGGAGTTTGACGCATCTGTTTGAAGGAGCAGATAGAGGATATGCTTCAATTGATTTTTGAAGATCTTGATCATATCAGAATCAGGAGGAGTTTTGACATCATGTAAACTTAATAGTATCATGTGTGTGACTCCATGATTTAAGGGCCTACCCCCTGTGTATGTCATGAGGAGGTGATGGCTTCCAAATGATCATTACTCGTATTTGCAGAAGTTATTGAAAGGTGACGATCTTACAAAACTTAATTTTCTATTATGATGGATATCTTATGATGTCTATGCAGATCATAATAGATTATACTTTGCATGGTATGTGTTATGAGAATGCATGTGCATATACCTTATAAACATCATGGTGAATGTTATGCAAATTGATGTTCTGGGAGGCCATTACACAGAGTACTTGGTGAATATCATGTGACTTGATGTTAGAAATGGAAAAAGAAATATGTAAATA
Source organism: Cupressus sempervirens (assembly GCA_028749045.1). Lineage (NCBI taxonomy): Eukaryota > Viridiplantae > Streptophyta > Pinopsida > Cupressales > Cupressaceae > Cupressus > Cupressus sempervirens. The sequence continues at coordinate 1,059,334,485 of CM053787.1, read as the reverse complement.
AGCAATACCAGGAAAGAATCTAAGAGAGTTAATGCATGAAAAGATATTACCATAAGATAGGAGAGAGAAAGCTTTAAGATCCAACACCATGAGACAAGATATTTGGAAAGGGGAAAGCAAAGAAAACCCCTTGTGACATTATGAATGAGGCATGAAAAGCCTAAGGAGAGAGAGAGAGAGAGAGAGAGAGAGAGAGAGAGCAATCGCTCATACAATAATTGAGAAGAGGATGAAACCTCATTAGAAATGAGAGAGGAGGGTCATCTCTTAAATAGAGATGAGAGAGAGGAGTTAGAATGTAACTCCCATGTCTATGAATGCCACCATTCATAAGTGTGTGAAGCCAAGTGTGAGATTCCTCTTAAGGAGGAATACTCTAAAATGCAAATTACAATAAATATTTGTCCTCATATTCCACTAGAGGACAAAATAAGATGTAGTGGAAAAAGGACAAAAAAGAAATATATTAGGATACCTTGGCTTATATCCTAATAAATTATAACAATAAAGAAAGGAGATCTAACCTTGGTTTATAAACACACCAAGGAAAGATTACAACTTCTAACACCCCCCTTTAATCTTTACTTGGGGAAATTACATCAAGGGTATTAAACCCAAATTTTACAATGATATGCTAAATAGAAGCAACTTGAGCTTTGACAATGTCTTCAATTATGTGAAAGGTCTCTTGTGAGTGTAGGAAGATCTTCATATAGCTAAGTGGATAGGTCGTTAAAGTACACCAAATCTTGTATGTGCCTGGATGGATTACTTGAAAAACATAGACACAAGAAACAAGACAACTATCCACAAGAAGTATTTCATCTTATATGCAAATTAGAAATCCTTTAAATAAGGATAATAAAACTCTCATAGAGAAACAATGAGGAAAATAAAACATGTTACCACAAAGCAATGGAGATAACCTGATATCAAAAATGAAGTATATGCTCAAAAATTATCAATAAGTACAAAAAAGTTTGATCAATGTTCTCATGAAAAGTATATTATACTAATGTACTAATGACCACAGACAAGGCCAACTAATGATACTTGCATCAACATTGCATCAATCATGTGGATATAGATAGTCCACTTAATGAATCATCTCACTGCAAGTAAATGGGGGCGTCCCTCCATAACATGCATGACTCATGATCTAAGCAATAAAGTATGCAAACCATTATCACATTAATATGAAAATAAAGTTAAAAAAGAGACATGCTGATCAAATTAGTATTATCATGATTTTTGTTAGGGTACTTAAACGAATGGATTATGAGGGTTTAACAACATATTGCCTTCAAATTGGATCAAATCATCTGAATTTGGAGGGAAAACTCCAATAATAGTATCCTCTTCATTGAGGAACAAAATGGAACAACATGGAGGGAAACTCCATAAATATCAACCTTTCAAAGTAGAGCATATAGAATCAAATGGAGGGAAACTCCATATAAATATCAATCTTTCAAAGTGGAACCAATAGATCGTGGGTCAAAACAACTTTCTCAAATAGAGTCTCGAATATTGGAGTGCTCCAAGATATGGTAGCCTCATCACCTATAGACTAAAAAATTAGCAAGGTGTAGGAAGTCATACCATGAATAAATCAAAACTAGGAGCATACACCAAGGAGACAAAGGGATTGGAATGGGAAATCCCCATAAAAATATCATCCTCGCATTGAGGACAAATGGAGGGAAACTCCATTGAAGTAAGTGCACACCAATTATAGGTTGGAGGGATACTCCACGGCTAGATAAGGCAACTATGAGTCAGTTAAAAACTGTCGGGTCCACCATAGTTAACCTTGATAAATTGGGGCTCCCGATGCAACTTACAAAAAAAAAAAAAAAAAAAAAATATATATATATATATATATATATATATATAATAAAAGAATGGTATTAAACCATGAAATGCTACTATGAGCATAAAGAGATGCTATAAAAGCATAAAATTGCAACCATGTGCAGATAGATCAATTAAGTCAAATCATTAAATAATGAAGGCAATAGTGTAAGATAACTCATAAACCTGAATAATTTGAGATGAATAAGAAGAATTTGGAAGAGCAATTAGCATAAATTATTAGATATCAGGTAGAAAACTCCATTAAGGGTAAGCATGAGTACTTAAGAGATTTTATGCAGTGGAGTCTTGAGCATATGTATTTTAGAGAAGAAAAAAAGACATTCTAAATTAATAAAATCACAATAGCTTGTATATTTATCTGGGTATATATGTGGGTCCCCATATATACTTGAATAAATATACTTAAAATATGAAATCCTACAATGAAACAAGGTCATATCTAGCTCACATGGAAGCCAAATTATTGATGGAACATAAATGTGTGTTTAAAAGAAATAGACTTGAGGTACTTACCTTGATGCTTGATCAAAAATTAAAATGAAAAATAATATAAATACCTATATTCACAAAAGAAATGATAAAATTTCTATCATTTTCTCTCCAAATTCAAATTTATTAAATTGCATTATAAGATTTTAAGGACGTGGACTTGTCAAATAAGATCAAAAACTTTAGTAGGTCTCTATTTGAACACTGAGTCCAAAGTTGAAAAGAAGAGTCTAATTCTTGCTGAAAGCATACTTAGCAACAACTGATGGCAAACTGTTGTCATATTGGTAAGGTTGTCAATATAATCTGCGAAAATATTACTTTGTGCACAACCACATTCGATTCGCCTTCACTAGTTTGCCAACTATTTAGAATTAAACACTTCAGAAAAACACAATATGAATTGACACATTCAAGAGCGCTACAAATTACCATTGCCTAACCCTGCAGAGCATATTTTTTTCGAGACTAGAAAATTGTAGGAGTTACTACATAGCTAATGCAATTTTTTCCAACATAAACTAAGAATATGGTTGTTTAGAATATATGAAACAATATGCACTAAAGGCCTTAAAATAGAGAAGTTTATTCTCGCTATGAAGGTTGATTATAGGTTGTATATGCAAATAAAATTTCATCATCAAATAACTGATTTATTCTAATCAATGTACAGATTGTTTACTGTTAGAATAGTAACAAGCAGTCCATTGACTATTCATTATTTAGAAAAGGACCTGCATCATATTTACAGCAAAGATTAGTAATGGCGGCTTTAATATCCAAAAAAAAACTCAGAAATTGTAAAGAACTCCAACAGTCGTAAGTGACAGTCACAGCTGGAATGAAAGTTCAGAGATGTATAACACAGATACCCAGAAGATGTGCAGCCACGGCAGTAAGATTCCTAGCTAAAGTCATGTCATATTACAATATGCAAACCCCAGAATGAGGAATCGTGACTCTTAGAAGCAAAAAAGGCAGAGAAATGTCACAGTATCAAGCAAAGGGGGGAAGATTTTATGAATAGCAGGAGTAAAGTTATATGTTTAAAAACTTTTGCAAATGAAAACATTTTTCAGACGACCTCCAGCCCGTGAAGCCAACTCCATATCAGAAAAAGCAAGAAGGTCGAGTAAAACCTTCAAGGGTGGGCTAAAATCAAACAGAAAATGTGTCCAGAATCACAGCTCACGTCAAAGCCTCCAAATGAAGAATAACATGGAATGTCCAGCAAGTATAAAAGAAGCATTTTTCTTACTTATACAATTTGGAGTAATTGCAAGTACATTGCAGAAATTCGAATCCTTCCAAATAATGCCGACAGAAAATTGCAAAAGATTTGAAAAATCCACAAGGAGTCATCTACAGTAAAGGGAAAAAATCAATAACAAGCTCTTGTCAAGCATCTTTCCAGAAAAGGGAATGCAGAAATTGATTTGTAATGATTTGATTTTTGAAAGAAGTGACAGAAAATGCAAAGAACGACTAAAAAAATGGTACAAACTCATAATAGAGTATGAGCTGGAGTAAAACAACAAATAGATTAGAGGCGTTATATAAATCATTCAATCCTCCATAACAAGTGTTAACAACTAAAAATAGAAAGAATATAATGAGAAAATCAGAGAAAAGGAGGAATAATAATTATGCATGTAAATAATCCAATGCATGTTCAGATAATTTAATGCAATGAAATAAGAAACAAAAGAAATAACTCGGATGAAGAGTGGGTGGGGAGAGCATGACACCTATCAAATGGAAGCCGCAAGCAAAAAGAAAAGCTATGACAGGAAGATTCAAAGAATATGAGCTCGAAATGACAGGTATATGACCTGCATAGGCCACCATGAATATGTGCTCGAAATGTTACAAAGATAATGTTTTGGAACAGACAAAGGCGACTAAAATTAAAGCAGCTGTGGAGAAATCTCTGGCAGGGAATTCAGAAATTTTGGTGGAGCAAAACCCTAGGGACACATATGCCATTTTTGGGTCGACTTCTTCTTGTTCATCTTGGCTTGCTGGTAACACAAGACAATGAGATACTTGTTGGCCGCATGAAAACCAGAGAGGTGATCGACGGCATTCTTAGCATCATAGATATCTTCGTAAACAACAAAGGCGGTGCCCCTAATGTCCTTGTTAGTGCCTATGCGAATTTGACGAATCGCCCCATATTTGCCAAAGATATCATACATCTCCTCAGAGGATATGTTGAAGGGAAAATTCCTCATGTACAAAACCCTGTTCACTTCTGGCGGTAGCCTTGTGTTGGCCTTTCTTAGATTGATGGTCGCCATCGAATTACGGTAGAAGCCCAACCTCAAATTCTTCAATCACCAGATCAGAACTCCGAAATCCAGGGATCCGTCCTCCCTCGTTTAACTGACGCCCGTTTGCTGGAAAACTATATTTTCCTCTTAGTACAGCATAGAGAAGTATGGTACTGAAGTATATAAGGGGTAGAAACTGCAGCGGCATAAGACGATCCATCAATTGCGACTTGCTTACTAATAGGCGACTTCCACATAGTTCGCAAAGATCCATGGGAGAGATGCTCACAAAAAAGCTCATGCAAGATCTCACATAAGGGAGGTCCCGAGTTCAAGTCACCCTACCACAAAACCTCGCTATGGCGACAACGGCAGCACTGGATCTCAGACTTGGTGCGATGCTAATGGCAAAGCAGGCAATGAGAAGCTTCAGAGTGGGCTTGATTATGCCAGAAGAATAGCTGAAAGGCCGGATCTTGCAACTTCGGTGGTGCGGCCAAAGTTGTCACCCAACCTCAAAAATTCGGCAGTTGCACTTTACTCAGCCTCGAAAAAGGAAATGTCTAAAAAAGTTCATAGAAAAGAATAGAAATGCAGGCTATTTCTAAAAATATAATATTTAAAGATTTAAAGAAAAAGTTGTAGATAAGAGAAGATTTTAAATTAATTAATTACTTTAAAAATAAAAATATATGAGATAGATTTAACCAAATAGAGAAAGAGTGAAAGTCCAATTAAAAAATAATAATCAAACTTAGAATTATGAAGTCTTCCCTACAAAAAATATTAGGGAAATAATAAATTTTAATTTTAAATATTGAAAAAGAAAAATTGCACACTATATAAAAAAAATTGTATTAAAATAAGAATTATAAATACTACTTGTTAAAAGAAGAACAAATTATTATTTTTTTATCAACAATATATCAAAACTTACACAAATTAGAGCAAACAGAAGTTATTCGGGTTTGGCGGTAAACCAGCCAAACCCAAAAAAAATATTCAATTTCTTCCAACTTAAGAAGATTAAAAAAGAAATTAGTGAAATCTCTCTCAAAAGTCTCCTTCAAATCGTACCTTCATGCAAACACTCAAAAACAAAGATTAAACTGCTCTGATACCATGTTAGAAATGGAAAAAGAAATATGTAAATAAGCAATACCAAGAAAGAATCTAAGAGAGTTAATGCATGAAAAGATATTACCATAAGATAGGAGAGAGAAAGCTTTAAGATCCAACACCATGAGACAAGATATTTGGAAAGGGGAAAGCAAAGAAAACCCCTTGTGACATTATGAATGAGGCATGAAAAGCCTAAGGAGAGAGAGAGAGAGAGAGAGAGAGAGAGAGAGAGAGAGAGAGAGAGAGAGCAATTGCTCATACAATAATTGAGAAGAAGAAGAAACCTCATTAGAAATGAGAGAGGAGGGTCATCTCTTAAATAGAGATGAGAGAGAGGAGTTAGAATGTAACTCCCATGTCTATGAATGCCACCATTCAGAAGTGTGTGAGGCCAAGTGTGAGATTCCTCTTAAGGAGGAATAATCTAAAATGCAAATTACAATAAATATTTGTCCTCACATATTCCACTAGAGGACAAAATAAGATGTAGTGGAAAAAGGACAAAAAAGAAATATATTAGGATACCTTGGCTTATATCCTAATATATTATAACAATAAAGAAAGGAGATCTAACCTTGGTTTATAAACACACCAAGGAAAGATTACAACTTCTAACATGAATGTTATGCAAATTGATGTTTTGGGAGGCCATTACACAGAGTACTTGGTGAATATCATGTGACTTGATGTTCTAGAGGCCATTACTCATAGTACTTGGTGAATCTTGCATCTCAACATTCTGGAAGGCCATTACTCGAAGAGCATTTGGTGAATATAATTGATATTCTGGGAGACCAAAACTCATGATATTAGATGTGATATCAAACCTAATTTGGATATTTGGTGAATACTATAGATACTCTAGGAAACCAATACTTATGATATCAGATGTGATATCAAACCTTATTTGAGTACTTGGTGAATATCATGTGTTGATATTCTGGAAGACCAATACTCACAATATCAAATGTGATATCAAAATATTGGATATCTTCTGATCAAAGATATCTTTAAAATTTGCCATACCTAATACCACCAATGGTGTAATACGTGTCCAATGTTTTTCCTCCTCAGCTAAGAGGGAGTGTTGATGTTTTTGTAGCTTTAGTAGGATAAACTTGTGAGATCAAAGAGAAATTGATATAATTAAAATTATATATATATATATATATATAATTTTGCCATTATATTAATTATATTAACGAATAGACATGTTCCTTCACGGGATATGTCTCTTCTCAGTCTATTCCTTCTACAAATTCAAAGAGATCGATGCATTTGAAAAACACATACCAATACCTCAGGTAGTGTTATATTACATTTGCAGTGATCCCGAAAGATCAATAATGGTCATTAGGCTTTCTTTGTAGATTGCTTATTCAATTTTGTTTTTAGATGTTGTCTTTACTTAGATAACTTTGCTTTTTGATTAACCTTTTTATAGCATTTGTAAATTCTATTAATGATTTGCATTGTTAATACAATTATCATTTTGATATTTGAAGTTTCATGGTATCAGAGCGGGAACTTGTCTGGGTATTACTCCCTTATGGGAGGGTTTCAATAATTTTTTCCTCAAAAATTATTTGTTGGGTTTTAATATCTTTTCCTCTAAAATTATCTATTTAGTATTTTTTGATATGGGTTTGTTTGGTATTGATTGATTTTTCACCTCCAAAATCGTGTTTGATTTTAGTCGATTTTTCTCCTCAAAATTGTTTCTAGTTTTTGTAATTTGCAAAGTTTGCTTGGGATTTTATGTCAAGGATTCCTTGTTTAGGGTTTTTTCCACGTTTTCCCCAAAAAACAAATGATGCTTTGTAAAAACTTTAAATCATGATATCTTGCAATAAGTTTTGGGGCATTTTTCTCATTTGCAAAGTTTGGAGGTTTTGCCGATTTTTTCTCAAAATTGTGGCAGCTATTCTTAGTGTGTGTCTTTGTCTATAGGGAGGACAATTCTATTACCCAACATCAGGTTGGATGTTTTGTGATGATTTCATGGTATCAAAGCAAACTTTTTGGGAGATCATTTTTCTGTAAATCGTGTTTGGAAAAGACGCGAGGAAAAATAATTAAAATTTCATGGTATCAGAGCATGTCAATGAGATTTTATAAATTTTGGCAAATGTTTTAAGAAAATTAGAGCCTCTTTTGAGTTAGATTTCTTATTTCCAGAACCTTTTTTGTTTTGATTTTTTTAAAATAATATTTTTGGAGATTTTTTATGAAAATAAAATTAAGAGAGGAAGAGTTTTATAAAAGTATAATGTGTTTTTTAAAGTGTTGATGATTCCTATCCTGTTGGGGATGCCCATCTATCTTTGGGACACCCATGGCATCCTTGAGGTTTCCTTGACTGTCCTCCAAAAACATTCTTGAAGTCTCCTGGCTGTTGCGATGTTTCCTATGAATTTCCAAAAAACAAGGAGGGGGTGGGGATGTCCCTTGGCCGTCCCTAATCTTGGAAAAGTTTTCGTTACGAGGACATGGGATTTTAGGCTGGGGATGCCTCTGCCTCTCAAATAATACATTTTGGAAGCCATAATAAAGATAGTTACTTTTTTGAAATCCTTGGTCCTCCTTTTAGTATGAGGCATTTTCTAAATTCCTTTAAGATTATATAATAATTTTCCAAACTGAAGTTCAGGTTCAGTTTCAATTTTTTGGTCTATGCATTCGGTCTTATTTAAAAAGGTATTTAATATCAGAAATATATACATATTTACAACAAAAATTAAGCTTAAATTATGTTGCCATATTATTAGTCAAACTTGAATGTTATGATATATATTAAACTTAAAAACTAATAATGTCAAGTGTCAACAATCACCATCATTGATTATGTAGGTCATCAAAAATATTAGATGACTATCTTCTTGGTTTACTTCACATGACAATCATTTGTGATTATGAGTTCTGTAGACTGTAGTCTCAATAAACTATGACATTTCATAGACAACAACATGATGACTATCATATCCATGGCTTTTCATGGAACATTGTGATACATATGATATATTCATAGGACACTATGTGATGGCGTCCCTTTATGTTGTCATCGTTTGATGTTGTATCACAAGGTATTTATGCACATTAGGGCTTCTTCGTTTTGAGGTTATAGGACCTTGAAATGTGTCAAGAATGTGGATAAGTCTTAAGGTATCCTTGAAGTAATGAACTGGCCTAGGGTTTCGACATGATTCTAACCCTTGTTCCCTATTATCTACAAATCAATATCCCTACACAAATGATAGAGTGCTTCAAGCAGTCATTTGATACTCTTGTAGACACAATCCACTGTTCTTAACAATGATAAACATGATTCATGCATTGGTTAATATTTGATAACAATAGAGATTGAGAATTGAATATGTACAGGTTTGCGATTCATACTAGACCTTCCATTTTTTACTACCATAGCAACCTGAGGTTCATACCAGAAATGAAAATAAACAGTAAGCAACATAACTGAACAAAAGACATGGTAAAGTATCTTGGGAAAACCCTCCAACTCGAGGGAGAAAAACCCAAACACAAATATATCACCTATATATTAATGAAATAGCATAAGATTTCTTTACAATGCCCAAAATAGGTCAAGATTGAAGCAATGATCATCACTCCAATGATTTGTAGATAATAAATGAAATATCCATTTGATACAATCACTCAGTAAAGAATATCAATCTATATAGTAAATTCCTTGTTGAAGAATATATAATATTGCCGTGCCACTTCATTATATATCTGTTACTAAGTGAAGACCCTTCAATGTCTTGACCCTCATTATCTTGACCCTTGACCCTTCAATGTGTTGTCTCTTCAAATTGAAGACCCTTTGATGTCTTTAATAAAAAATAGATTATTTATATATTTCAAATTTGGGAGAAAGATATCTTCCAAAGCTATATCTCCAACACGCTCTCTTAGCGAGGGAGGCATCTTTCCAAATATCCATCTCATGGAATCTCTCAACATGACACGCACAATGACTACACCAATTTGTGAAAAATATTTTATCACAAAATCTCTCAACATGATAACGTCATGGAATCACTCAACATGACATCGACCATGGCTACACCCATGTGTGGAAAGAAACATATACACAAGCTCACATTTTGAAGTCACTCAACATGATGTCATGAAATCTCTCAACATTTTGCCACCATGGCTACTCCCATGTATGGAAAGAAGCATATATGCCAGTGCCCATCACAGAATCACTCAACGTGATGTCATCATGGAATCTCTAAATATGCTATCCACTATGGCTACTCCCATGTGTGGAAAAATCAATATCTTTCAAGAGCTTTCACCTTATATTTGTCCATCTCAGAGATGGAGATATATGCATTAAAGAACGTCTCTGAGATGAATACATATGCATTAAAAAACAACATCTCTCAAGGGCGTTCACCTCATATTTCTCCATTTCAGGGAAATATGCATTAAGAAACAACATCCTACAAGGGCTTTCACCTCACATTTCTGTCTCAGAGAAATATGCATTTTAGCACATAGAAAGGATCACTGATGCTGAAACTCCCTCTTAACATCGTTTCCCTCATAGCAAGGGCAACATTTTCTGAATCACTAAGCTTGCCTCGGAAATGTGCAAATTTCACAATACTGAAACTTCCTCTTAATATCGACTCCCTGATAGCAAGGGCGACATTTTCAAATCACTAAGCTTGTCTCGGTAATGTGCAAATTTCATAGTAAATCAAAGCTGGCTCCAATGTTTGACCAGACAATCCTCAAGGAGCTTTCAAAGCCACACTGGTTCTCAAGCCGCTACACATGCTGCAAGATATTCAGCCTCTGCAGTGCTTTGTACCACAGAGGTCGGTCTCCTGCTACACCAGGAAACCATGGCAGACCCCAAACTAAAACAACATTCAGAGGTGTTACACTCCCCCCTGATCCCTGCCTAGTCACCATACTTGTCACATCAGTAAAGAATCATCAACTTTAGCGACTTCTAATACATGCACAACAGAATACTTTTCACAGCAAGTCCATATACTCAGCAAATGCCTTCATGGAGATTCCAATTAACTATATGCACTCTCAGCAGCAAGTTTGATGACCTGGAAGCATGTATCAAACCATGCGCAAGTACCAGCGCTCTTCAAATACTTGGCCCATTATTGTTCATGAAATATCTAATCATACCATAGTCTATTCGAATATGTTTGCCATATATTTTTCACTTCAGCATTGTCATCACACAAGAGGCCACCTATAAATACTTCATTTCCTCATACCAAAACATTAGCAATGTTTCACTTTATTATCCAAATAATAATCTTTCTATCTGCAGCAAAACTTCGATGGTATTCACAGCAAATATTAAATAATATTAACCGTATAAAATAAGCTTGATATTGAAATATTTATACCTGCAAGAAACAAGTATCGGGCCCTAGCTAAACAGACCATAATCTGTTTAGGCTATAAATCAGAGAAGACTTACCAAACAGCATGAGTGAAATGTTTCAAGAAATATAAACCACTACACTTGACAGTAACTCCTCTTCACAGACCATTGGCTTCTGCTCTGAAGAAATTTGAAACAGCTCAACACAAAATTCATGACAATAAATCCTTCATATGTCCGATGTATTCGATTCCAAACCTTTCACAAATACATTCAATTAAACAAATAAGAATCTTATCTCTCGGGTACATGGTCTGTAGACATTCCCAAGTATTGCTGAAACTATTACAAGACAAATATTTAAAATCTTCTGATATCGATGCTCCGCTTAATACAAGCTTTTCCTCTTGCAGATCTGATTACAAATATTCTATTGAGCAGCAAAAAAGTGAGGATATGAAGCATAGAACAATTGAAACTTCCTTTAAACATAGCAGCAGCAGAACTCTCCTCTACTACCGTTGTTGTTGCTCTCTGTACATTTGCAGTTAAACAAGGTTGCCAAAATAACCCAGAAAGCAGCAATGAGTGCCTGGATTAATTCTAAACAATTATTGACTTCAGAACAACATTCAGATCCTTATTACAAGCTTTCCCTCTTTGCAGATCTAATTACAACCCTTTTTTTGAGCAGCAGCAAAGCCAAGGTAACAAAGCATAAAACAGATGAGACTTCTTTTTAGCAGCAGTCATACATACTAGGAAGGAGCCTCTAAATTCAATGCCCAGGATCATGCAAGGGTTTGGCCTGTTGCCATTGTCGCTTCCAATCTGACTGAAAAATAATCCTGCACTTCTCCTTAAAAATTTCCTGTTAATTTTTCTCATCACTCATCCATGGAGACCATTCAAAAATTATCCATAATGAATGCAGTTTTAGTTTCCCTAATCAACCAAGTTACACATTTCCCATGTATGTTTTAATTGTACCACCACGTATTAAGCTAATGGAGAAAAGCGATTTAACAATGTCCCTTAACACTATAAAACCCACAATCCAAAATATAAAATAATGAGCACTCAGAAAAACTGAAAAACCTTTATTTTGATAAAAAACCAAGCACAGAAACTTACCAGATTAAACACGAAATCTGAAGCCCGAATATTGCCTCTGAATGAGACAATCAAATTATTATCCTAGCGAGATCTTTCACCAACGAATACAATGCATTCTCAGACTCTAAACCTGCAATTTTTCCGAAATGGCTATGCCGAGCAATTGAAGTGAACACAATCAAAGGAATTAATTGCAGAACTTGAAGTGCTATCAATAATAATATAAATCAACAGAAAGTCTTGAGATGTTAATATAAAATAATACCCTCATAGATATATGTTTCACACGTTAGCTTAATACAAAATCATTCATCTGGATATGAGATAAAGAACCTTCGATGCCCCTTAGTGCTGTTAGTATAATTGTCAGCATAGCCATTATTATTTTTTTTAATATATTTGTACAATCAAATTGAACACTAAAGACCCTTTGATGTCTTTAATAAAAAATATATTATTTTTTATAATTCAAATTGGGAGAAGGATATCTCATAAAGCTATATCTCCAACAACCCGATGATTGTTTCTTTATGCCATTGTTTTTACAATCTTCGTACCACTATTACAGATGAATATCTTACAATAAAAGGTTTAAAAAGTCGATTTTTAAAAAATATCCAAATTTGCTGGCTGGACACATCTATAGATGAAATTCAGCTCAGGTTTGCTTGTGTTTGTCCCTGACGAACCCACAAGCTGTGAGCAGACTGCTGGCTTAACCCATGGAGGACTGGACCAAATCGAAGTCAGTTCAAACCAGACCAAGACCCGGGGTTGCTTGGGGAAGAACGGGTAACCTTGATCACAATCATTAATATAGAAATTGACATCCAACAATATGAAATATTATTTTAAAAATTTAAGGGAATAAATAACAATTTTAGGAAACGTAATTATATTGATGCCATCCCATTTATTTATATTTGTAAATATCTTTAAATGTTAATAAGTTCAATGCTCATTCGAATCAGTGTACTTGGAAATGCCACTCTCAGCTTAGGAAGATTTTGGTGCTTTTGGCCCTTGTAAGTATGACACATTTCAGGAGGAAGTTCTCTTATACGCAATTTAGCTTGCTATTCATTTAATCTTATAGATTACTTTTTCCTCTACTGCATTGAGGAAGTGGTCTACCTATAATATCATCCACTTCTTTAAAAGAAATAGGCTTACCTCAAAACAAGCTGGAAAAGTAGTTGCTGTTCATAGTGCCTTGAGACTTCAGGATTGACTGACTATTGAGTGTCAATAGACTCTAGAAGCACATTGGATGTTGATTCTGAAGGTGTTAGGTAGATTGGCGGGGAGGAGGTGTAACTTTGAATGGCTGGGTTACCATTGGATGATCCAATTCAAGTAGAGTGATAGTGACATAGTTGGTTTTGAATTTTTGGGATATTGATAGTCTGAATGTGTAATAGTCCTCCTTGAATCTGAAGAAAAATTGACTTTCTAACCAAGGAATTTTACCAAACAGTTGGCATGCATGAGACTGCTGTTAATTAAATTACTCAATGTATTTGAGTTTAACAATCATAATCCAATCTAACCATCGCTGACCAGCATATGTGATTTAATGTTTACAAGGTTCGTAATACTGATATGTTAGGTACATCAAATCACAGCAAAGTAATCATGCAATAAGCTTAATAAAGACCAAGATGCAGTCGGATATATATATGCATGGAGTATCATAAGGAACCAACTCAGACATTAAAATGTTTATGGAAATAACTGTCATACAGCGGTATAGATATTCATATCTCAGAAAGTGTTAACTCAAAACACACACTCTTATTGCACCAGTATTGAAAATGTGAACATACAGCAGTCTTACAGCCTTCCGATTGAAAGATTCGATAGCAAAAATTATATTAAATGTAAGGAAGGGAGCGTGGCACCTGCAGTTACAACGCTCGTGGATTCTTCAGAGCCCTTGCTGAATATGATGTGCCGTCAGGAAATTATCTGCAGCAACGAATGGTGTTACTGCAACCTTAACCGCATGGGATTCTGTTTTTGCCCTGCCTGTAGGTGATACTTGTGATGGTGCCCTGCAATCCTGGAGTTAGAATAACACAGCTACGTTGGGTCACTGCCGAGATCACCCAACAATCTGATTACCTACGTGGAGTTTATACTGGCTGCGAACTGTAGATATATTAACTGTATGTGATTCCGACTATGGCACACCCGACCTGTATGTATTCCCTAACACCTGTAGATCTGCTACCAGGCTACTCCCACTCTTAGATGTGAAACAATGCCACAGCAAAACAAAGTTACTGTTATATTTACCTCTCAACTGTAAGTGTCTGCCAACTCTGTCTATCGTCCCAGCACCCACATCTGCCTGCCAAGAACTGTATATGTCAAGTAACTTTAGGTATTTCATTCACCACTTCTGCTTCATGCCGTGAAACTTCAACAATCAGAAAACCAATACATTAACCCAACTCATATTTCTGAACCTGCAATGTGAGCACTAGGTTTGCGTCTAGACTCACTTTTTCCTTAAGGGATTTCGTCCTTAGGAAATACCCAGTCACATTTAAGCAACCGTTAGGATTTATACAATAACATATATTCGTTGTGACAATCCCAATGTAGCTCCACGCTTTTATAATCTTGATATGAGGGAAGACACAAACAACTAGGCAATGTGGGATTAAAAGCCAATTTCATCTTTTAGTCACTTAAGTGACTTTATAACTTAAATTAATAACATTAAATATTTAAATAAATCACTTAAGTCACTTAAACTTTAGTATCTCTTGAAATGTTTGTCTGATTGCCATACCGTTTGAAATAGGAATCTCTCCTCATAATTCCCCATGTGACCAAATACACTTTCTAAAAATAGAAAGGGTCCATCTCTAATACCCATGACTTACTAAGCATAGTAAGTATGGCAAATGGAGTCCAAATGACATCGAACTAAGGCCAAATCCATAAATTGCTGAATGTTGGAGATGAACCAATCCTCAGAAGACCCTCTAACCATCCTCATTAGCCTACGAGGATCCAATATTAGGCTAATCCCTGAAATGCTGATGCTGGCAACCAATGGGGACATTACAGAATGAGGCTTACTCTCATAGATTTTTGTGTTTTGATGTTTAAGGCTTTGAGCGACTTTAAAATAAAAATTTGAAGTTGATTAACAAAATGCTTTAATACACTAATTAAAACTTAATACTATTGGTATGGATCTCAGTTGGTTTATGTTTTAAGCTGTTATACTGTTGTTATACTAAGTTGAAGTTTACTACAAAGTTATACTAGTCATGATTTATTTACGTATTGATATTGTTGTTATCAGTTATTGACATTTCTCTCTATATAATATATTTTGAAACACACAAAAATTGAAAAATTCATATATAACCATGCCCAATAAATGGCCCTTGGACTACATCCATGAAATCCCTTGTTGTCCCCTTGTCGTCATCCCTGAAATGTCAAGGAACATAGTTCTCCCATGTTTGGGGATGACTTACCTGCAGCTCAATGTGCCTCAATTGGGATTTTTTCAGTCTTAGAAGCCTTCAGTAACAGTCAAAGTGATTGAGCACTTGATATGGAAACCAAGCAAACACAACAGTCAGAGAACAAATTCAGGCTATGACATTCTTATTACTGCATGAAATGATAATTCAATGATATTACACAGGCATGGAAATCCCTAAATTAAAGATTGTGTAATATTATCCAAATCTAAATAAAGTGGAAAAAATAACATTTTTTTTCGTATGAAAAACTAATTGATCTTCATCTGAATAAGACTAACCTCCCAACAACTAGGAAACTGACCTTTGACTTTTTAATAGGATTAAAAACTAACTTAATGATAACATAATAATTCTATGCTAATGACACATATATAACCTATGTACACCCAATGATTCTTCATCATTCCTCCAAACAATAGTGATATTGGACTCTAGTCTCAAAAGAGAAGGAAAAACTTTGGATAGCTGATGGTGAGAGATCCAACGAGCTTAGTGTGGAAGTTGACCATGATTGGCAATAAGGTAGGAAGTGGTGGAACCATGTCGTGTTTTGACGAGTCTTTTTATTAAAAACTTGGTTAGAATTGACTCGAAGCTAAATATCAGGAACAACATCTGCTGCATGGCTTACGAGAAGCTCACTCTGTATGTTAACATTGACAGCAGTGTGGATGCCTGGCTAAGCTGTAAGATCAAGTTTTTAAAGGATTTTCGGACAGCTTTTGAAGAATAGTGTAAAGCCCATAGGGAAGTAGCTTGACCTTATTGTGTACTTTCTTGTAGAAATGATATTTGTCCAACTAAACTATACCCCCAACTTGAAAAGTATTAGAGAGACAATGGAAATCTGTAAGTTATTTTTCCTTTTCTTGAGTTTTCTAAAGAATTATATATAGATAGCACTGAATATTCTACAATGTTGGATGAAGGCTTAGGCCTTATCTTGCTCTTCTTGAATATGCATGGTGGTTGTAGACAACACAGATAAAGGCAACTCATATGCTTAAAACCGAGATATTTCTCAAAAGGTGAGTGATCTGTAGATGAATTGTCCCATTGTAAACATGCTCTATGTATGTTAGGTAGAGTGGGTTTAGCCATGGAGGAAACTCCGTAGTTAAGTGTGCTCAAGCTGGAGTAGTGCTGGGATGGGTGACCTCCTAGGAAGTCCCGGTGCTTCATCTCTGTGAGCATCACCTAGATCCAACGAGTACTAAACATTCCATTTATTCTCATGAGAGATGGATTTCTGTGAATCGCTACTCATGAAACACGGGTCAATGAGTATGACTCAAAAACTAGACAGTTAAATCCTAATAGCAATATCATAGTTTGACTTGCTGTGGAAAATATCTCCTACTTAGCAATTAATGAGCTTAAGGGGCTTTCTAATGAATGGTTCATAAGGCACAACACTTGGTGAAGGTTTTGCAAATGGGGTTGCAAGAGAGTGGGTTTAACCATGGAGGAAACTTCGTAGTCAAGCGTGCTCAAGCTGGAGTAGTACTGGGATGGGTGAACTTTCGGGAAGTCTCAGTGCTTCACCTCTATGAGCATCACCTAGATCCAATTAGTGCTAAGTATTCCATTTATTCTCACGAGACATGGTTTCATGTGAATCACTACTCATGAAACATGGGTCAATGAGTTTGACTAAAAAACTAAATAGTTAAATCCTGATAGCAATATCACAATCTGACTTGCTATGGAAAATATTTCCTACTTATCAATTGATGAGCTGAAGGGGCTTTCTAATGAATGGTGCATAAGGCACAACACTTGGTGAAGGTTTTGCAAATGGGGTTGCAAGTAGAGTGAGTTTAACCATAGAGGAAACTTTGTAGTTAAGTGCACTCAAGCTGGGGTAATATTGGGATGGGTGACCTATCGGGAAGTCGCAGTGCTTCACCTCTATGAGCATCACCTAGATCCAATGAGTGCTAAGTGTTCCATTTATTGTCACGAGAGATGGATTTGTGTGAATCACTACTCATGAAACATGGGTCAATTAGTTAGACTCAAAAACTACACAGTTAAATCCTTATAGCAATATTACAATTTGTCTTGCTGTGGAAAATATCTCCTACTTATCATTTGATGAGCTTAAGAGGCTTTCTAGTGAATGGTTCACAGGGCACAACACTTGGTGAAGGTTTTGCAAATGAAGTTGCAAGTAGAATGGGTTTAACCATGGAGGAAACTCCGTAGTTAAGCGCGCTCAAGTTGGAGTAGTACTGGGATGAGTGACCTCCCGGTGCTTCATCTCTGTGAGCATCACCTAAATCCAATGGGTGCTAAGTGTTCCATTTATTCTCATGAGAGATGGATTCATGTGAATCACTACTCATGAAACACGGGTCAATGAGTTTGACTCAAAAACTACACAGTTAAATCCTGATAGCAATATCACAATTAATCATAATTGTCCTTTTCAGCTGAAGGTGACCATAACAGTATTAACTCTTAGAGATAAAGATCTCTATCGCAGCTACAATCTCCAACACTCTCTCTTAGCAAGAGAGGGAGATCTTTAGCTGAATAGTTAAACAAAGCTGCAACCAAAATATCAACGATAAAATCTGATCACATAGATCCTATAAAATTCATGCAATCACTCAACATGAAAACCCTGCAAGAAACACAACCAGCTTTCATCTTGAAAGACAACAATTTACTTTTTGTTAATAATCATGGAATCACTCAACAATATAGACCTGTAATAGTTACTCATAATCATGGAATCACTTAACATGATAGAGTTGTAAGAATCACAACTAAGCCTTTAATCAAAAACTCTCTCAATGTGAACTGTCATGGAATCTCTCAACACGACATCCAACTCCCATCACAAAATCTCTCAACATGATGTTCACTTCATAGAGTGAAAGAGTTATCATAACCGATTCTTACAATCTTATTCACACAAAAATAGAAATAGGCATAACTAAAACAAGACCTAGTTTCATTTTAAGTGTCAAATACCGCAAGCATATATGAGAATGAAGGGGATTCCATAAGCAACTCCCTCTTAATTATGAAGCCTCCCTCTGAAGCTAAAATCTCCCTCTAAAGCTCAACATCTACCTCTTACTTAAAGCAACATATTGCCTTTCTTGTTGCATCCTACAACGATGAGAGATAAAAGATCAATCAGTCATTTATACCAATACAATATCATACTCTATTAATGTATCAAGAATGTATAATCAAGAACAACTTATCTTTATGCTGATGTGAAACAAAGGCCAAAATAAATATGAAATGCCTCTATAGTAAGATGCGAACACAGAGTCTTTAAAGAGATCTGGTTTCTTCTTGATCCATGCAGAAATCATTTCCATAGTTTAATCTCCAACCTGCTCTCCTGTTACACACAAGATATTAATAGGAAGTCACCGTTGGCTCCCAAACTGACACGATGCCTTCAAACTCAAAAATCGTGACTCATACAGTATCGACTTGTTATTCTATCTGCACCATTTTATACACATTATAATTTTAGTGCTAGATTTATGGCCTTTCTGTTGACTCTGAAACAGTTCCTTTCAAGAGCCCGATACAAAAATGGTAGAAATAACAGAACTCCAGATTAAGCAATTACACAAGAACACAACTCTCCGAAAGACATGAACAGGCACCCAGCTTAGAATGTATAAAGAAAAATGTAAGCTGTACTCAATACACACTCAGACATACAAATCAAGAATAAATTGGAAGAATTTACTGAGGTTCTTTGCTTGCTGAAAATGCTTTCGATCTTGATGGACTTTATGAGCTACAAAGAAAGCTTTATCCAAATGCCAATCTCCCCCTGTAACGTTGATCTCCATAGCACAACCAACGCTAATGTTTTTTTGAGAATGTTCAAGACAACATCATGTTGAAGATCTTAATCGGGAAAAGCTTCACAAAACCAGTTCAGGAGAACATGATTCTCCACTCCTCTCCATGTTCACTTGTAAAATTGACACTACCAACAAAGATAGGAAACGTGCACATTAGTCAATAAGGAAACCAAAGGGAACACAGATTGATGCATTACGGTTATGGGATGATGTGAACACAAATCCAAAAATAGCATGAGTAGTGACATCTTGAAAGATGCCACAAAATTGTCCACAACGGCACTAGTAATAACAAGTATTATAAAACAATACACCAACTATCAGAATGCTTGACTAGAATCACTCCCCGCCTTGAAGCATACTCGTTCCATAGAATCTGGTGAAAGAAACTGCTCATCTAGTTGTCTTACCACAATGAAGAGGAGCAGGAAGCTGAAACGAGGGAGGCCCAACATTAAAGAAAAAACGTCATAACAAAGATGCCTAACGATAATTGACTGCAAAGGATAACAAAAGCAAGAAGATGCTTTGTAATCACTATACTTTCTCGAACCTCGACATATATACGAGGCACAAAATTGAGTTGCATTAACTGACGTCTTCAATAGCCAAGTGGAGTCATCGACACATGAAATAACTACTCCTGCATATGGTCTAGCTAGCAGACAGTGAACTTGGACCATGCAGAATGCAATAGCCACACTCAAAGAAAACTGAAAAGAATATTGAGGAAAATCAGATTAGAATTGATATAAAAAACTTTTCTCTCAATCTCCAAATGCTCTTCGACTTTGCAAGAAAGCAAAATGTTATTTCCATGAACATCAAATGTTCTTAGATTCGTAGAATACTCTTTATACTAAGTTACCATATTCGCTCAAAAACTAGGAAATTCGACATTTGATTCGCTCAAATTCAAAGTTGGTTTGAGATCATTACAAATTCCCCTGTTACCATCAGAATTCCTTGTAAATTCGTAGTTTCAAACCCTAGTCGAATTCAAAGGAATTTTGAGCTAATTTGGTTGCCGATAGTGGAGCTTGGGAGGAATGTGAAACGAATTTGGGCAAATTTTGAGGCCACATCATCTTATTGACTTGTCAACTTAGTTTTAGGTAGCGATTTGCATATTAAAACCTAAAACGACGCCGCTTGGGATTTTTCCATATTGCAATCCATGTTTGCCAGCGACAGCATGGGATTTTTGGCAGCGGCATTTTGGATGCGTATGTTTGCTATTGGCTTGGTTTGGTCCCCATTGGAAGGAGCTCGTCCTTGTTTATTGGCTTGGTCTGAATTTTTTTTGATGATTTTTTATGATACATTGATATTTGATCGCGTATGAGTCTATGACTGATTACTGATTAGTATTGTTGACATTGGTGTTTTAAAGTTTAGGAACCGAAACATTCATATGGTGGTGTATTTTGCTAAATTGCTTTATATTAGCATAGTGGTGTATGAACTTATTTATTGCAGCATATTTTTACATACATGTATTTAAAAAAAAAAAAAAATCTTGTACGGACAAACCTATAATGAACCGGAAACCCAGCCCAAAGTTTTTTTGAGCGAATTCCTAACCCGAATATTGAACTTGCATTTGAACCAAAATTCGAACCGGCAACTTGGTCTTTATATGATCACCTAATCACTTCCAAGCTTGCCGTAAATGCATGATATTATACCCGAGATCAACTAAATTCATCCAGACTTGCCATCTTAGAACAAAGCCTAGAAAACAACAGTATACAGAAACAAGTCACAGTCCTATAGCATTAGCATTAGCATTAGCTTGATAAAACAGCAGTATAGACAGACAGGCCATAGACCTGTAGCTTAGCATTACATATGAAGCAACCAAAAATATGAGAAGCAAGGAATATACGAAGAGTTTCAATAGAGCATGAAAATGTACAGAAACATCAGACAACTGCTCATATGTAGATCATGCAAAGCTGGACTCATTGCTGATATCAACTATGCTCTGATACCATGTTGGGATTTAGCCCAGAAAACAAATAAATAGTTATAATGAATAACCAGGAAAAATACAAGAGACACATAGAAATATCCTAAGAAAACCTTTCGAGAATGAAGGGAAAAACCCAGCCACACACAACAAAAGATCATTTCATTGAGAATGAAATTCAAGTGTACAATGCCTTCCGCTTGAAGCGATATATGTAACCTAAAGAGAGATTCTTCAATTTCCAAAACGTAACTCTTAATTATTGTTAAGAGTTTTAGGTGACTCTACAACACCCCCAGGATCAAATGAAAGACCAAGATAACTTTCACAAGAGAATGACAAGACAATTGCATGAAGATGCAAGAATGCTATTATTGATAATGGACTTAATTGACATCCAATGGATTGATTTGAAATGTACATAATAGGCCTACTTATATAGGAGAGACGATAAGAGACAATGATAAGGAGAAGATAAGCTATCACCCACACAAGGTGGAATCACATGTCCACGAAAGGTGGATCATCCTCCATTATGCACTGAAGTATGTGCGATGATGAGAATGATAATGTGATAAGTACACTAAAGGTGGAATGAGATAACAACTATGACCACCTAGAGTGGAATTCTCCTACACCATGTGTTTAATTGATGTGTGAACTCCTAAGTGTCAATCACAAACTACTATGCAATGCATTATTCTAAGTAAGCTTAAGTAAGTGTAATTAGTGAATATTTAATTACACCAACAATTACAAATACAACTTTTCATATTTTATGCCTCAACACATGTTGAATGATACACGTCATTATATTTAATATTACAATCGAATCATAATTGTCCTTTTCAGCTAAAGGTGACCATAATGTATTAATGCCTAGAGATAAATATCTCATTTGTAGCTACAATCTCCAATAGTATGTTTGTTTAGAACTTCAGTTTGACTTTGTGACTAAGAATGGAAAGTAGTGAAGAAGTTAAGGGAAACTCCCAAAAGCTTCCACAAAGATCGCTAGAAATGACCCCACAAAATGTGAGTTAGGATCATAAACAATGCTAGTTGGTAAACCAATAAATCTCTAAACAAAGTGGAAGAAGAATTAGGCTGTGTCATATTTAGCTCATTTAGGTTATTAGGTAATCTGTATTTTCTTAGTCTTTTAGAGCCTTTTTTTCTTTTGAAAGATTCCAACAACAATCATTTTTTATGCGTTTGTTTAGCTCTCTAGGGGCTTTGGATATGTGCTCCACCCTGTTTGAAGAGGTCATGCTTGCTTGTGTTTTTTGGTTTGTGTTCATGCGACCTACATTTTTGTCACGTCTTTTGGGCTAATTTAGCACAATCATGCAAACTAACAGAGGGATTAGGTTATAAGGTGATTTCTATTTTCTTAGTCTTTTAGAGTCGTTTTTTTCCCTTTTGAAAGCTTCCATTAACAATCATTTTTTTATGCGTTTGTTTGGCTCTTTGGGGGCTTTTGATATGTGCTCGACCTTGTTTGTAGAGATCATGCTTGCTTGTGTTCATGTGACCTACATTTTTGTTGCATCTTTTGGGCTAATTTGGCACAATTAGGTAAACTAACAAAGGGATTAGGTTATTAGGTAATTTCTATTTTCTTAGTCTTTTAGAGCCGTTTTTTTTTTTCGAAAGCTTCCAACAAAAATCATTTTTTTATGCGTTTGTTTGGCTCTCTGGGGGCTTTCGATATGTGTTCAACCTTGTTTGTAGAGATCATGCTTGCTTGTGTTTTTTGTTTGTGTTCATGCGACCTACGTTTTTGTCGCATCTTTTGGGCTAATTTGGCACAATTGGTCAAACTAATAGAGGGATTGGGCACTAATCGTGTTAGTTCCGAGGCTTCTATCACCCATCATGGTATCTTTTTAGGTTAACGATGGGTGTGCTTTTTTGGGAGAGGTTTTACATACTAGTGCAAGTTTTCTTTTGTGAAAGTTTATGCATTTTGGCGGCTAGAGTTTGTGGGCGCAGTTTGAGCTGGGAGGGGTTTTGAATTTTAAAAATTATTTTGTGGGTTTTAATAATTTTTTCCTTTCAATTTTTTTGCAAGGTTTTATAATATTTTCTTAAAAAATTATTTTGAGGTATTCTACCCATTAAGTCTAATGTTTTTCTACATGAAGGATTCTCATATGACTTTTAACAAATTTATTCCTCAAAATTTGGTAGGGTTTTATAATTTTGTCCATAATAAAACAAAATGTGCATTTTGTGCGATTTTTCGCCTTAAAATCGTTTTGTTAAAGTAATTTGCCATTTTTTTCTCAAACAAAGTTTTGTATTATTATCATCATCTTGAATTTTTTGTTTTCTTTCGAACATTTTTTCCTCAAAAATTGTGTTTGGTTTTTTGGTTTTATCTTCAAAAATAATTTTTGGGGTTTGCTTGATTTTGTCCTCAAAAGTCATGGGTTCTTGTTTAGAGGGTTTTAAATTTTTTTCCATTTTTTTTTACATTAGAGGTTCATATTTTAGTTGTGTTCCACGGGGTCGTGTCCCCTAGGTTTTTTCCCTTATACTCGTATTGGGTACGAAACGAGGACGTGGGTACCCCCTTTTTGCCATCCCTTGTGTAGTGCCAAATGGTGGATTTCGGGTACCGCCCCCGAAACATTGATTTGAGTTTGCCAAGAAATGTGGATACGACAATCCATACTGGGGACGCCATTCTTGTCCCTCGAGTGTCCCTGAAACCTCATACGGTCCCCCTTTTTCGAGAAAGCTGTTAGCGGCCATAAAGGTTATTTTTTTTTTTTTTTTGGTTTTGTCTCCCATTCGTGAGGGCCCCACATGGACGTTGGGGATTGATAAAATAATGCAAACCCTATTTTGGCTTTATAACACAAAAGACTCAAGTCTTTTCTTCGTTTGAGTTATTTGCAAGTTGGGAAGAGGAAGAGGAAAACATCAGTAGCCAAAGAGGAGTGCATTTTGGAGGTGCAAGAGGAGGTTTTGCCTTCATTTCTTCTTCATGCCAAGTATGTTTTTAATTTTCTTTTTGTTTGATTCAAACATTATTATTGTTTGTTGCCATTTTTCTTTTTTTTTTTCAATGACAAAGAGAGGCATGTTGAATGGAACATTGAAATGTTTTTTTTCCATAACTTGCAACAATATATTTGTATAATCCAGAGGCAAAAACATGAGCAGCAGTGAGAGTGAGGGAAGTAGTGATAGCATGATTGTTGCAATGCAAGAAACTCAAGTGTTACGTTTACAAAGACCAAGAAAAAGACCTAGGACAACCATGGATGATTCTTTATCTGAGCCTAATACAGATGTCCTTGTGGAAGATGCAATGTCTAATCCATTTGAGTGCCCTTCCAAAGTCCTTAAAAAAATGCCAAAGGTCCATTCAACTCTAAGAAACCTCTCCTACAATTTGCCACAAAAGTAAACAACAATAAGAAGAAAAATTCGCGGGGTAGTGCGGAATGGGAGTGCCATATATGTAAGAAACATTATTTTGGGAGCTACACAAGAGTGTATTGTCATCTTTTATGCATAGGTGGGCAAGGGGTGAAAGGTTGCAAAAAAATTAAAGATGATGAAAAACTTGAGGCCGATGGGTTGTATGTGGAGGGGAAGTTATTGAAATCAGGGGGTCCTATAGGTACCACACACACACCCTCATTCACTCCCACTAGCACTACTAGTAAAGGGAAGAGAAAGGCCAAGAGAGATACCAATTTGGCTGATTTATTTAACATACAAGCAAAAGAGAGAGCTGAAGAGTCCATTGGCAGACTTATTTTTGCTCATGGCATACCATTCTATGTTTCTCGTTCCTCATTCTATAAACAAATGTGCAAAGATATTTATGCTTCTGGTCCCTCATTTGTACCACCAAGTGAGACTAAATTACGCACCACTATCTTTGATAAAGAGTACTCAAAAGTAAACATTTTGATGGAGGATATGAGACAAACATGGATGAGTGATGGATGTCCTATCATCATGGATGGGCGGACCGATATCAAACATCGGCCACTCATCAATCTTATTGTTAGTAGTACAACAGGGGCCTATTTTCTTACAGCCATTGATTGTTCGGGAAAAAAGGAGGATGCATCCTTCCAATTTCAGATTTTGAAGGATGTTGTAGAAGAGGTAGGGGCTTCAAATGTTGTGTAAGTAGTCATTTATTCAGCCCGGGTGTGTAAATCAGCTGGATTGATAGTAGAGAGCGCCTATAGACACATTTTTTTGGACCCCATGTTGTTTACATGCATTGAATAACACCTTGAAGGACTTTGGAAAAATTGATTGGATAAAGGCTATGGTGACCAAGGCTAGAGACGTGCAAATGTTTATTTGCATTCATCACACATCTCTTGTATTATTTAGGACATTTTCCAAAAAAGAATTCCTCAAGCCTATGGACTCTAGGCATGCTAGCTACTTCATTTTGTTGGAGAGGATGGTTGAGGTCCAAGAGGGGCCTTACAATCCATGGTGGTCAATGCAGAGTGGAATAGATGACATGTATCAAGCACCCCGGATGGAAGACTTGTCAAATGAAGAATCCTGGATGAGAATTGGTGGACCACAATGAGGTAAGAAACTTAAATAATTGACATCATAATTGTTATTTCTGATTTAAGCACTTGCTGATTTTTTTTGAAATATGATGTTTCTCACTTGCAATTTTCTTTCATTTGCAGATACATTTGCTCCTTTATTGACCCTATTGTGCAGGCCCTTAGATATGCTAATACTGACTCGCCTATCCTTGGAGAGATTTATGAGACCTTTGACAGCATGCTTGGGCAAATCAAGCAAGCTATTAAAGAGTAAGAACCTACTTTGGAGTTTTATGAGGAGCATCTTAAGAACATTGTGATGAAAAGGTGGAACACTATGAATAGCCCACTTCATATGGCAGCCTATGCAGTCAATCTAAAATGGTATACACCAAGGCCTAGGAGAGTGCCAACATCTACTGACGAGGAGGTGAGTTTAATTTATTTTTAAGATTTCTCATTTTTTAATATGTTTTTAAAATTTTAATTTTATTTGTAAAGTTTATAGATTCTTAACTTCTAAATTTTTGTTTGTTCAATATAGGTGAAGGAGGGCTTCTTCAAGGACCTTTCAAAAATGTATAATGCAGAGATGTTGCAAAAATTCGGGGGCAATGGCTTGACTTTGTCAATCTTCGTGGTCCAACATTTGGTAGACTAGAGGTGAGGATTGATAGAGCTACATTAGCTCAAAGGGACCCGATTGGATGGTGGACATGGCATGGTAGAGATGCACCTGAGCTGAAAGGTCTTGCCATCCGTCTTCTCTCATAGGTTGTGAGTTCCTTTGCTGCAGAGAGGAATTGGTCTATATATAGCTTCATCCAATTTGTCAATAGGAACAAACTTACCTCTAGACGGTCGGAGAAGCTTGTGGCTATTCACAGTGTATTTGCGACTATAGGAGTGACAAAGTCTTCAGTATCAACAGACTCCAGCACTACGTTGGGATGTAAATCCTTAGGATGCGTTGCAAATTGATGAGGATGACACACCTCCAAGGCTGCTTGGTGTTCCATTGGATGAGGACCCTCTGCCTACTTGTGCCAGTGATTCAGAGGAAGAGATTGGAGCTGATCTTGATTTAGATTCCTAGAGGACAGCCATATATTTGGCTTTGAGCTTTGTTGATACTCGGATACATTATTGCTTTTGATTATTATGGAGTTGGACATCTCATTTACACTTCTAGTATTTACTTTAATTATGTCATTTTGATTCATGCATGACGATGATACATTGATACTTGGAGCCTTTGGGCATTTTTGCTAATTGTATGTGATATTCGGATATATCATATATCATATATCATTATCATATTCTCATTTTGATTTTAATCTTGATAGTTTTCAATTTCCATGTATTGATCTTCTAAATGTCTATGAATCTATGATTCTATGGTGAATAGTTTGTCAATGTTATGATATGCATATTTGAATTATGTCTCTAAAGTCTAATACTCCCTATATAAAAAAATTAAAAATCCCCTATAATTTATAGCTATCCCCTGAGGTCCTGTCCCCTAAATTTTTGCTTCGACCCGTACCCGTACCAAAAACACGTCCCTGTCCTGGAAACTCCATGGAGCATAGTATTTTAGGGTTCTTATGATGTTTTGCTAACTTTAGTACTAGGGTTTGGCAATATATTTCTCAAAAAATGTGGTTTCTTGCAGTTTGTTTTGGGTTGCACCTAGAATTTCTTCGGTGAACATCTGCAAACATTCTTTTGCAGTTTTGGCAAAATTGTATTTGTAGGATTTGCCAATTTTTCCTCAAAATCGTGGTTCCAAGTTTCATCAGCTGATCTTAGAGGGATAGCTTTGTTACCCAACATCAGGTTTGATAGATTTCAATACTTTTGACTATCTATAGAAGTTCTGCAGATTCAAGGAGGGTATCAGCAGTAGGCTCACATGTAACTTTTTATTTACCCTCCCTTAATGACCATTAATAGAAATTACCTAATAACCTAAATGACCATTAATAAAAATTACCTAATAACCTAAATGACCATTAATGTAACTTTATTTACAAAACGATTTTAAGGTGGAAAATCACACAAATGCACAATTTTTAATTATTATGGACAATTATAAAACCCTCCCATATTTTGAGGAATAAATTTGTTAAAACTCATATGAGAATTGTTACTGCGGAAAAAACATTAGACTTCATGTGGCAGAATACCCAAAAATAATTTATTAAGAAAAAAATAAAAAACCTTGCAAAAAAATTTGAAGGGAAAAATTTATAATGGTCATTTTGCACTTGCAGAATCAAACCATTAAGGGCGGGTAAGAAAAGTTATATTAATGGTCATTTAGGTTATTGGGTAATTTCTATTCTTTTGGTTAGTCTTTTAGAAAGTTTCTGTTTTGCTCTGTTATTTTTCTTTATGAGGAGTTATAAGGAGACTGTCTCCATTTGTAATCACTCAATTATCAATTAATGAAATTTTGTAACATTGTAGTATTGGAACAAACTTTAACAACCACAAAAACACAATCATGACTATGTGTAGTCAATGGAAAATCACTAACCAAATCCAGGCAAATACTTTCCCAAGGATGAGAAGGACCAGGCAAAGGATGCTCAAGCCAATCATTCGATTGGATGGTTTCGACCTGCAAAAAGCTGCACGTTGTTTAAGGAAATGTAGTACACCTTGTTGCATATGAGGCCAATAGAAGAACCTCTACAAATGAGGAAGTGTTTTCTGCTTGCATGAAATGACAACCATAAAAAAGTACAATGCACTTCTTTGAGATGAGACGTGTAGTGGTTTCGATCAAAAGTTCATCCAACTTGCAGAGTAACCTTTCCTTGCATTAGGTGTCAAATTTGAAGTTGAAGGATTTCGAAGACTTGTGTATGTTGTGCCCAAATCAGGATCTTGAGCATATTGATACGACCATGTTTGAAATGCCAAATGAGAAGTGGTTATGATAGTTAAATCGTAAAGCATATGTTGTAGGAGGACGACATTAACAATGTGCAATATTGTTTGTAGCCCTCCTTATATTTGATGTCGAAGTAAAACTTTGTAAATATGAAACTCACTTTATATGCCTAGCTGCCTCAATGTTGTTCTGAGATGGAAGAAATCTTAGAGGCAAATGATCGCTATGGATTATTGGTTCTTTCTTCCAAAAGATACTATTAATCCCATGTTAATAACTTATACATATGCATACCCTATGAATCCTCATCAGCACAAGTAGTGATGAAGTTTAAAAGAAGCTGTTTTTGCAGGAGCAGCAAATTCTGTCATGTTAAACTCCAAACATTTTTTTTGAAGTTCGTGATCTTTTACCATTGGCTTCTATTCAAAATCCATTTCCCCAGACTAGGAAATTTTGCCATGAACTTTTGAGTCCACAATGACTTATAAAAAGATGTTGTGAAGTCTCTCTCAGTTGAAACTTGATATTCTCCTCATAAATAAATAAAAAATGATGTCATATAGACTTTAGTGTTATATATATATATATATATATATATATATATATATATATATATATATATATATATTTTGGCAAAACTTGATATTTATATTAATTATAACGGGTTCAAAATGGCTTCCGGAGAAAAGAACCAGAAAAGAAAACTCGGGTCATTGCCTGATACAAAAAGGATGCAGAAGAAGAAAGGCTGCATCTAGAGAGAGTATCTATCAACACTAATGAATCTTGTCATTGCGAATCCCAAATCTAGAAAATTGTGATTACAAAGAGCCCAAAACTCATATGAATACAATTCATTGTTTGGTGTCGGAGACAACACCAAGAGTCAAGCCAAAAACTCTTAAAAAAGTTTCCATTGTTGATCTTATCCAAAACTCCAATTGAGACCGTGATATTAGGAAAAACCCATCCGATGCAAGTGCAATCCAGGACCTTGAACTGCATACAATATCTCAAAAGAACAAGTGAGATCCATAAAAGTTAAACAAGTGAAATCGCAGAGAAGCCGTGATTTACTATCAACTTTAGTATTATATTACACATGTAATTTTGTCTTATTTATTTATTTATTGATTGATGTCAAGAGGCATTCTCGGTCACCTCCCTTAGAGACCACAATCCCTATGCTCGAATCTGATTCCCTTGACTCCTTTCGACTGCTCCAGTTACAATTCTCAGATTAATGTCGAAGCATAAAAGGTTAAATTTGCAAGGATTTTGTTTTTCAAAGAGTTTTCTCTAGGTTTGCATCTGGAAAGGATTAGCCTTCATTCAATTTTTGCTATGTCACAAGGTTCAAATTCAAATTTGAGTTTGTCCATCATAAAATTTGGACGAAATTCGACAAGGGTAAAAATTCTGAAAAAAATCGACATTAAATTTAACTTTTATACATAGAAATTATTTTTAAATATAAGTAATATATTCACAAAATTTACAAAATAGTTTGACATTGCTAAATTATTAAACTAAATAACTCAATATTTTTTTGAAGTAAAATTTAATAACTATCAATAACACTTATATTAAATATCATAAAATTCGGATGAAGTTCGGAAAGGGTAAAAATTCGCTGAAATTCTAACTTCATGGATGAAATTTGAATTTCATGGATGAAATTTGGCATATCCCATGACTTATAATTTTAGAATAAATAAACACCTTTGAAGCCTTTTGTTGCCAGAGCTCAATAATCAATACACATTGCTTCTAAAGTTAGCTCCAAGATTGACCATCCTAAAGTTGCTTCTAATAAACCATTGCAAAAAGTAAGCTAAGTCGGCCTATGGACCTGATTTAATAAAATTATTTAATAGTTACCTCTATTGACAAATTTTATATATTTATTTAATTATTTAGAAAACAAGCACTGGCAAGCAACTCAGCTGACCCTCCTTAATTGGGAACATTGCAAGTTGTTACTTTTATTTTACATATGTTTTTTGGATTTTTTTCAACAAATAATCTGTCTATCTATGTATATGCCATATACACAGAGTCAGATATTTTGATGTTTCCAGGTACCATCACCTATTTAAAAAATGGCATGCACCTGTACTGACACCCATCACCTGTACCAGGAACAGTACCAGTCTCTTGGCAACACCGTTTTTTTTCCTGTTGTATAATTTATATCTCAATATCCGGTGCAAGAACTAGTCTTGTTTGCGGTTTTGTATTTTTGATGCACGATTAATAGATTATGCTGCTTAATGAAACATTCTAAA
Source organism: Cupressus sempervirens (assembly GCA_028749045.1). Lineage (NCBI taxonomy): Eukaryota > Viridiplantae > Streptophyta > Pinopsida > Cupressales > Cupressaceae > Cupressus > Cupressus sempervirens. Next base: position 1,059,303,152 of record CM053787.1, on the reverse strand, counting down.
TTATAATTTTCTCATAGCCATTTACAGATGGATATTTGATTGAGGATATACAAGAAAAATGTAACAATCTGGTAATTTTATTGTGTAGCTTATCTGTTTGTTTTAAATGTTGTTCTCTTTGTTGGAGGGTTTTTATATCAAACCTGTAGAATTGTTTTGCTACCTTTATGGGAGAATAAGCCTTGGGCTGAAAACTTTTTGCTTTGGCTGAGAGCCAAGGACGGGGTATTTTGGTCACATCGTGAAATTGGGATTGAATGTTTTTGTTCCTCTGAGGTTTATATGTCTCTTGGCATTTAATGTATATAACTATATATGTATTTAAGACGACTGAGTTAGTTTACTTGTACATTATAATTTATGGCACATGCCTGTTTTCTTGAAGTTTTTGTGAAGAACCATTATTTAGGCTTAAAAATAAGCTGAAAATCAAATGTGCTGCAGATTTTCATCCCTGAATTAAGCCATATGTATTCTGCCATCATATTCTGTTATGTAAGCATACTACTGTAAAATAAAGATGGACTATGTGATCTTATTTGTCATTTTCTATTCAAAATAAGCATTAAAGATGTTTTAAGAGTTAAGCTAGAAATATCAATTATTCATACCGAAGATTTTATTCTGTTTGATTGCAGACAGAGTGGACAAGAGAAGAGGATGAGAAGTTACTTCATCTTGCCAAACTTATGCCAACACAATGGAGGACGATCGCACCAATTGTTGGGCGAACTCCATCTCAATGCCTGGAACGGTATGAGAAACTTTTGGATGCGGCCTGTGTGAAGGATGAAAACTATGAACCTGCTGATGATCCTCGGAAGCTGAGGCCTGGTGAAATAGATCCTAATCCAGAATCCAAACCTGCAAGGCCTGATCCAGTTGATATGGATGAAGATGAAAAAGAGATGTTATCTGAAGCCCGAGCTCGCTTAGCCAACACTCGAGGTAAAAAAGCAAAGAGAAAAGCACGAGAAAAGCAACTTGAGGAGGCAAGAAGGCTTGCCTCTCTTCAGAAACGGAGGGAATTGAAGGCAGCAGGCATTGAAGGCAAGCAGAGGAAAAGAAAAAGGAAAGGAATTGATTATAATGCAGAGATTCCATTTGAGAAGAAGCCTCCCCCAGGGTTCTTTGATGTAGCAGATGAGGAAAGACAGGTTGAGCAGCCTCAGTTTCCAACTACAATAGAAGAGCTGGAAGGAAAGAGACGGGTCGATATAGAAGCTCAATTAAGAAAACAAGACATTGCACGCAATAAAATTGTAGGGAGGCATGATACGCCCTCAGCTGTAATGCAGGTAAACAAGCTCAATGATCCAGAAGCAGTTAGGAAGAGATCAAGACTTATGCTTCCGGCTCCACAAATTTCAGATCGAGAGCTTGAAGAAATAGCAAAAATGGGTTATGCAAGTGATCTTGTTTTGGGGGAAGATGAACTTGCAGGTGGTAGTGGTGCCACCCATGACCTCCTTGCAAACTATAGTCAAACTCCCCGGCTGGGTATGACACCTTTGAGAACGCCACAAAGAACGCCAGGTGGGAAAGCAGATGCCATTATGATGGAGGCTGAAAATCAAGCACGTTTAAGAGAGGCACAGACTCCACTTTTTGGGGGAGAAAACCCAGAGTTGCATCCTTCTGATTTCACGGGAGTCACTCCCAGAAAAAAAGAGGTTCAGACTCCGAATCCTATTGGAACACCTCTGCACACTCCTGGAGCAACAGGTTTAACTCCTAGAATTGGAATGACTCCATCAAGAGAGATATCTACCTTTGGCATGACTCCGAGAGGGACCCCTATTCGAGATGAGCTTCGTATAAATGAAGGTATGGAAACTCCTGACAGCTCCAAGGCTGAAAGTCGAAGGCAAGCAGAGATAAGGAGGAGCTTGCAAGCTGGTTTAAGTGAACTTCCTGCACCACAGAATGAATATCAGATAGTTGTCCCTGAGCCTCCAACAGATGATATTGAGGTGACAGAACAAATGGAAGAAGACATGTCTGATAAATTAGCTAGAGAGAAAGCAGAAGCAGCTGCAAGACATGCAGCGTTGCTTAGAAAAAGATCAAAGGTTTTGCAGAGGGGTCTTCCAAGACCTTCTCTTGCCGCTGTGGCTTTCATTAGGAATTCTTTGAAGAGAATAGATGATGATAATGGCTCACTTGCTCCAGCAAGCTTCATGGAGCAAGCTGATGAATTGATCAGAAAAGAACTAACGTCTTTACTGGAGCACGACAATGCAAAGTATCCATTTGAAGATGACCTCATAAAGGAGAAAAAAAAGGGTAGCAAGAATACTCCAAATGGAGTGCCACAAGTTCCTATTCCTCAAATAGATGATTTTGATGAGAGAGAACTAACAGAGGTATACCTTCCAGATCTGGTTGCCTTCAACTTTGTTAATGCATGTGATCTAATAAATAATGCCAGTAAGTAAGTCTTCTGTAGATTGTCATAGACAGCCATATTTCAATCCTTTTGTAAATTTGCTAATAAAAAATGCATAATGACAATGTTACAGTTTTTGTGAATTTTGTCAGTTACCTGTAAACCTGAGTAAAATCTCCATCCAGATAATTTGAATCATGATTTTTTTTTGTTAATCAGCTTCGTCATTTAAGTGGAATTTTTTAACTTATGCTCATATGAATTTTTTAACTTATGCTCATATAACTTCCAGGCATCCCAGTTAATTGAAGATGAGGTCTCAATCTTACGGGTAGGAATGGGGCATGACGAAGCTTCAGTGGATGATTTTGCTGAAGCCCATGACGCTTGTCTGGAAGATATGATGTTCTTCCCAGTTCGCAACACCTATGGTCTTGCAAGTGTCGCCAGTGTTTCAGAAAAACTTGCAGCACTACAAAATGAATTTGAAAATGTGCGTAATCAAATGGAAAGTGGGACCAGAAAAGCTGTTCGTCTTGAGCAGAAGTTGAAAATGTTGACTCAAGGCTATCAAGTATACATGATCTTATGCCAAGCTAAATATTTGTATTTCTGTTTTTGCTTCTTCCTAGAACTTTCTGTTGTTAATTGCTGTAACCTCTACTCCCATGGACCTAATAATGGCTGTCTGTGGACATTAATATAACTTCTTTCTTTCAAAACCTTGCAGAATGCCTATGAATGATTGTAACCTTGGGGCTTTCTGTAGAATGGTTATGTTTTTACCACTAGGCATTTGAGAAGGATAAGGTTTAGTTGTGTACTTAGCTGGAGTTTTTAAGCACAGTCTGTTTTTCAAGAAAATGAAGATGCTTCTGAAGAACTAGGAATCCACTTCATTTCTATGACATAGATTCTGATTTTGAAGTTCCCTCGGGATTGAATTGTTGTAATTATATATGAATGATATACTAAGTGGAAGAAAAAATTATAACTTACAAATGACATTTGTGCTTTCTTTCATATTTAAAAGAACTAGAATGCTAAAAATCCTTTCAATACACAAGACTTGAGAGTAGGATATTTTTCTGCTCCATTACGGTTTATGATTTTTGGCTCATGTGGGGCAGTTTATTATGCATTTGCTTGTAAAGGATGTTTTGTTTTATTTAAATTATGTAGTTAGTAGTGTTGGAGGCTAGAGCCTTTTCAGCCTTTAGTCCTTTTGTACACAAAATTAACATTATTATTGCAAGCTGTTACTGGATTGTGGAAATCTTCCGACTCTTATTAACATTACTTTCAACCTAATGTTAGTGATACATTATTTAACATTATTTACCAATATTATTGATTTTAACTTTTTTGTTTGTGTGGATAGTTGAGGGCAGGCAAATTGTGGACACAAATAGAGGCAGCCTTCAGACAGGCAGATACTTCTGGGACTGAACTGGAATGTTTCCGGGCATTACATAAGCAAGAGGAATTGGCAGCTTCTAACAGAATTGAAAGTTTACGAGAAGCCGTCAGTCAGCAAAAAGATCTTGAAAGACAACTACAGATCCGATATGAAAATCTGCTTGTGGAACATGATAACATGCAGAAATTTATACAGGAACACAAGGAAAGAATAGCTGAACAAAATGATACTAGCAAAGGGGATGGCAGCAAACTTGAGCTGGCGCAGTCGTCTTCTTACCAGGTTGATGTAGTTGGATTAGATACTGAGAAGGTTGTGGATGGCAGTAACTCCAACCTGACAGAAATGGCTCCTGAAGAGGTTGATATGGGTGGATTTGAAGCTGAGAAGGTTGTGGATGGCAGCAACCCCAAGTTAGCACAGTTGGCTTCATGCCAGGTCAATGTTGGGGAAATAGAAATTAAGGTGGTTGTCACAGATGCCTTGGAAGTTTCATCTGAAGGCAATGATATTGCAATGCAAGACAAGAGGGCTCTTAATGATCATCATTCTTTTTCACCAGTCCAGGATGGTGTTGGGGAGGCTAGCACTTCTGGTCAAAACAAAGATAAGGTAGAAGATTCTGAAAAGGCTACAGATACGAGGACTGAGCATGCACTTAAGTTGGATGGACCTAACGCTATTTTAGAGGATGAAAAAGCTAATCAAGTTCCACATGATGAGGCCAAGCAGGTGGTTGTTTCAGATGAGCAGACTCTTGTTTTCCCCGGTGAACTTGAACAAATTGTTCAACATCAGAGTGACATAATGGACAGATTTCATGGCCAGATTTCTGTTACAGATGATGTGGGTGCTCAACATGAAAAGCAACATAATAGCGATATGGTGGCTCAGGCAGCGGGTTCAAATACTGTTTTCTTATATGATAATTTTGAACAATCAGACCAACAGAATACAAACATGATAAATCAATCAAATGGTGAGAATGGTGCTTCAATGTTTGAGAATGTCAAACAAGCAAACCAACATGAAACTGGCCTGGTAGCTCTGTCATATGTTCAGAATGATGTTTTGTTGGATCAAAATGTTGAAACAAATCAACATAATATTGACCTCTTAGCTCATTCAGACAGACAGAATTTGCTCGTAAAGGATGAAGATGCTGAACTAGTTGAAAAAGAGAGAGAAATGGTGGAATCCTCAATACCTCCCCTGAATGATATCAACAAAGATGTTGGCGAACCTGTGAAGTTGCAGAACCCACTTCGAAAGTTGGATTTGTCACTTGAAGATCCGAATACACAGGTAGAGGCTTTGGATACTACAGGACAAGGTTTTTCCACCCAAATTCAACCGGAGGTTGGCAACAAAGTTGATGCCATTGTGGATGATTGTAAAGCTAGGTTTGAGGAGCAAGTGGTTTTGTCAAAAGCTGATGATGGAACACAAATTATTATTAGTACAGAGAAAGATAAGTTTGCTTCACATATGGAGAATGTTAAGCCTTAGCAACGATATTTTGAGAATAGCGAGGTCTTCATCTGCAATGTTTTGTTGGAATTGAGCAAAGCTAGAAACCACAGTCGTCCTTATGAAGGTGGGGGTGTACTTTGGGAACAAAACATTCTTCTCAGACAGGACATATATTGACTACCATCTGTTGGATTACTTTGTAGAATTGTCATTGAGACAGTCCGTGTACTTGTGAAAACCATAAAGAGTAAACTTTCAAACTTAATCCTTTCCCAGTCTTCCTAGACTTCAAAATCTAATTATTTTATTACTTCTGTTCACAGCTGCACCGAGACTGCCATATTATACCTTAGGCCACCTTAGGCTTTTCTTTTGGGCACAGGTCAGTGATCAGTCCACTTACACCCGAGTTCACACACTTGACTAACTTGGTTAGTTTCTTTGCTCTTATTGAATGTAAGGGAACAGAGGTTATTGGAGCTTTTGAAACTATTGGAGTTCTGATTTGGCTTCCTATGTCGAAGTTGGCTATTTTGTACAATTGAAAAAGAATTCACCAAATGTTTAGTTTTCAAACAATATTTGCTATGTTTTTATTATTCTATATATAGACATCAAGTTACTGGGAGATCTTTGGGATTTATACACATTAATATTTACATTTTTGTTGTGTTTAATGTAAAATATAAGACAGTTACTCATTAAATGAGAACTATGTATGCTCTTTTTCCTGTCGGCTAAAACCATTTGCGGGACAGATTGTCAGGCTAAACTGTTTTCCAACGAACTGTATAATATGCCGATGACAATGATTCCAGATTTGAAAGATTTAAATCTAAATTCAGGTTAATCCATGCTGATACCATGCTAAATGATTGTATTCAAGTTAACCCGTTCCCGTAGCTTCAAAATTGCATTATGTTTATTTGTAGTAATCTGCTTCTTATAACTTGCTACAGCAAATGAAGAGCACATAAAGTGCAATCAGACAAAGCATACAGCTCTCATTATGCTCTATGTGGTGTTGCGGCATCAACTTTTTGTACTTAAAATATTTGAGTTGCAGTTCATTTTAATCTCCGCGCGGTCTTATATCATTATATTTAGTTTCCCCGTGTTGTATCTTTGCAGCTTATATTGATCATGTTGCAGCTAACCTTAATATTCTTTTTCATTTTACCCATTCACTTGAAAAGAATTAAGGAAAATAGCTAACTGTATCTTCATGACAAGTCTTAACTACTATCTGAAAGATTAAATAACTATAGAAGAATGATCAAGTTAGATTAACAAGTATGTTGCACATGAAAGAGAAACGAGATATAACTGAAAATTACCATTTAATATAAACAAAATAAAATAACTGCATCATTATAATTACCATTTAATATAAACAAAATAAATTAACTGCACACCATATATAACTGAAACTGATTTTAGATACTAAAGAAAGAAGGTAATGGAAAGCTAACAAAGCTCCGATCACACCATATCAAGTGATGTAGAATCCGTTTAGTTGTGTACAAGTCTTGACAATTGGAGGAGAGTAGGAGCATTGTCAGAGGCTTAACCTCTGAATAATGGACTTGGTATAATTCCCACTCATTCTCAACTAAGAATGATCCTATCCTGCACGGGATATGACACGTTACACCCTCTTGTCATTGTCAACTGTATAGCCGGCTAGACTACATAACCCATCAATAGACTATCCATCCGACTATTAGTTATCTTGACCTCTAGTGATCATAGTAGTGTAGACACCCAAAAATCTTTTAGAAAATAAAATATTTTTATTTTCTGAAAAAAGTCCCTGATGATATCATCATTTATTAATTTATTTTTATGCTATTAAATCTTTTTATCTTAATTAAAAATATTTAATTAAGGAATCTCTTCAAAAATGTTTAAATTTTATTTATTAATTATTTAATTAATAAATTGATCAAAAAATTCAAAATAAATAAAAAATTTATTTTTTGCCCAAAACTTGGCCAATTTCTTTAAGACCACTAATCTCTTTCAAAATTTTCTAATTTTTCTTTAATTTTGATTAAAGGCTAATCCCATCATTTCCTACCCCTAATTCCAACTCAAAATATTTAATTAAGATTAAATATTAATCCTCATGTTTATTAAAAAAGTTTTAATAAATATCTCCTCAATCCAAACGCTTGAAATAAATAAAACTATATTTATTTTCTAAAAATCTAATTTATCCTCATCCTAAGAAGTTCTAGACTCTTCTAGAAAGTCTTCATCCTCATTCTAGGAAATTCTAGACTATTGTAGAAAGTCTTTATCCTCATCCAAAGTCTAGACTCTTCTAGAAGATGTCTTTAAACCTAATCTTAATCCCCTCCTAACCTTGTCACATTCTCTAAACATAGGTTAAGACTTACTAACCCAAGTCAAAGTTAACAAATATCTCCTCCTTCACCCACTTTCATTAAATGCCATCCACTTGCATATCCCTAAGCTAATCCTAAACCATCCTAATCCATCCTCTAATCATTTGCACAATCCTAAGCAAGCTTAAAACCTTCCTAATCAAGCCCAAGTCAAAATTCTTCTCATCTCCTTCAAAATATCCCAACCATAAAACTTTATGAAGCCCACTAGGCCATAAATGACTCTTTCAAAGCCCTTTCATTGTTCTTACAAGTCATTATGAAGGTTTTTATGAAGATTTTATCCCTTGAGCCTCCTTTGTTGACTCATTCTTCCCCTTTCCTCCATCCTCTCACCCTGTGACATGTGGCACTCCTTGATTGGCTATAAAGAAACACAATCCATGAGAGGCATCCTAGCCCTTGATCCCTCAAGCCCTCTGCCTATTTAAGGAATCCTCTCCCAAGCCATTTTAACACAATCCATGAAGTAAAGTCATAATGCCATTTTAAGAAGCTATTTTACATCAAAACCATACACTCACACCCAAATTCCAACTCCATTTGAAGCCCTTTTTGAAGCATAAGCTCGAGCATACATCCTATCTATTTAGACAAAGCTACTCAACAAGAGAGACCCCATTAATGGCTCATATTCTCAATTGAGAGCTCATTTTAGTCTATCTTGAAGTTTATGAATTTTGTTTAGTTTGTAGAAGTTTTATTTAAATTTGATTTCTATTAGCATACTAACATTGCTCATATACAAGTAGCACCATTCACTACTAAACCTACACTGGCCATGGATTTCAAGGACACTGTGTGCCCGCTCACAACCACTCGACTCGACATACAAGACAATACCCTTTTCCCACTGAGCTGACTAAATCATCATTTTTAATTTGTAATTTTTTAAAGTTTTGATACATTTCCTTGTTTCTAGTAGACTATTCATGTTGTCTATTTAATATGGACTACACCATTCATCTATGCCATTCTTGGCTATCCCTAATGAATTATGGTGTTCTTTCCAGCTTTCATTATGTTTGATAAATGTAACATCTTTTGCCATCAAGAAATTTAAAAATGATAGAAAGAGAAAGAGCCATGGTTTTAATGCAGCGACCCTTTCAACCATGACTAGGCTTCCCAATCTCAGAAACAGATGAGGTCGATGCCTCTGTATTGGGAACCTCACAATATATACTCAGGGTTCTTATTATATTACATTATTCGAATATAAATAAAGAAAAACTAGAGATCCAATCTAAGGGTTCTTATTATATTACATTATTCGAATATAAATAAAGAAAAACTAGAGATCCAATCTAAGCCCACTGGCTCCTTGTATGATTGATATAATAGTTCGATCCTAGTTGACTAGCTTGCAATGCTTGACAAGGTTTGATTGGACCAACATGAAAGATTATTGCATCACAATTTAATACTAATTAAGCAAGACATAACTTGGAAAAGATTTAATAGAAATCAACCTGACAAGAAGGCTGCGAAATATTTTAATATCACTTGTGTTTCTTCTACTGATCAAGCTACGAGCTCCAATGATACTCAAGAAGGCAATACCAGTGGACGCTAGCAACTATTATTGGATTGGCAACGATTAATGGTTTCCAATAAGACTTCTTACGGAAACATCGTTCTGTGTATTCAGGCTAAGTACGAACATAATAATTATGGAGAAGAGAATGGGTAGAATGCTTGTAGGGATACGAGAGCTATGTGCGTCAACCTCTGCTCAATTGCATTCAACAAAAACATAGATACAAGCTTCGTTGCTAAAAGGACAAAGAAAATTACGTTTGCATGCGGAATAACAAGGTGGCAAGGCATGCGTTTGAAATCTTGGCAAGAATGATGAAATAATAAAGTGACCAAAATATTAAATAGAATATAAAGGCCACTAGACTTTATGAGATAATTTAATTTGCTTTGATATCTGGTCATATATCACATTATTATAGACAATTCTCAAATTAATTAAGTGTACTTGTACGTGTTGCTTATATACATATGCATTGAGCTACATTAAGGTGAACATTCACATGTATGTACATACACATTAAAGCATATGTATGCACGTGTTACTTCAAGATATGTCTATATATGTGTTACTTCAAGATATGTGTATATATGCATGTAGGTATATTGAAATAAATACAAATATGCCTAGGTACCATGGGCATTATTTATAACATAACATATATGACATCAGATGGTGCAAAACTCCCAAGTTAAATTTAAAGGTATAAATTTTATCTCTTAATATTTGTTCATGTGAAATAAAAATATATATTTATCTTTTAATTTGGTGACCTAGTTAGCTTGTAGTGGACACTTCACATTATCTAATATGTCCCAATCTACTTTTCCCTAACCTAAGAGGATTAGATGAATACCTGATAGCTCTATGACAAGTTGGTGCTTGTGCCATATTCCCTCTCTACCAATGCTTTCCCCCTTCGCCATGCTCTTGCAAGGAGGAATAACATGGTGAAAACACATTTCCAAATCATTCAAATACAATTAGGTTACCATAACAAATAACCATATTAGGAAACCATTTCCAATTCATATAAAATCATGACGATTATCCAACGTTTTCTATTTCACATTTAATCACAATGAATAACCAATATTTCCAAATCACATGGAATCATAATAAATAACTAATATTTCCAATTCACATGAAATCATACTAAATAACTAATTTAACAAACCGTTTCCAATTTCACTTGAAATCATAATGACTATATAGATCATTTTGAATTTAGACAAAAATAAAGATGTAACATACACCCCCCCTTGAGTTTCATTGTCCCCAATGAACACTAACATTTGAACACAAAAAAATAATAATCATAGCAATTATATAAAAGATGTAACAAAGTCTTTAAGTTCATAGTTTAGATCATAATGTAATAGTTTCAGTTCAAGGTTTATATTCTAGGAAAGAGATGAGGAAATTTCTAGAAGATTTCATCATAATCTTCCCAATTGCATTGGGTGACATCCGAGTTTCCTAAGCGTAGCTTAAGCACCTCGAGTATTTTGAGTGATTTTATTACCATCACATTTGGATCTCACACCTGCGAGAAATTCCAATCAATGACATGCTCAACATTGGCTATATATTTCTTAAGATAAGATTCATGGAACACATTATGCATCTGGGCGAGGGCTGGAGGTAGAGCAATTTTGTAGGCTACAAGGTTTACAACTTCCAACACTTTAAAGGGTCCCACACATCTTGGGCCAACTTTGCATTTTTACCAAATTTAATAGCACTCTTCGGGGGTTTAACTATTAGGAGAACCTTTTCCCCCACCTCAAATTCTCTAGTTGTCATTTTAGCATCTGTATAGATCTTCTGGCGATCATTCACCTCCTTCAATCTTTGACAGATTTGAGCCACTTGCTCTTCCATTTCTAAGAGCATTTCGGGACCAAAAATTATTCGATTCTCAATCTTGTTCCAACTTATGGGCCTTCTACATTTCTTCTGCACAAGGTCTTGAATGGTGCCATCTTAATAGTACATTGATGCAAATTATTATATGCAAACTCTACAAAAGGAAGATACATCTCCCAAAGATATTGTTGATCCATGTAGTATACCTTTAGGAGATCTTTTAGTACCCACTTTACCCTTTCTGTCTGCCTGGGTGATATGTTGAAGTGATATTCAATTTTGTTCCCAATCTAGAGAACAAAGTTTTCCAAAACCTAGAAGTCATCTTGGCATCCCTATCTGAAATAATCTTTTTGGAACCCCATGAAGTTAGAATTTTTCCTTTAGAAAATTATCAACAATTTTCGGTGCTTCATCGGTTAGATTACCTAGGATAAAATGGGTTCGTATGTTGGTCCACTACCACAAGAGTGTTGTTGTGCCTATTTATGGTGACAGGTAACCCTTGTCTGAAATCCATGCTAATTACTTATCATTTTCATTTTGGAACTTCGGTTCGATTTAGCAACCCTGCTAGAGACCTATGTTCCACTTTGACCCTTAGCATTCAAGAAAACCTACAAAAAACTCGATTATTTCCTATTTCATACCCTTCCAAAAGTACAATGGTTTCATATCAACTATCATTTTTGTCACCCTAGGGTGTAGTAAGGAGCAACGTGAATTTCCTTCAAAATCATTTTTTTGGATTTCAAAATCCTTTGGTATATACGTTCTCCCCTTGTACCTCAAAAGTCCATTTGCTTCTAATTGATAACCTTTGTATCTGGCATCACATGGGTCATTCTGAAGAGCTACATATACCTATCTGTAGAAATCATCCCTAGGTAGTTTCTGAAGCACATGTTTCTTAAGTTCGATGTTTATTATTATTATGGTAGAGATATGTTTTTGCCTTCTCAAGGAGTCAACTACTTAGTTCTCCTTTCCTTTGATATAGTTGATTCAAAATCATAGTCTGCTAAGAATTCCAACTATCTCCTTTGACGAGCATTTAGATTTGGTTGAGTGAATATATATTTCAATCCATGATGGTCTAATCTTAATTCAAATGGTTTCCCTATCAAATAATGCCTCCACATTTATAGGGCATGAATAATGGCCACCAATTCTAGATCACGAGGTACATAATTTTGCTCATATTTCTTTAACTTTATGGACTCATAGACAATTACCTAATCTTCTTGCATCTATACGCCCCCATCCTTCTCTCGATGCATTGATGATAACCACAAAGTGACCCTTTGGATCTAGCACTTTGAGTATTGGTGTGATAGTTAACTTTTCTTTTTAATATTTAAAAGCTATTTGACACTTTTATGACCATACAAACCTCTTTCCATTTCGTTGTAAGGTAGTTATGGGATGAGCTATCCGAGAAAAGTCTTTAACAAATTTCCTATAGAACCTAGCTAAACCCATGAAACTTCTGACTTTAGACATATTTTCTAGGCATAGGCCATTCCTTGATTGCTTTAATCTTGGTAGGGTCCATTGCAATTCCTTTCGCAGAGATAATATGCCCTAAATATTGAATCTCCTTTTGATAGAAAGAGAATTTAGATAATTTTTTCGTATAGTTTGTGCTTAGCAAATATCTGAAGAACTATTTTTGGATTCTTTTGGTGCTCTTTCTCATTTCGAGAATATATATCATCTATACATAACAAAACAAACTTATCTAGATAATCTTGGAATACACTATTCATAAGATTCATAAATCCTACAAGGGAATTGGTTAATTCGAAAGGCAAAAGTGTAAACTCATAATGCCCATAAAGGGCTCTAAAGGTTGTTTTATGAATATCTTCTTCTCTGACCCTAAGTTGGAGGTACCATGATCTAAGGTCTATATTTGAACAAACAGATGCTCGTCTCATTAGGTCGAACATATCATAAATCAAGGGAAGTGGATTTTTTTTTTATGACGACCTTGTTAACCATTCTATAATCTATGCACAAACTCATGGTTCTATAAATTTTCTTAACAAACAATACTAGAGATACCCAAGGAGAGATGCTAGTACATATGCGTTTCTTATCTAATAGCTCCTACAACTGCACCTATAACTCCATCAACTAGATGTGGTGGTCATCCTATAAGGCACTCTCAATATGACTTATGTTCTTGGCACCAAATCTATGGTGAAGTCAAATACCCTAGAAGGAGGCAATACATGCAGCTCTTCTGGAAATATATCTTGATAGTTCTTATGATAGGGATACCTTTCTAGAAAAGATTCTTTTATTCTATTCCTAATTTCCCCCTCTTCTAGATCGTAATCATTTTGGTAATTTTTTTTTCCTAAACCTCATTTAGATCTACTTTTATTGCATAGATCTCACACCCTTTTCTTCTACATCTTTTAAGTTGCATAGCTAATACTTATTGAGTTTTAACTTCATGCAATATTCCTTGAATAATCACAAGGTTCCCATTGTCATATGAGCATTCCACTATTTTTGCAAGCCAATCCACTTTTGCCTTATGTTCATTAAGACAATTGATTCTCATAATAATAGCATAAGACCCCATATGGCATATGTGCTACATACAAGTTAGCCTCAATTGAAAAAGTTGGAAAGTCTATCTGAGCCTTAAAAATACATTGATCTACCCTATCCTTTGATTGATTTGCATACTCAATAGTCCAAAGTTTTTTCATGTATCCAATTCTTTTTGGAATTCTACTTAACAACTTTGGAGTTATAAAACACTCAATGGCTCCAATATCAATTAGTATAGAGATGGGGTTTCCATATATCTTACCCACGGTGTCTATAGGGCCCAACTGATGCTTTGCTTGTTGGTTATCAAATGATGCATGAATCCTCTACTAGAAGATAGTTTGTTGAGGTGGTAAGGGAGGACATGTCTACTGATTAGATGTGCCCTTGTTGGGACACTGGTTGGAATAACGATCTCTGCCACAAACAAAGCAACCCCTTGTTGGTCCCTTCTTTTCATTTCTCCTATTGCTGTTATTACCATTGGAACTTCCCTTGAAATCATTTCCATGGTTTTGTTTGAACTCAAGTTTGTTGGCCTCAAAGTTCTTGAAGCTCTTCTTGTGCGTTCCTTGGTCAGAACTAGAGGAACTCCAATTTTCCTTCCTTTTATTATCTTGGATGGAATCATCCTTCTTTAATTTTTGTTCTTGTTTGATGAAATTTTCAAGAGCCTCCTCCATGGTTTGAGGTGCTAGTACATCCATGGCTCCCCCAATTTGGTTATTCAACCCCATAATGAATTTCATGACTTTAAAATTCCCATCCCGTTGGCAAGAAGGAACATACTTAAGGAGTCAAGTGAATCTTTCCTATTACCCATTCACCAACAAGTCCCCTTGTTTAAGATTTTGAAAATCTAACACTTTTTTATCATAGAAGGTTCGAGGTAACCATCGATTCTTAAATATGGTGACAAACTTGTCCCAAGTAATGTCAGTGGTCTTATAGTTTATCTCCATCTTACTATTTTAGATTCCCGAAACAACCTTTGAGGACTCAAAGAAACTCTTAATAAAAAAGTAATTTTCTAGCTTGACAAATCCTGAAAACTTAGGGGGTTTGATCTTCTTTATGTTAGCGGATAGCTCACTAGCTATCTATTTCTTCTTTTGAATCTCCAACTATGTTGGAAGTTTCCTAAAATAGAATTGGTTTTATCCATCAATTTTTATCAAAGTTGTTTGTCAAAGACAAAATCAAGAATAAGTAAATAAACTATCCCATTTACTTCCAACACTTAATTGATTTTCTATTTTCAAATAGATAAAAGAGTAGGTTTTTGTTGCAACTGCAACCACTGATTCTTAAAGATGGTGACAAACTTTTCCCAAGTAATATTAGTGGTCTTAAGATTTATCCCCATCTTATTGTTTTAGATTCTCTAAGATCTGAGGACTCAAAAAAGCTCCTAATATCAAAGTAATTTTCCATCTTGGTCAACCATGCTTCATTGACATTCCTAGACTCAAATCCTGAAAACTTAGGGGGTTTGATATTATTTATTTCAGTAAATAACTCACTAGCTATCTATTTCTTCTTTTGAATATTCAAATGTGTTGGAAGTGGCTTGTTTCGTTTCTCACTATGGGCAGATGGTTTTCGCTCGATTCTAGGGGGGGTTGAGGATTGAGTGTCTTCATGCCCTTGTCCAAGTTGGGTTACTAAATAATTCATTCTTTGTTCCATCTTTTCCATTTGAGTTTGAGTGTCAAATAGTACTTGAACAAGTTGATCTATAGAACCCCATGAATTAGTCTTCCTGGATATTTCAATTTGCACGTGATTATTATTGTCATTGTTTTCCATTTCTTTTGATCAAGTTTCCTAGAATAGAATTTGTTTCATCCATCATTTTTTTTTCAAAGTTATTTGTCAAAGAAAAAATTAATAATAAGTAAATACATAATCCCATTTAATTCCAACACTTTCTTTACTAATTTTCTATTTTCAAATAGATAAAACAACAGGTTTCTATTGCAACTGAAATTACATTAATTACAAAATTTACCACTTCTGTGAGTATAAATTTTTCAACATTACTCCTTAAGGAAATCATACACCCTATCCCTAGGTGTCTTGTTCATTTCCTTCCTTGGGTGTATTCTGCTCAATACAAGGTGCATGGTACATCATAAGTGGATCATTTTGTTTTGAGTTCCATATTTGGATAATATTGTTCCTCATGATGGCCTTCTTGGAAGGAGTCCATTTGAATTCTTCCCTTTTGATTCTGATTAAAGCATGGGCTAGTGTTTCATTATCTCCAGGCATAAAGCAGATTGAGTAATCAAATTTAGGCATGTTTTTTATTGTGAAAATATGAATTGGGTGGCAGGGTTGCTTCTAGCATCATTTAGGTTATCATCATGTTCTCAATCAAACATTCCTATTTTAGTTTTTCTAGTGGTGAACCCAAGGTTCAGTGTTGAACCTAGAGCTCTGCTACCACATGTAACAACTAATTTATCTAAACCTTAACACTCTTTATCATTTCAAATATAGGTGCACTAGTTACCCATTCACTTGAAGAGAATTAATGAAAATATCTGACTAACTTCATCTTCATGATAAATCTTACCTACCATCTAAAAGATTAATTAACCTTAGAAGAATGATCAAGTTAGATTAACATGTATGTTACACATGAAAGCGAAACAATATAAAACTGCACCATTATAATTACTATTTAATATAAGTCAAATAAAATATCTGCTTTAGATATATAATTAAAACTGATTTAAGATACTAAAGAAATAAGGTAATGGAAAGCTAGCAAAGTTAGATCGTACCATATCAAGAAAAGTAGAATTTGATCAGTTATGTACAAGTCATGGAAATTGGAGAAGATGAGAAGTATTGTTAGAGGATTAACCTCCCAACTATAGAACTAGTGTAATCCCCACTCATTCTCAACATAGAATGGCCCTACCCTGCACGAGACAAGGCATGTTACACCATCTTGTCCTGCCACTTGAGCATCTTGGTGTTAGAGTTGTCAACTCCACAGCCAGCTAGACTGTGAAAGTCTCCAATAGACTATCCATCAAACTATGAGTTGTCCTGACATCTAGTGATCATAAAAGCATAATTTTCCCCTAAACCTACCTTGAACAAGGATTTCAAGGACACTTTGCGCTCGGTCACCCACCACTCGAGTTGATAGACCAAACAATACCCTTTTCCCATTATGAGCTGGCTAAATCATCATTTCCAATTTGTAATTCATCTTAAGTTCTGATATATTTCCTTGTTTCTTGCAGGCTATTCATGATGTCCATTTAATATGGAATACACCATTCATCTATGCCATTCTTGGCCACCCCTAATGAATATTGGTGTTCTTTCCAGCTTTCATTATGTTTGATAAATGTAACAAAGTAACATATTTTTCCATAAAGAAATTTAAAAATGATAGAAGGATAAAGATCTATGGTTTCAATCAAGCTACCCTTCTAGCCATGGCTAGGCTTCTGAAACTTAGAAACATATGAGATTGATGCCTTTGTATTGGGAAGCTCACGACATATACTCAAAGTTCTTCTATTTATATTACATAAGCACTAGAAGTGAATATAAATCAAGAAAAATTAGAGATCCAATGTAAGGCTCCTTGTATGACTAATATAATAGTCTAATCCTAGTTGATTGGTTTGCAATGCTTGACAGGGTTCGACTAGACCAACATGAAAGATTGTTGCATCATGATTTGATACCGATTAAGCATGACATAACTCATAATTTTTTTAATAGAAATTGACCTGACAAGAAGGCTATGGAATATTTATATATCACTTGTGTTTATTCTACTGATCGAGCTCTGAGCTCCAATGATACTCAAGAAGGAACAAACAACATACTTTAGCATCTATTATTAGATTGGCAATGATTAATGATTTCTAATAAGGCTTCTTGTGACAACACCATTTTGTGTAATTTGGCTAAGTACAAATATAATAATTATGGAGAGAAGAATGGGCAGAATGCTTGTAGGGATATGATAGCTATGTGCATCAACCTCCACTCAATTGCATTAGCCATAAATATAGATCAAGATCAACTACCAAAAGGACAAAGAGAGTTACTGTTGGCCATTTTTGCCCCCCATTCAGCTCACCACTGATAACCGATTTGAGAGATCTTTAATGGGGTATTTATTTGCTACGGGTTAACATGCGCTTTTTCATGGGATAACATTGTGTGTTAACCATTTTCTCTATTTCAGAGAGTGACCTTTATGCCCTTTCTGAATTAGCAAAATTTTCTATTTCAGAAAGTGACTTTTCTTACCTTCATGAAATACAAAATTTTGTTATTTGGGAAGGTTTCATTTCTTTCCTTCGTGAAATAGAGAAATTGGGTTATGGAAAATGGGGTTGTGCCACATGGCTCATTTCAAGATTTTTGTTGGTTTGTTTTTGATCTGATGACTCACATTTTCGTATCTTTGCCTTTTTCCCTTGCAAAGATGTGACAACCGTTAGATTTGGATGCATCCTTGGGAGATTCCTAAATGCATCTCAACCGTCCATTTGATATAAAGGAAATATTGATCAATGACTATGTTTTAATTAATTTTTGAGGAGATTTTGGCATGCATCTAAGCCATTTATTTCAAATGAAGAGATCTAAATTGATGATCATCATTTTGGGGCAGATCTAATCTTTTTTGCATGGGTCAACTCTGTATTTTCATGGGCAGTTAACATTTTGTGTTATCGCACCCCACATTTTTTGACAATGATGCGAATCAACTTGTTGCGGCATTTCCATATTATCAGGACTATCCATTTAATGCAGAACAATTTCTTGAGCCTTGTAATGCCAATGCTGATGCTCCTCCATGTTTTTTTAATAATTTTTGCAAGTAATGATGGTCCTTTCAGCGGCCAAATGCATTCTTTGGCCCTTCCCATCACTTCTATGAATCAAGTGGTAATGGTAATCATATTTTTTTCGATTCTTCATTTATCATATGATTTGCATCCTCAACTCCATTGTGATTAGAGTTTAAACTCAAGGTTATATTTTGGTTATGCCTGCACCCCATAATGGTAAGTTTGTATTTAGTTTTCAGGGTTCTTCTTTTGGGTTCTTTTGTACAAGTTTTTTTTTGTAATTGTAACTTTGTCTTGCCATGCATTAGTAAAATCTCTATTATTTTTAATATCTTTTCTCCCATTTAGCTATCTGTGCATGTTCCTTGCATGTTCCTTGCATGTTTCTTTTATGCTCTTTAAGTTTATGTGTTGTGTCAATCTAGTCTATGAACATTGTATTGTGAATATCATTTACTTGCAGAATCCCATTGGCTTTGACTTGCATATGATTCCTTAAAGAATAGATTAGAGTGACATTTGTATAAGTTTGAATGTTTATTTCTATTATGTGCATCTATAGGTAGGGAGGAATCAAAAAATCTATTTGATGCATCACCACTTTTACTTTTAGCATTTTATTTTATATTTCCTTCACCCTTTTCCTTCTAAGTCTTAGTTAGGTGCACCCAGATTGTGAGGAAGCTGACCTTCTTTAGAGATTCAATCTTTGATTGTAAAGTCCAACACTTTTGAGATTTTTTCCATGTTACACATGGTTGCCCGGGGATAACATGTTGGGTAGGGGTGTAGACTCATGTGTCAACAATTTTTGGCATGTCCAGTGGGAAAACATTCAAGGTTACTAAGAAGTCTACTAGTTTGCTGGTGCCAATTAAAGGAATTCAACTTCCATGCTAAGAATATAGTGCTCCTCTTAGCATTTAAACCTTCAAAAGGCTCACATTCAAGCACTTGGTGACTCCATCTCCACATGTTAGTTTCCAAACCAAATTTGCATTGATTCATGCCCAAAATTCAAACAAGAGCATCTTCTAGAGGTAAGTTTGAATTTAATTAGCTCTCATTTTTAGGCTCTCTAAGGAGAAGAAATAGACTTTCCTTATCACCAGAAAGAGGTATAGAAATAACTGCTCCATCCCCTAGATCTCTTTCTACTCCTCCAATTGCTAGGTCACAACCCATGTTTCCATCCATTCATTTGAATAGGCCATTATTTAGTATGGCTCTCCCTAGGAATCATGTTTTTGCCACATTTTATGGTGGTAGCCCACTCATATTAGCTCAAAGGCATGATATACCAATAGATGCACTTAAAAGTGTACCAGACTATTGTAAATATAAGGTAGGCAAGGTTACTGAGAGGGGACGGGTGAATCAGGAAACTATAAATTTTTATCGTACTTCACCAATTAATCCTTGATATATTATTCTAATCTAATTGGATGCATGGAAGAATGAAATCAATAAACATTCATAAAACTTTGACACAAGATATGGTGACCTAGAAACCTAACAGTCTTTACTAAATCTCCTAAATCTCCTTTAATATAGATTTACAAGCATACAATGAAGTATGCACTTGGTTAGGAGATTTAGTAAAGACTGTTAAGTCTACCCTATTAAAGGATTTGACCGATGCACCTCTTAGGATGAACCAGTGGCTGATCTCTAATCTGTAACTTTGATTTGTTGGTTGAGATTCCTTGTATTGCAATGATCACCTGACTGTGATAGATAAATCTTTGCTGTCCCTTATACTGCTTGTAGCCTTCTTCAATTCTCACTCATGTACTTTATAATCTTCTTCAATATATTTGGATATGATATAATGCATTACATATATACCAATCCAAATAACCATTTACTAGAGTCAACTACAATACCAATTTCATCATAATTCACAAAGTCAGACCAACTACTCTAACTA
The DNA here is from genome assembly GCA_028749045.1 of Cupressus sempervirens. Classification (NCBI taxonomy): domain Eukaryota; kingdom Viridiplantae; phylum Streptophyta; class Pinopsida; order Cupressales; family Cupressaceae; genus Cupressus; species Cupressus sempervirens. Next base: position 1,059,282,714 of record CM053787.1, on the reverse strand, counting down.
AGGTTTTGAAGACAAACTCAGTGATGTTATGATACACAACAAACACTGTCAATGCTTGGAAAAATTTGGCACTTGGTTGAATTTGAATCTTAGTCCATAGTAATCACATCCAACTAGCTCAAACTTGGTCAACACTATGTAACTTAATGAATAATGAGAAACTCGGTAGCTGCTGAATCACTCGGTTGACACTGCATGACTCGGTCAACACTAGATTCACATCATTAACATTATGAGCTCCACAGATACAATAGAACTTAGTTAACATGCCAGAGCTCGGTTAACAATATGATCTTCATTTTTGGTGAATCACTTGGTAGCCTCTGCTACGCTCAATTTGCACTATACATAGTCTTTGAAGCTCGATAAATATTGTAGACTGACTCAGGTGCTTGGTTGATACTTCATTCTGATTATTTGGCTTGGGAGCATTTGAAACACTTGGTTAACACTGGAGGAGGAATGGTAAGCTCAGTAGCAACTATAGAGCTCGGTAGCAATGTAACCAATTAACTAAGTGTTGAGTCACTAATAGAAAAATTGACCTAAATGTCAACAATCTCCCCTTTTGGCATTAGTGACAAAAACACTTATCAAACCAAAAATATTAGCAGTCAAAAACTATAAGTCAAAAACTTCCTTTATCATCATTCAAAGTCTTTAACTCGGTTTTAACTTCCTGCTACTGTAGCTCGATGTCATACTCTATTTTTCTAATTTTTCTAAATTGCTTTTGTAAAGATACTTTCTACTTATCTATACATGTATCTGCATAATACTATACTACTCCCCCATACACATATCTCTTCTATATACATACATCTGGAGTATAGTATACTGCTCCTCTTTTTATCAACATACAATATCTTATATCTTCTCCCTCTTTTTATATTAAACTTATTTACTTCTGCCTCTTTTTGACATATATGACAAAGGTGTATAATATCTATATGTTAATACCAAAATGTGACAAGAATTTAGAATGTACCTTCAGAATTAGTACCATAGTCTTGTCCCAATTCTCTTGAAATACCTTACTTGCATGCAAGGAAATCTGAACTTCTGTTGATAATACCATCATGTGATCAGCTTTGGAGAATTTGTTGTCATGGATGAGAGTCTTTGCATGTGCAATTTGTTTCTATAATGCATCCATTTTTGGAAGAATCATGCCCCAAATTTCTACAAGTATGGCCCTAATTTTGGCTTCTTCCCTTAATAATTCTACTTGTAGATTTGTTAGATATTTGATCTTTGTGAAGTGTGTAGAACTATAACTTGGGTCAAGTGATAGCTGGTGTGCACTTTCCTTCATATCTTCATCTATCTTGGATAGTTTATCCTTGATCTCCTTTGTGAAGATAGATGTGTCACTTAATTTGATAAATGCTAAAATGACGTTATTAACAAATGTTTCCAGTGAAACAAGAATATTAAATAGTGTTGGAATACTTTATAAAAACTTGGGTGGGGGGGGGGGGGGGTGTGAATCAATCATCCAAGGACCAGATGGATAAGTAATTTTTTTCACAACTTAGTGAACCCATTAAACATTTATCATCATGCATGCATCCATAAGATTATGCAATCACTTAAAACTTGTAGGTTACAGTCAAATCAATTTGTAGAAATGTAAACATGAAACATAATAGATTCAACAACACATTTGACACAATGATTTACGTGGAAACCCATTTTGGGAAAAACCTCTAGTAACATGCTACTCTTTTTCACTCTTCTAAAGTGATGCCTTGTGAAAGTTCAACCCTGTTAAAGGTTACAATACACATAGTTAAATGTGACCTTGTTAAAGGATTTCAATCAGCTTGTTAGGAGTGAGTCTTGTTAGAGGACTTTAGACCATTCACTTGGAATGTCTCCCAATTAAAGGATTTACAAATGACTTTTAGGTAAACCTTAATCCAAAGGATTTACCCTAGACTGATAGAATTATTAGAAAGTAACAGTAAAGCTTGATCTGATAACAACTTACAACCCTATTCTACTTGGTCTTCACAAATTTCAGCTCTGATAGCTTGTTCACCCTTCAAACATTCATACCCTTAAGCCTTCTTGCTTAACATGCCAATGAAAAATATTCTCTTAGGTCACTTGACGAAGTAATGCCCTTAATTTTTTGTCTTTCTTAGGTTCTCGCACATGACAACCCTTGCTTTTGACCAGCCATACTTGTAAATAGGAAATTAAGATCTTTTGTCATTCATTCTCCATCGTCCAATTTAGGGCTAGGATAGATTAGGTAGGATTTAATGGATCTACTCCTTATTTCATATCTCTTCTAGAAACTTCTCCTTGAATCCTCTTTGAATTCACCTCAAAATAATTTACCTTGAATTCTGTGCCACCATATCATCGATCTTGTCTTCCACCTAGTTCACACAATCCAAGAAAACAAACTTGTTAGCTTAGATCCGTTAAATTCATGATCTTTCAAATAATGCAGCCACTCGACATTAACTTGCTTCTGATGCTTGACACATACTACTTTGCTCAACATCCTTTGTAGAATCACTCGACACAAAATAAAGTTTATTGGTGCTCAACATCTACTAAAATTTACTTGGAATCCACTATTTTTCTTGACATACACTAGAATAGACTTTTACTTTGCTCTAACTAATTTTCTACTCGGCTTGTGCTGATTTTGCTTGACACCTACTATCCACTCGGTCAAGCTTGGTAGAAAAACTTTGTTTAACTTGTTCGTCTTTACTTGCTTAGTGTAACCAACCTTTGTAACCTTAAGTAGATTATCAATACACATTATGATCACTATCTTAGCTGATTCTTGTATTTATTTTTAAATTTTAATGTCACGACTCAACCTTTCGTCTAGGTGCTATTGTTACATATTTTGATCAAATCCTCTTCATCAATCAAATAAGTGACAGTACTTAAATCATATAAGTAGTTGTCTTACCAAAAAATAATGGGTTTGATATCAGTGACAAAATAATGATTGAAACATATTGATCATACTTATATCAATCTATTCTTAACAGTCTCCTTCAACAATATCCCTCAATCTATTCTCAACAATCTCCCTCTTTGGCATTGATGGAAAACCAAACTGATCAACCAAATGATTAGGTTAAAATAGTAAGACCAAAAAAATACCAATAATTTTTTTTATTGTATTGAAATCTCTCCCTCTATCAACAACTTTCATCTTCTGAATAGGTTACAAAACTCCTTTGTGTCATCCTTATAACTTCCTCTGAATTATCTATCTCCCTCTTAGCTGTATATCTCTTCCTCTAGAATAAGTTTAACTCTTGTGTTTCTCCTGATTAATAGATATCTCCCTCTTTCTTATATTTCCCTTGATCAACAACTATCTCCCTCTTTGACAACAATGACAAAGACTTGTCATCTTAACATGCAGATACAAACTTCTTTAGTTTCTTCCTATGTCACCTTGCTTGTGACTGATTTGTAGTGTTATCTTGTTGACTACTTTAGGCAACTCCTAAAGTAAGATCCACTACATCAACTTGTAACATATAAAAATCAGCCTATGTAATGCAGGGCACTCCTTTTGCTACTTAGATAGCCGTTGATAGGGGTATCACCCTTAGTTTACCTCTTAGATACTCATGATCATCCTTAGGTAATGCTTTTGTGAAGATATCAACAATTTTCTCTTTTGTGTTAACATATTCCATCTTCACCTCTTTATCTTGAACTAATTCTCTCAAGTAATGATACTTGATTGTAATGTGCTTAGTCTTTGTGTGCATCACATGATTCTTTGATATGTTTATATCACTTGTATTATCACAATAAAGTGTCACAGTGATCTCTTCATTCATACCTTTGAGTAGCTATTTGATCCTTATAATGTTTGTACAATTTACAACAACAACAACATATTCAACTTCAACAATAGATTGTGAAGTGCAATTTTATTTCTTGCTAGTCTATGTAACCAATCTCTTGCCTTAAAAAAATGCTTCTCCACTAGTTCTCTTTCTGTAATCAATGTTTCCATCCCAATAAACATTAGCGTAGGCTCTTAATTCAAATTTCTCATTTTTCTTATAATATAGACCATACTCTTCTATTCCTTTCAGATATCTCATTATTCTCTTTATAGCCATCAAATGATTCTCCCTAGGATTTGTAGAGAATCTTGCAACTATCCCTATAGATAATGCAATGTCAAGTCTTCTATATACTACATATTGTAATTTGCCAATCATAGACCTGTACAATGTTTGATTTACTTTAGCCGAATCATCATTCTTTAACAATTTGTGTCCTATCACCATAGGTGTACTTACTAGTTTGGAGTCCTCCAATCTAAAAGTTTTCAATATTTCCTTGACATATTTTGACTGAGTGATGTATATACCATATTTCATCTGATATACTTGCAAACCCACAAAGAACTTGATCTTTCTAAACATAGACATCTCAAATTCTTGCTTCATTTCATTTGCAAAAGTTTTACATAAAGCATCTTGACCTCCAAATATGATATCATCAACAAAAATTTTAGATAACAAAATACCTTTACCTTTTTTTGTCTTCATGTACATATTTCTATTATCATCAGTTCTTTCAAATCCAATCTTCACAAGATAATTATGAAGTCTCTCATACCATGCTCTTGGTGCTTGTTTTAAACCATATAGAGCTTTGTGTAATCTACATACTATGTTCTTATTGTTAACATCAAAAAATCCTTCTGGTTGTTCTATGTAAAATTCTTCTTCTAATATGCCATTCAAAAATGCAAATTTAACATCCATTTGATAAACTTTGAAATCTTTGTATGCAGAATAAGCAAGTAAAGTTCTTACTCCTTCCAATCTAGCAATAGGGGAAAATGTCTCTACAGAGTCAATTCCTTCTTCTTGTGCATATCATTTGCAAACTAATCTTTCCTTGTTCCTTGTGACTTCACCATTTTCATCTAGGTTTTTTATGAACACTCGCTTGGTGCCAATCACATTTTTGACTTCTAGTTTAGGAACTAGAGCCATGTTTTATTTTTCTCAATTTGTTCAATTTCTTCTTCCATGGCTTTACTCCAGTCCACATCTTCTAAGGCATCTCTCATTGATTTAGGTTCTTTCATGCTCAGTAAACATGTATCATTTCTCAATCTATTTCTTATCATTGGTCTAGTATCTTTATTCCAATAATTTGTGTAGCAGGATGATGTCTCTTGACATATTTGGACAATCTTGGTTTAGCTCTAGTTTCTTCATTTGGTCTTTCAACTTTAGAGTCACTTTGTACATCTCTATCAAGTAGCTCAACATCTCTTTCATGTGCACTAATCTTAGAATCAGAATGTGGTTCAACTTTATTTTATAACTCAATGTCTGAATGTAGCTCGATTCTTGAATGCAACTTGACATTCATAGTATGTGACTCTGTAGTCACTGAAACTTGATGTTGGTTTGTAGCTTGATTTGTTGTATCTTCTTCAGTAGGCATACCTTCATAAGAGTGTACAAATGATTTGTATTCTTCTAGTTCTTTCATAGGTTCAGCCTCATATACCTTTGTATATTCAACAAAATTTACATTTGCACTTTTCACAACTTTGTTAGTGTTAGTATTTAAACATTTATAAGCTTTACTTCTTGTGGAATATCCTAGGAATATACCTTTTTCACTTTTTGCATCTAGTTTACTATTCCTAAAGTCTTTGAGAATATAGCATTTTCTTCCATATACCTTAAAGTATTTTACATTGGGTGAGTATCTATACCAGAGTTCAAAAGGTGTTGAATGAGTACCATTCTTGACTTGTACACGGTTCAAGGTATAGACAACTGTACTTATAGCTTCTCTCCAGTATTTCAAAGCAACATTTTTCTCCATCATGAGTGTTCTAGCATAGTCCATTATAGATCTGTTCCTCCTTTCAACAATTCCATTTTGTGGAGGGGTTCTAGGGGCAGATGTCTGTCTTTTGTTTCCTCTGACATTACAGAACATCTCGAACTCATGTGATGTAAATTATCCTCCTTTGTTAGATCTTAAACATTTTAGACTTTTACCTATTTCCTTCTCAACTTTTGCTAAGTACCACTTAAACATTTGTAAAGCATCAGATTTCTATTCAGAAACATAACTGTCATCATTCTAGAATAATCATCAACAAACATAATGTACTTATCTCCTTTGTAGCTTTGTACTTCAATTGGTCCACACAAGTTAGTATGAGAAATTTCTAGTATTTCTATAGAGGTATGAGCTTTACTCTTATAACTTGACTTTGTCATTTTTTCTAACTGACATTGTGTGCACATTATATTATTAGGTTTCTTCAACTTAGGAAAAATTGTAAATTTTATCATGTTACTAATACTAACCAAGTTATCAAAATTAACAGACATAACCTTTTGTGCCATAGCCACACATCATCAAATTTTACAACTAAAAAAGTATCATCCTCTATGTCAAGGTAGAATAGATTACTCCTAGTCTAATCACCCTTTCCAATTAGGTTTCCATTTGTGTTATATATCTTAGCAATCTTACTTTCAAACTCAACGTCACATCTTGAATTATTCAATTGTGACACACTCATTAGATTATAGTTAAGTCCTTCAACATAGTAAGCATTGTCACACAAAATCTTATTTGTGAGTTTGATAGAACCTTTTCCTTTTATCAAACATGGTGCATCATTACCAAATCTTACATTATTTCCATCATAAAAATTCAAGGTAATGAACTTACTTTTATCTCCAGTCATGTGATGTGAACACCCATTATCAATGATCCATCTATCATTCTTGTTCACACAAGTCACAACTGCAGTTGCCTCATCTTCATTAGATTCATCCTTCATTGCAATATACACCACTTCATCATCATGCTCATTAGATTCATCTTTTTTTTCCTCTTCAACTATGTAGAAAGACTTATTTCCTTTTTCTTTGTAGTCCTTGCTGTCTTCATCTCTTTTACTTTTGTACTTGTCACCACTTCTGTAGTTCTTCTTCTCTGGACATCTAGTAGCAATATGACCAACTTCATTGCAATTGAAACAAATGATAGGTAATTTACCTTTGAATTTTTCTTTACCTCTATGGAATCTTCTTGCTAGTAGTGCTTCAAGTTGTTCTACATCCTTCTCATCTGTATCACTGTCACTAGACACATACTTTACCTTTTTCTTCTTCTTCTTCTCATCAAGTTCCTTCAATAACAACTTAGCTTAGAAAGAAGATTCAATATTTTTAGGTTTGTAATTATCAAAGTTAGATAGCTCAAAAGTATTAAGCCTACTTACCAAACCTTCAAGTGATAGATTATTCCCTGGTATACATCTCAATTCTTGAACTGCAAAAACTCTAATAGCATATATTGGCAATAGTGTTCTTAAAACTTTGCTTAGTATAGTATCATCATCTATTTTTCGAAAATATAAGAGGAGTAACTAAGAGGGGAGGGGTGAATTGGTTATTACTAAAATACATCCTAGATCCCTTGGATGTCAGTACAAGATAAAGTCTAAATGCTGATGCTCGGTAAACACACATAAAATGTTGTAACTCGATAATTACTGAATATGCTTGATAAATGATTAACATGCAAACTTTAGATGTTATCTATGATTATCATTACTTTAACTTAGGTGTAAACACATAAATAAAATAGCATGAACACATTTGACACTAGGATTTAATGTGGAAACCCAATTTGAGAAAAACTACTAGTTGCAACTAGTTACTATTTTCACTATTCTAAAGCGAGCCATGTTAGGAGCCAACCCTATTAAAGGTTACAAAACACATTGTTAGGTGTGACTGTGTTAAAGGATTTAATCACCTTGTTAGGAGTGGCGGTGTTAGACATCTTTAGACAATTGCACTAGTGAACTAAGGATAAGACTCTATATAACCCCCATTAACTATTTATATTACGAAATTATAGTATATGCCCCCTAACAAGAAAGTGAAAAACAAGATTGAAATCCTCCTCATGATGTAGTCTAAAGACATAACTAATCCATGACACATACAAAAAAATTATCCCCTTATAAAGTTATAGATCTATTGATGGTATGAGAAGTCATAATTATAAATTGAAATAATTGAGAATCCAAATTCAAATGATTGTTCCTTTCAAGATTTCTCAAATATCCTGATGTCAAAGTGAGGTGATAACAATCCCAAAATATATTAAGGCATGTGTAGAACAAGCTTTATCAGTATTGAAAGGTTGATGAATTGATGTGTTTATTAGAAAAGAGGAGATGAACATCCCCAAGATAAGCCTCCAAACATGTAATTGAGGAATCTATGAACATGGATGATATGTCTATAGGATATGAATCCCTAATAGCTCTTTCTAGAAGTAATGAAGTTGGTGGGATAACAATGATGATGTGATTGTCAATAAAGAGGCAATAAGTATTAGAATGATAGAATAACTGGAGGGGTGAATCAGTTATTGTAAGGTCCATAACAACTCAAATTTTACTAACTTCAAACAACTTATTCAAACTCATAAAACCACTCAATCCATATAACAACACATCAATAACTTAACATATTCATTCACATATTCAGTATATGTTGACTAATAGAAAATAAACAACAGTAAATAGCATCCATCACACACACACACACACACACACACACACACACACACACACACACACACACACACACACACACACACACACACACACACACACACATGACACTAGGATTTAATGGGAAACCCAATTTGGGAAAAACCACCAACTAAGATGCTACCACTTTTCACTCTATTTAAGTGAGCTCGGTTAAGGGCCAACCCTATAAAAGATTACAAAACACATTGTTAGGTGTAACCTTGTTAAAGGATTTAATCACCCTGTTAGGAGTGGCCTAGTTAAAGGAATTTGGATCATTCCATTAGAATGTCACCTTGATTAAATGATTTACAAAATGACTCTTAGCTTAAACTTGATTAAAGGATTTTGACTATCACAATGGTTATAAAGTGACAACTAGGTTTGATCTATTCAAATACAACTCACTTTGCAAACTCAAATCTCCATTAGGCTCTTTTGTTGGTTCATTGACTAGATTTCATTATCTTCTCCTTCTCTAATCTTCTTGGCAACCCTTCAAGAAATCACACTTCACCAATCTTCTCACTTTTCCTCAGTTACTCGGTTCTTCATAGGCTCTCCACAAAAAATTGCTAGTCAATAATGAACCAACCTTAGAAAACATCACTTATGCCTCCTTAAATATTTAGCTATGATCTTTTGCCACTTAAACATCACCATAGATCTTAGGGTTTGGTTTGATTCAATGAATCTATCCATAATTTTTTCTTTCTACTTCTTTCTTGATACTTCTAGAAAACTCTCCTTAAATCCTTCTTTGATCACATAATTTCTCAAGTTGTACATTAAATTTCAACCATGTCAGCATCAAACTTGATTCTTTCACAAGCTGTTAATTTGTTGACACTTGGTCATCACTATGTTGTTCTGCTGATCAATATTGTGCAGTTGGGTCTCTAATATTTTATCTCACTCGACTTTCACTAGCTCGCTCGAGCTTCAGTATGTTTAGTTGCTACTAAATTTTCTTCTTCATCATGCTCAACCATAACTAATACTCAGCTAATACTATTTACTTGACCAACTCTTAGGTTCCTTAATCTTCTACTTCATTAGCCTAGTAAAATTTTCACTTGATCAAGCTTAGTGTTTTACTCAACTTCTTGTTTTCTTTTCTACACATCACCTCAATTGTCTTCTTCATTTCATATGATGATTAAACAATATATTATTTTTTCAAAGACTAACTGATCAAATGTCCATTGTAATTAAAACATACTTACTCCTCATTACTCAAAAACTTCACTAGTTCACCTAGTTATCTCTCTTTTTAAATCTTCTTCATCAATCAAATAATATGGTACTCTACACTATTAGTAAGTATCTCTCAAGTAGGTTTGACAGCAATAACAGCATAACAATTGTTCCAATTGTATTTTGAAACAATCTCTCTCTTTATAATTGATGGAAACACCTCTAGTTACCATGCAAATGCAAAAGACTTCACTTGATGTATCAATTCTCTATGTGATTTGATACAGATCTTCATTAATATCTGTAATTTCATTTGATTCTCATCTTGAACTCACTTACACTTCTCACTTTATGATACCAATTATATATCTTCAAAGTTGACACCAATTGTAATACCAACTAATTGGGTTCATTTGTCATATCTCTTCTTTTGATTCAACTTGTCCCTCTTAGTGGTAACTCTTGTCATACATTCTATATTGAATGGTAATTGTATATATTCTCCCTCTTTGAAAATAATTCCAAAGACATCAAAGATTCACATACACAACATCCTCTCTATGTCACTTTTTGACTAATATTTCAAAAGCTCTTTATCTTTCATCTTTGACTTGACACCTTGTAGTCTCATCTACTTCATGCTTCACTCCATCTTTTCACAATCCTCGAGAAACATCATTGTGTAATATATTCTAATCATAACATTTGATGGAATGTTGCATCACTTCTCATCTTGCTTCAAATAGGTGAATGACCCCTAAATTACCTCTTAGATACCTAAATGCATCCTTAGGTAATGTCTTAGTGAATATATCAGCTATCTACTCCTTTTTGTTATTACAATATATCACAATAGGTTTAATGATATCTTCCTTTATACCTTTCAACAATTACTTGATCCACACAATGTTAGAACAATTAAATATTAAAAAAACATATTTAGCCTCTACTATAGATTGAGAAATATAGTTTTGATTCTTGCTTGTCCTAGAAATTAGTCTCCTACCTAGAAAGAAAGTGCCTCCACTTATACTCTTTACATCACCAATGTTTCCTACCCAATCAACATCTACACAAACTTTTAGCTCAAACTTGTCACTCTTCTTGTACCATAATCCATATTCTAATGTTCCTTTTAGATATCCCAATATCCTTTTCACACCCATCATGTGATTTTATCTAGGATTAGCAAAAAACATAGCAACAATACCAATTGTTAATGCAACATCAAGTCTATTATGTATAACATATTGTAATTTTCTAATCATTGACCTATACAATATTTGATTCACTTCAAAAGAATTACCATTCTTTGAAATTTTATGACCAGTAACCGTAGGTGTTCCAACTAGCCTTGAGTCTTCCATTCCAAAGCTCTTCAAAGTCTCCTTGATATACTTTGATTGTGTAATGTAAATACCCTTCTTCATTTGATAAACTTGTAAACCAAAAAAGAAATTGATCTCTCCAAATATTGACATCTCAAATTATTTCTTCATCTCATTAGAAAATGATTTAGATAACAAATCATGTCCTCCAAATATAATATCATCAACAAAAATTTCAGCTAGCAATATCTTGTTCTCAGATTCACTTTTCAAGTACAGATTTCTATTGTCATTAATTATTGCAAAACCAATTTTCTTCAAATAATTATGTAACCTTTCATACCAAGCTCTAGGGGCTTGTTTCAAACCATATAATTCTTTGTGCAATTTGTATACCATATTCTTCTTGCTAGGATCAACATATCCTTCAAGTTAATCAATGTAGACTTATTCTACTTTCAAGAATATAGATTTGACATCCATTTGATATACCTTGAAACCTTTGTAAGAAGCATATGCAAGAAAATTTCTCACTCCTTCCAACCTTGCAACTAGGGAAAATGTCTCTCCATAGTCAGCTGCTTCCTCTTGTGCATATCCCTTACAAACTAGTCTTTCCTTGTTTCTTGCGACTTCACCTTTCTCATTCATCTTGTTTCTAAATATTTTTTGGTTCCAATCCTATTCTTGTTGTTTTTCCTTGGCACCAATATCCATGTCTTGTTCTTCTCTATTTAATCAATTTCCTTATCATTGCCTTAATCCAATCTTCACTTTCTAGTGCATCTCTAAATAATTTGGTTTCAACCTCACATAAAAAACATGTATCATTCTTTAACTTACTTATTTTCATGACTCTTGAATATTTTATTCCAATGATATATTCAGGTGTATGGTTCCTCCTTACATAATTTTCTAAGATGGGTTTGAGTCTTCTTTCTTCTTCATGTATTTCACTCAGTTCTACTTGTTCACCTCCTTTAGGTATCTCTGGCTACAACTTGATATGATCTATCTCATGTTCAGTCTCCTCTCTCTGATGTACAACTATATTATTCTATGACTCAAATCCTATAGCCTAATGCTTGATAGAGCTTTTCTGCTAAACCTTAGGAGTTCCTGGTTGCTAATAATTGACAACCTATTTCTCTAGTTTAAGTAAACTTGGTGCTCCTTCATAGATGTAGACTAAGTATATGTAATCTTTAGGCTCTCTCTTGCATTCCACTTCATAATTTTCTACAAATTCATCAACTCTAACATTTTCACTTTCCACACTTTTGTTAGTGTTATAATTGAAACATTTGTAGGCTTTTATTTAGTGGAATATCCAAGGAATATACCCTCATCACTCTTTGCATCAAGTTTTACTTTCCTTGCATCTTTCAATATATAACATTTTATTCCAAAATCTTTGAAATAATTGACATTAGGTGCATAGTCATACCAAAGTTTAAAAGGTATTTTTTTTGTACCTTTCTTAACTTGAACTCAGTTCAGAGTATAGACTACAATACTTATAGCTTCTCTCTAGTACTTTTGTGAAACATTTTCTTCCATCATCAATATCCTTGCATAGTTCATGATTGATCTATTCCTTCTTTCAGCTATCCCATTCTATGGTGAAGTCCTTAGTGCACTCATTTGTTTCTTGATTCTTTTGTCATTATAGAATATGTTGAACTCATCTTATATGAATTCACCTCCTCTATATGATCTCAAGCACTTCAAACTCTTTCTTGTTTCTTTTTCAAATCTAGCTAAATTCCACTTAAATATTTTAAATGCATCATATTTTTCCTTAAGAAACATCACAGTCATCATTCTAGAGAAATTGTCAACAAATAGAATAAAGTATTTATCACCATAATATATTTTCATTCAAATAAAACCACATAAATTGGTATGAACCTACTCCAAATAATCATTAGAACAATAATTCTTGCTCTCAAAACTAGACTTTGTCATTTTCCCCATTTGACATTGTTTGCACATCACTTTATTAGGCTTTCTCAATATTGGTAATTATTTTAATCTTTTCATCTTACTAATGCTTACCAAATTATCAAAGTCAACATGACATATCCTCTTATGCCATAACCAAACATCTTTAAATTGAACAAATAGACAAGTATCATCAGATAGTTCTAGATAGAGTAAATTACCTCTTGTTTGATCACCACTTCCAATTAGTTCACTAGTAGCATCATAAATATTTTCCTTCCCATTTTGGAACTCAACTCATTAGCATGAATTGTTCAATTATGCCACACTCAACAAGTTATACTTTAAAACATCAACCCAATATGCATTGTCATGTCTGATCTTATCATTAGTATAATTGATCATTTACCTTTCACATAACATGGTTTCAAAATTAACACTACTTCCATTATAATGAAACTTGTATCACCAGACATATGATGTGAGAAACCACTATTAATTATCTACATATCATTCTTATTCACATGTAAAATTAATGCAATTTTTGCATCTTCATTAGATTCATCTTTCATTGCAACATAAACAACTTATTCATCATTTTCATCAAAATCACTATCAAAACCATCTTCTTCAGAAATATAACATGATTTCTTACCTTTTCATTTGTAGTCTTGGTTACCTTGATTGCCTCTTCTATCTCTCCTTCCTCAATATTTTTTTCCTTCCTCTCTTCCTTCTCTTCTCTATCAGGACATCTTGTAGCAATATGACCAAATTTGTTACATGTAAAATAGATAATAGGGAGTTTACCTTTGTATTTTCATTTTCCTCTTGCTAGCCTTCTTTCTAGTAATGCTTCAAGATCATCAAGATCATCAATTTATTCAATATCATTGTCTTCATTTTAATTCTTCCCTCTATTAGATCCATAAAGAGTTAGTTGAGACTTGAAAGCAAATTCAATACTAGAGGGCGTATAGTTATCAAAATTTGACAATTCAAATGCAGTGAGTCTACCTTTTAAATTCTCCAAGGTCAAATTATTGTCAGGTGTACATCTCAGTTCTTGAATTGTAGATACTCTTATTGCATAGATGGGAAGAAAAATCCTCAATACCTTACTTATCATAGTTTCATCAAATATGATAACTCCAAATCCACTAATAGCATTCACAACCTCCTTGATTCAACCACAATATTGTGCAACAATTTCTCCTTCTTTCATTCTCATGTCATCAAAATTTCCTCTCAGACTTTAAGCTTTAGCTCTTAACACAGTTTTTTCTCCTGCATGGATTTGTGCCAACTTGTCCCACATGTTCTTTGCAACAGTACACTCCTTCACATCATCAAATTTAGTATACCTTGTCCCATATTTTATTTGCAATAGTACACTCCTTTACATCATCAAATTTAGTATAACTTAGGGAAGATGCCAAATATATCATCATTTGATTATGCTCATACTTCTCCTTCATTTGTTCAATTGTCATGGGTCTGGGAACTTCAATGTATTCATTATCCAGGTAATATAATGCAGAATCTCCAACTCCATATAGATGTGATTTCATCAGTTGTTGCCATGCTGGGAGTTCTCCTTGTTCAAATTAGGTACCTCTCTCTTGTACATCTTGATCTTTATCTTAATTCCTTCAAAATTTCCTCACAAGCATCAACGCTCTAATACCAATTATTAGAATTATAGAATAATTGAGAGAGGGAGAAGGTGAATCATTCATCCTCATGTACAAATGTACCAATTCAGCTTTTACTAATTTCAAACAACTTACTCAAACTCATAAAACCACTCATTCCATATAGCAATTGTATCATCTTAAAATGGAAGAACTTCCATGTTAAGAGTGTTTAACCCTTTGAGTAAGTGGTTTGGGGTTGAGTTAGGTGCCTTGAATGGGTCTTTGACTTGGATCTAGCTTTTTCCCCTATTTTGCCCCCTTTTCCACTTTCTTTCTCCACTTTTATGGCATTCTAGACTAAAATCCTGAGATTCTTTACTTTTGGATCAAGGATGACCTTAGGGACAAGGATGACCTTTTGGGTCAAGGTCAACCTAGTTGACCTTGACCTAGGTTAGGGTCAACCTCGACCTTGACCCAAGGTCCAAATTTTAAAGTTCCATGATTTTCTGATGTCGAGTTTCAGAAAGAATTGTTTTCCTACTTCCGAGTCAATTATTTTGGTCTCCAAAATGGTAAACTCTTAAATTGCATTTAATCTAGGTCCATTTCTAGGGGTTAGAGTTAATTAGGATTTAATGCTCCCATGTTGGCCTTCTCTAGAATTTTGTGCCCTAGATCTCTATATAAGGAAGTCTCCTTCTCTCATTTTCTCTAAGATTTAAGAATGAAAAATGCATAAAGAGATGAGACAAAGTTATATACTCTTTCATGATCAAGCATTCAATAATTATCAAGTTTAAGCAAGCATTCAATTCGTCAAGGAGATCCATTAGTTACCATTGAAGGATTCAAGCTCTATGGATCCCTCTTATTAAATATTCATCCATTTCCATTCAAGATTGGTGTTGAAGATCTAATGCCATTGATTTGGGACATCTTACATTCAGTTATACATTCATTTGGAGCATCCATGCTTGTGAATTCAAGTATTCGAATCCTCCACAAGGATTTCAATATAAGCAAGGTGAATAGTTCCATTCACTTTGTTTATACTTATTTCAATTTCAATTTCATTTCAAGGTTGATTCCAAACTAGGGTTTGACTAAGGAAAATCCACCATCCAAACAAAACGAAAAATTTATTTTGAGTACAAGTGTGAAACAACAAATTAAATTGCAAATTTGGATACCCTTTTTGTTGAATTTACGGGAGCTGGGAACACAAATTTTGTCAGAGCAGTGTAGGTCAAGGTTAACTTTTTGGGGCACAATTATGCCCCAATGTATAATTGTGCCCTGATATCTAGGTCAAGGTCAACCTACCCCTAGAAAGTAAAAATATTTATGGGTTTTGAAGATCTCACAGTTTCGGTTCAAGTGTAAGGAAATCAACGATTTTGGAGATCATTTGACAAGGTTTTTAGCTGATTCTTTTTTGGAGGTAAGTACCTTTTATTTATTCATTTCAATATTATTCTCCTCTATTTACATCCCATATCATAATAATTTAAATGTATGTGTAAAATATGGGTTTAGGGTCTCTTTTATGTGCACTATTCTAAAACCATATTCATCCATTTATCCTATATAGCAACTCATTAGCAACTTAACATATTCATGCACCACTTAACTCTCTATTCAGTATGTGCCAACTAACAGAAATTAAAAAATAGTAAATAGCATGCATCACACATATATGACAATGGGATTTAACATGGAAACCCAATTTAGGAAAAACCACCAAGTAACATGCTACCACTTTTCACTCTTTTGAAGTGAGATCAATTTAGAGTCAACCATGTTAAAGCTTATAAAATACACTATTAGGTGTGACCCTATTAAAGGATTTAATCACCCTGTTAGGAGTGGCCTAGTTAGAAGACTTTGGATCATTCCATTAGAATGTCACCTTGATTAAAGGGTTTTTACTACCTCAATGGTTAGAAAGTAATAACGAGGTTTGATCTATTCAAATACAACTCACTTTGCAAATTTAGATCTCCATTTGACTCTTTTGTTGGTTCATTGACTAGACTTCATTATCATCTCCTTCTCTAGTCTTCTTGGCAACCCTTCAAGAAATCACACTTCACTAATCTTCTCACTTTTCCTTTGCTACTATGTTCTTCATAGATTCTCCATAAAACATTGCCAATCAACAAAGAACCTATTGATATAAGATTTTTTGGAAGAGAAGAACATGTAATGGAACAATCATTATTTTTTCAATGATGTCAAACCTATTATCTATTGGTGAGAGAATTTCCTTTTGGTCTAAAATCTATCATTTAGTTGATTGATGAAGAGGATTTGAGAAGAGGAGATAAAAAAAAGCACCTTAAGAAAAGTTGAGTTATTTGGTATGTAAAAGAAGCACTAAGACCACGTAAGACATTGATACTATAGTATATTGTTTATCTACTTAAAGTCTCAAATGAAAGATTGCTTAAGTTAATAATAGAACAAGATCGAGTATGAAGAGTGTTTACCAAGCCTTGTCGAGAAATTAGTACAAGCCGAGTAGAAATCAGTGGAGGCCGAGTGAAAATCAAAGCTGAGTGATTGTTAGTTCATGTTTGGTAAAGTTTAGTTGGTGTCAAGCATCAATAAACTTTAGTGTTTTCTGAGTGAACTAGTTTTGGCCAAGTGATAGAACAATATAGTTATTGAGTGACAACAACCGGTGTTAAATCAAAGATTTGACGAATCTGAGCCAACTATTTTGAATTGAATTATGTAAATCACTAGTTTACGTCATCATCAAATTCTTTATATTTTTTTAGCAATATGCATTTGAAAATCAAGATTTGTTAAAAATATTTACTTTAGTGTCAAACTTGTCCAAAAAGTGGGAACCATTACTATTGCCTTACCCTGAGAAGATAACTATGATGAGTTGGTGGCATAGAATTCAACATAAATATTTTTGAGGCAAATTCAAGGAAGATTTTAGAAGAAGTTTCCAGAGGAACCAAATGGAAAATTGGGTAGATTCATTGTATCCTACCTAACCCTAAAATGGATGATTGTAGTTAAGTGACAACAGATCTAAATTCTCTATTTATAGAGATAGCTACTCAGAAGAAAAGATTATCACGTGCGAGAACCTAAGGAATACAAGGAGTCTAGGATATTGCTTCATTTAGTGGCCAAATAGAAGTGACTGTAGTTGGCATGCAAAGAAAGAAGGCTTAAGAGTATGAATT
The DNA here is from genome assembly GCA_028749045.1 of Cupressus sempervirens. Lineage (NCBI taxonomy): Eukaryota > Viridiplantae > Streptophyta > Pinopsida > Cupressales > Cupressaceae > Cupressus > Cupressus sempervirens. The sequence goes on along the minus strand of CM053787.1, from coordinate 1,059,264,791 downwards.
CTTGAAGGGTGAAAAAGCTATCAGAGCTAAAGTGTGTGAATGCCAAGCATAATGGAGGACTATAAAGGAGATTTGTAATCTGCAAGTGAGTTGTAATTTGTTATCATATCAAGCTTTACTATTACTTTTAAATCATTGTATCAATCTAGGGTAAATCCTTTGGATAAAGGTTGACCTAACAGTCATTTATAAATCCTTTAACTAGGTGACATTCTAATGGAATGGTCTAAAGTCCTCTAACAAGGATCACTCCTAACAGGGTAATTGAAATGCTTTAACTAGGTCACATTTAACATTATGTATTGTATTCGTTGAACTTATACCAAACTTGCCAATGTATGCTTTGAGCTTATATGGAATTCCTAGGAGATTTTCTAAAAAGATGGAAAAAATTCAGAGAGACTTTCTATGGACTGGTCTTGAAGGGAGAAAAAGGTATCCTCTCGTTTCCTAGGAGAATGTGTGTCTTCCAAAGAGGTATGGCAGCCTTGGCATTAGAAAGTTAACCCATCTCAATAAGGCTCTGTTGGTGAAGCAAATATGGCATATATTCAATAGCACTGGTGAATGGAGGGATATCCTAGTTAATAAATATATCAAAAGGTCTTCTCTTCATTTTATTTTAAACAATGAGGATATTTCAAAGGGGTTGGTTATCTGGAATGGTACCCTAAAGGCTAGGGACCTGGCAAGGGCCAAGGTTTCTTGGAAACTGGGAAATGGAGAGGATATTCAGTTCTGGTCTAATAGTTGGCTTTTCCAAGGTCCCCTTATTAACAATCCTGCTTATGTAGTTTGGGTGAATGAATGTACGTGACAATTTGGGTATAAAGTTAGCAATTATAGAATGGCCAGGGATGGAGAGATATTTCCCTCATGTCTGAAGATCTAAAATCAATTATGATCATTTTAAACTCTATGGTTCTCAGTAATAAGAGAGATGAAATGATTTGGGGGGATAATCCTAATGGTATTTATTCAGTGGCTTCAAGCTATAACTCTCTTTGGTGTTTGAGGGAGAAACCCCCTTGGGTGAATGCTTGGCTTCCTAGCCTCATTCCCAAGATCAACATCTTCTATTGGTTGGCCCTTTAGAATGAAATCCTTACTCGAGATAATCTTAAAAAGAGAGGACATATAATGCCTAATAGATGTCCTCTTTGTAAAAACCAGCTAGAGATGGGAAACCATCTTTTCATTCAATGTGTTTACTCTAGGGAGGTTTGGGAGTTCCTAACCTAGGATTTTGAGTTTAGCTAGTGTATGTTGAATAATCTTCTATATTTTTTCAGTCAATGAAAAAGTTTGTTTAATTCTTCTATTTTGCAGGAATTAAGTACCTAGATTTTGCCTCACTTTTGCTAGAGTATATAGAAGGAAAGGAATAACATAATTTTTAGGGATAGAGAGGAGCCAGCTCTTGTTCTTGGGAGGAAGATTAATAAAAACATTAAGGAAAACTATCAAGTTAAGAAGGGAGGAGATTTTGAAGTTGGTGGTAGCAAGACAGATGAGGAAAAAGATAGGAAGATTAAAAGATAGGAAGCCAGATGGCTTCTTCCCCCAGAGGGATGGCATAAAGCCAATTTCAACAGTGCCTCAAAAGTAAACCCTGGTCCCTTGGGAAGTGGTGGAATAATAAGAAATAAGTTTGGAGAGGGAGTCACAACTTTTTCTCTTCCGTTGGGAATCCAAACTAATCATTTTGTGGAAGCCAGAGCAGTGTGCCAAGTGGTTAATCTGGATTTTGAAGTCAAAATAACTAAGCTCTAGTTAGAAGGGGATTCAAATAACATAATTAGTTGTATTAATGGAAAATCTCATCCTTCCTAGTTGATTTCCAATCTAATTGAAGAGACAGGTGACACCCTTGCTAAATTTGAGACTGTCCACATCACAAATGCATTCAGAGAAGCAAATCCTATTGCAGATTAGTTTGCCAATAAAGGTGTGCGATCTGACAAGTTGATGACATGGCAATCAGGAATAGATATTCTGGCAAAATCCAAGACGCTTATTGACCTAGAAAAAATCCAAGGGTGTACGGTGGAGATATAATGGTAATAATGAATATTAAGGGTATATGGGATATGAGTACAAATCATAAAGGCCTTTTTGGTTTACACAAGTAGTTGAGGCTTTCTTTGTCTTTTCGACATGTTTTGTGGGTCAAAATTGTCATTTACTGCTTGTGTTTAAGTAAGGGGAATTATCTTGGTGTGTATCAAAGATATTGTGCCAAAATCTTGCCTGCGAAGGATTTGTAGAGACTGGAATTTATGAGAATTATTGGAGCAAATACTAAAGAGATGGTGGGAGTGTTAGAGTAATTATTTGTTCTAACTTATTAATTAAATCACTTTGATTTAATTAATTAAGTTGCCTATTACTCTAGTTTGCTTAAGCTATCTTGTAGGTGCATATAATTAATATTTTATTAATTATATTGTGCAACCCTAGCTTTTTTAGGCTTTAGTTTCCCTTTTCGAGTTTTGTGATTCCTTTATAAGGATTCACCTCTTTGTATTTATAGATTCACTTATTGGATTATATGAGATATTTCTCTTTGCATGTCCATAAGATGGATCTAGCTTTTTGGCCTCCATGATTTTTCCTTGCCTCTGTTCTTTGCTTCATCCATGTGACAGGGTTATGCTCTGATACCATGTTAGATTAGGTGAAAAAACTAATCTCCCAAGAACACCTGCATGCATAACGGTCCGCCAGCGGCCCGCAGCGGCTCCGTCGGCGGCCACCGCCTCAGCTCCACCCCGCGACGGCCCTCCACCCTCCCACCACCTGGCCACCGCTCTGCCGACGGTGGAGGGATTTTTTAAAGATTTTTGTTTTTTTATTATTTTTTTATTAAAAAAAAAATATTTTTTTGCATTTTTAGAGGCCCTGGAGGTTTTTTCTCCGTAACTTGAGCATACGGACATATTTTTTCAATCCGAAAAATGTGCCGAAAAGCTGGTTCCGAGACGGAGATGTTGGTATAGGTGTTTTTGGGTTTTGATGCAGTTTGGTTGCCTTTTTTGGCAGTCAAAGCCAGATGTTCTATTTTGCACTCTGGGAGGTGTATCTTGAGCTTTCGATCTTCGATTTTGGACTTCTTTATATCGTTGGAAAGCTCTTTCTGTGCTCTTTCCAGTGATGCTAGTTGTTGTTTCAGATTTTGTTCTAGGCACATCCTATTCAGTCTTTTGCATTTTAGCATTCTCGTGGATATTCTGTTTGTTTCAGGTCTGAAGATCGATTTTGTTGCTTCAGTTGCTTTGTTTTGGGCTTTACCTTCTGTTGTTTCAGCCTTATGTTTTTTCTAATCATTGTTGATATTCATTGTAAGAATCTTTTTGCAACGGACTGAGATAAAGTGCCACTCTTGCATTTCAGGATCCTTTTCATTATTGTGATTCGTTGTACTCGCACTATTTTATAAAGTGCCATGGGGGGGATAGTTGTTTTCTGCTTATAGGCCTTCTTTCTCTAATTCCTCATGCAGTGTCGATGACACATGCCTTTATTGGCATTTTGTACCTCACTCTCGATGTGTTTGGCTCCTGTGTTGTAGGAGATTCTTGGCCCAACTTTTCAGCTGCCTGTCACCTCACTTGCCTTAAGGGGAGGTTATATTGCTGTTCTATGCTTCTTTGGTTGATGGTTTGTGCCTTCTATTTCCATGGAGGTTCTACATATCAGCATTTTGACAGAGTTTTGTGGTTCTTCATGCTTCAATGATTCTCTTCTGATCTCTGTGTTCCTTCTTTCTGGAACATTCTTTGCTATCTCTTTTTGGAGTAGGGTTTTTCCCATGTGGTTTTCTCTATTTCTCCACTTTATAGAGATTTTGTTGTGATTGGGTACCTGATTAGGCCTTGTTGCCGGGACCCAATTCTTCTTTCATAGCTGTGCTAGGTTAGCTTCCTCCCAAGCTTCGCTTAAGGGGGGGGTGTTAGAGTAATTATTTGTTCTAACTTATTAATTAAATCACTTTGATTTAATTAATTAAGTTGCCTATTACTCTAGTTTGCTTAAGCTATCTTATAGGTGCATATAATTAATATTTTATTAATTATATTGTGCAACCCTAGCTTTTTTAGGCTTTAGTTTCCCTTTTTGGGTTTTGTGATTCCTTTATAAGGATTCACCTCTTTGTATTTATAGATTCACTTATTGGATTATATGAGATATTTCTCTTTGCATGTCCATAAGATGGATCTGGCTTTTTGGCCTCCATGATTTTTCCTTGCCTCTGTTCTTTGCTTCATCCATGTGACAGGGTTATGCATGTAGGTGTTCCTGGGAGATTAGTTTTTTCACCTAATCTAACAGGGAGAACACTGCATAAAAGAGTCGATGGGGGAGTTGAAGAAATGGAGGAAAAGGGGAAAAGTTTGGAAAATTTTGAAAAAGGGAGGGGTTGCTAGTTACATTTCCAAACTTCATGGTTTCGATCCTAAGGTCACCAACAACATGGTGAATTCATGGAAAGACAACAAGGTGAAAGCGAATGGTGTCTCCTTTTTTATCACTGAGGAGGTTGTCGCTACGGTCACAATGATTCCTATGGAGGGTTCCAAGTTTTACAAGGACAAGAAACTCTCTACCAATGCTATGAAGGATTTTTTGAAAAGCACCGAGGAAATGAATGAACTAACTAAGAGCAAGATATTTTATGTGAGGAAATCCATCAAAAAGCTCTAGAGGTATGTGTTGCATGCTATCATTGAATATATAACTTTGGACCCTAGGTTTGATCAAGTAAGAACTCACCATTTTTTTCTTCTTAATCATTTCCACCATGATAAGAAAATTTCTTTCCCTTTCTACTTATTTAATTCCATGAGCAAGGCTATCACTAGCTTTAAGAAGAAACCCATTGTTAACCTGGCTCTGCATGAGGGATTGTTGCTTCTAATCCATGAGTACTTCAATGCTCAAACGATTAGCAACAATCCTTCGCTGGATGCGGATGAGGACAATGGTAGCTCTAGCTATTCTTCTAACTCTGATGAAATTTAGAGCATAAGCTCAGAGGAGGGGAATGTTTCTTCTGGAAAGAAAATTAAGGGTCGTATTAAGAAGCAATCCTCTAATGTAATCCCTAGGAGAAAGAGCCCTAGGGACCATGGCGAAACCTCTAGCAAAGAGGATATGGATTAAAATGAGGATGAGGAGGACATGGACTCTGAGGATGAAGACAAGGAGATGGAAGAGGTGATTAAAGAGGACCATGCTGAGAAAAAATGGAAGAGGGATAATGCGGATATAGCAAGGGTTTTGAATCAGGAAATGGATGTTTTGATTCTCCCCCTTTCCCCTATTCATCCCCACCCTCAATCTCATTCTAAGGAGAAGGAAAAGGATAATGCCAATGCTAAAGAGGGGGAAGTGCTTGTCAAAAATAGGAGAAAATATTGGAGGAATTTCAATGTTAGAACTTCAAAATTGGAAATTTATAAAGAAGCTATGAACCCTTAGATTCTGGTGGAGAATTACGAAGAGCCTAGGCTTGAAGAGCATATTGATTTGGCTATTGTGGCCATCTCTAATAATGCAAGGGAGATAGGAATGAACCTTTTGAACAATGCTCGTAACAACATGATTGATAATTTTAGATCAATCAAGTGGCTATACCATGAGCTGGAAGAGGTTAGAGAGAAGGTGTGTCAATTGGAGGGCAACAATAGGAAGACTGAAAATGAGAACTAGGAGGATCAAAGTGATACAGCCAGTCTGGTAGAGAGGAGAATAAATAATCTTGAAAACTACAATCACAATCTAGCTAATCAGATGATCTCTCTCCTCACTTCAATCAATGACAATATGCTCTCTTTAACGAGTGTGATCAAAGACAGAGGCCTGCTGGTACGTGAGGAAGGAAAGGATAGAGAAAGAGCCAGGTCTAAGGATGATATGACTACTAACATCACATTTACTAGTTTGGACAAGGAAATAGAGAAAGTCCACGAGTAGAAGGCCAAGGAGCACCAGAAGGTTAATGAGGATACCAAGACCATGCAAGATTTCGAGAAGAAGAATGAAGAGTAGTCTTTAGGTTCTATCTTTTGTGTTTTTGTTGTTCTACTAGCTTTTCATTTTGGCTTTTACTTAGTTCTGTTATAGACTATCTTTTCTAGCCTTTTTGTTGGCCTTTTTTGTTAGTTGGGCCTCGCGCTTATTATCAACATATAGACTCATTTTATCTGGCTAGGCTTTATTGCTTATTATCAACCTTGGTTTGTAGCTACTTTTGGGTTTCAAGGTCCCTATAAAACCTAATTATCTTATCAAAAACATTATGTATTGTAACATTTAACAAGGTTGGCCTTTCATAGGGAATCACTTCAAAAGAGTGAGAATTAGTAGCATATTATTGGTGATTTTTCCCAAATTGGGTTTCCACATAAAATCCTTGTGTCAAATTGTGTGAATGTTCTTATGTTGTTTCATGTTTACATTTCTGCAAAGTTGTTTTGACCTAGGACAGTAACCTACATATTTTAAGTATTATATGATCTAATAGATGCATGCATGACAACGTTTTATGGATATGGGTCTACTAAGCATTGAAAAGTTTTATTTATACATATGGACCTTGGATAATTGATTCACCCCCCCCAGTTATTCTAAAGAATTCCAACAAAACCAACCTTAGAAAATATCTTGTATGCCTCCTTAAATAGTTATCTATGATATTTTTCCACTTAAACATCATCGTAGATCTTAGGTTTTGGTTAGATTCAATGAATCTATCCATCATTTTTTCCTTCCACTCCTTTCTTGATATTTCTAGAAACTTATCCTTAAATCCTTTCCTTTGATAGCATAATAAACTCAATTTTTGGATTAAATATGCCAGTTCGTGAATCCTTATCATCCATGCATTTCAACTAATCCAAGATTTCAACTATACCAGCTTCAAACTCGATATTTTCAAAAACTATTAATTTGTTGACACTTAGTCATCACTGTGTTCTTCTACTCAGCCAATATTGTGTAGCTTAGTCTCTACTATTCTATATCACTTGGCTTTCATTAGCTTGCTCGATGTTCACTACACTCGGTTGCTACTACATGTTTGTCTTCATCTTGCTCGACCATACCTAATAATCGGCTAATACTATTCACTCGACTAACTCTTAAGTTCCTTATTGGTTCATCAACCTAGTAAAATTGTCACTTGATCAAGCTTAGTATTTTACTCAAATTCTTGTTTTCTCTTCTACACATCAATTCAATTATCTTCTTCACTTCATATAATGGCAAAATACACAATATATTTTCAAAGACTAACTAATCAAGTGTCCAATGTAATTCAAACATAACTGCCCCTCATTACTAAACAACTTCACCAATTCACCTAGTTATCTCTCTTTTCAAATCTTCTTCATCAATCAACTGATATAGCACTCCACACTATTAGTAAGTGTCTCTCTAGTAGGTTTGACATCAATCACAACATAACAATTGTTCCAATTATAGTTTCCAACAATAACAATATAAAATAATCCTTTAAATTTAAAATTTGAGAAAACAATAACTTGTTAGTAAAATATGGATCTCAAGTAGTTGTGTCTAGAAGAAAATGAATGTCTCATTGGACTAAACCAATGACATACACACATTTGAGAATAATAATAAAACATGATGAAGATTGGGTCTCAATAAGCGGTTTAGGAACATGAAGACAAGTCTTTGATCCACCTGAAAATGAAAGAACTAAGATATACTTAAGTTCTTCTACAATATTATCATTAAAGGGTACATAATTTTCTTGTATAAGGAAATAAGACATTTTTTTGCAAGTTCTCCTACAAACAAAGAGATATGAGGGCCTCCACGGATCTCACAACTTTAATTCCAAAGAGTTTAAGACCTATCAATGCCTGATATAACACACAATGTGAAGATACTATCTGGACCGAATCAATTCCAAAACATTTTTTAAAGATAATACCCCAAGATATTCCACCCTTGGTGTGGCTGGTTCAAATGGATCTATACAAATAAGGTAAAATGTCTAGCATATAAATATGTGTTAGGATGCCTTTTTTCCAAGAATCATAAAGACCCCTAACCAAGATGACAATGACAAGATTAAGAGAGAAAACCATGATAGATTTGTAATATAAAATAATTAGGCCTGAATAACCTTAGTGCATTATAAAGTAGATTGGATGACTAAATCTTGTCCAAACATATTTTTTTAATAAAATGGATGAAATAAATGTACTTAAGAAAGATTCTAAAAAAAATGAATGAAAAGATATGAAGAGATCATAATCACATTTCCAACTCTGGAGTTGCAAAAAAATGGAGATACTAGTGACAATATATCATCAAAAGAAAAATATATAGATATGGTTTTGAATAAGAATAAAATGAATCACTAACAATATATGATGATGAAATTTTCACCATTAGAAAGTTCTTGAAAGTGTATCTGTAATGATATCATGTTTTCTCATTCTCAACAATGTGTGCTCAAGTTATGAATTTTTGAAACAAAGTAAATTTATCTGGTCAATAGCTAACATACATGACCCTTTTAATTTTATTTATTTAAAATTAACACATTTCTTTTAAACAATAATAGATACCCACACAAAAAATTATACTAACAATAAAAGCTAGAATAACTTTTTTGATCCAAAAGGCATAACATGGATTTTAATGGAAAAAAAAATTAACTAGTAGGAAAAATAATCATGTCATGTACTATTTTGATGACATTTTTTTGTAATAATGATCACAATTTACATAATCTAAGAAATACCCACATCTTTTAGTGGTTGTAAAAATAAATTAACAACTATTTTCTTTTTAATACACTGGGAAAAAGCCATGATAAGAATTTTGTCTTAAAAAAAAAAATCTTTTTGCTCTTCATTTTTGTAAAATTTGATAAAATTCTAAGAAAGAATATGTATTTAGCTTATTCGAATCTAACTGTGATGTTTTTTCTCCCAAGAAAAATCATATTTTCCCCTAGAACTCATAGATTTGGGGCTCTAATGCCATGTTGGATTTGATAACTTGTTAGTATACTTAACGGACCCAAGATTACCAGGGGGTCAATCATTAATCTTTCATATTCAAACTTTTACTAACTTATCAATAATGATCAACCAAAATTTGATCTAATCACTTTAACCATACACGACATGTAGCCAATGTTAACTTGTAAAATAAATCATAAAAATATCCACACAAGTAAAAAAATCTAACACCAATTATTTTCATGTTGAGACTCTTGGCCAGAGGGAAAAATCATGGTGGAAATTAGTAATCAAAAATGTGTGTGCTCTTTTTAAATGTGCCCTATTAAAGGGCAAACCATTTTAGAATCTTACAATGATACCGAGTTAGGAGCATACTCTATTAGGAGTCACCCAGTTAAGGGATTTTCCTCTAACCTTGTTAGGATCTTTAACCTATTAGGAATAACCTTGTAGAAGGATTCATAACTCAAGCTAATGAGCTACCTGGTCAAGGGAATTAAAAGTTAGCATTATTAGGATCATTCTCACCCTGTTAAGAGTGACTCAGTTAAGGGATTTAGACTTGGGGAACCTATTCGGGTTCAATAAGGAAAGTGATATGGGTCTAGCATATCTCAATTTTTTTTACAAATCTAATAAAAATTAACATCTACTTCTATAAGTAGTAATTCAACTACTGGCTTGATCATACACACCATTCACAATCTTCACACTGACAACTCCAACAATTTGTCATATAAATACACATGTTAATTTCTAGGGTGATCACAGCCTTAACCAAAATATATTACACTTTAATTTCACCTTATGCCACCAAAATGTATTATCAAGCCCTAACTCCATCATTTATCATATCCACCCAATCACCAATTTGAACCACACATCAACTCAATAAAGGTCATATGGATTTTTTCTTTTTATCCAATGAACATGCATAAATTCAAGAAATTTGATCACAATAACCAATGTATGACCATTTCATCATAACCAAATTTGATCACAATAAACAATGTATGACCATTTCATCATAACCCATTGATGCAACAATATTTCTACATCATCACATAACTTTAGATCATGAACTCCATCCATCAGAGCTAGCCCAAACATTATCGATTGAGGATCAAACATAAACTATTCTAAGTGTTCTTACACTTTCTCTTGAACATACTTCAATCAATCCAAAATGTGTCTTCATTTATACAAGATCATGAACAATTATAACATTGATCATATACTTGATTATGGATCATGATTCCAAAATCTCAACATTTAAAACATCATAGATTTGAAAGACCAATCAAATAATTCATTGTTTGTCACTAAACCCAAAACCCAGTTGCTCTATCACACTTAAATCCAACATAGATTTTGAGAAGTTTATTTTCATCTTGTATGATGGTAGAAAATGCATCATGAGACATCCCTTAGTCATCCATAACTACCACACACCATAGTTCCTACCATATAACCACATTCAAGTTGATTTTCACTTTGCACATACTAGAACATTACTCCTAATAAATAGTCAACAAACAATTTTCAAGTTGACATCAATAAAAATACAATAACTAATCAATTGATCATCAAATATGAATTGTAACATTTTGTTAGCGAACAGATTGTCCTCCAGGAAAATATGTGCAAATATAACCTTGAATGCCCAAGTGAGAAGACTAATCAACACCAATAGTTGGACATCATTGGATTGATAACCTTCCTTTAAATTTTATCAAGTACAACTCTTCATATATGATATACAATGAATTAAATATGGATGTTTTTTACTAGAAAGAACAAAAGGATTACAAACACCTACCCGTAATCACAAAGTAGATGCGAAAAAACTAAATGGTTACAAGAATATAAATAGCAAATGACACAAAGTCCATTTGCATGCTACATTACATAATGAATAAAAATCTTGAGAAAGCAGAGGATTGAAAATTAAAAGGGATCTTGAAATCAAATATATCCAAGAAATAATGAGACCAAATGAGTTTAAGGAAAACTGAAAATCATACCAAGATAATAATTAGTGGAGAGAACTTTGCACAAACTCAAAGTTTCAGTATACAATTTTCTCTCAAACCTTCCTTCCCTAACATGTATAAAATTACACATTTTTTAATACATATTGCATTGATATCATTATTTGAAATTAAATAGGATCTCTTTTCATAAAACTTAAAATCAAAATTCCCTATTCTTCCTAACACAAAGTTTAGAAAAGCAAATAAAAATCAACTCTCCTACAGTTCTCAAAATTTGCTATCACACTGTTGCAACACCCAGTCTACAGTCTCTGCAAGAAGAAAATAGAATCCAACCCTTTTCATTGTCTTTCACTAGCCTTTTTAACATGTTCTTTCTCGTAACTTTTTAGTTTCATAACTGATTCTTGAAAATCCTCCTTCTTTGCGGGCACTTTCAAAGTTTAAAAGACTTTCCAAATTTTTGCATCATTCTTGGTTAATTAAATAAAGCATCACTCTTATGCTTCTAGTCTCTTTCTTGGGATAAATTTCATTTCCAAGAATATTAAGATCAAAAATCTTTTAAAGTGACATGTGGCCCTAACTTGACAAGTGGCATTTGCTGGTGATGAGGCTCTATCATTATTTTGTGACTGTCATTAACAGTTTTGACAATGCTCTACTCAATCAGCTATAACTCGTGAACTAGGAATAATTTTGAATATCTATCTAGTTAGATCATGCGTAACTTGCCTCTAAACAACATATCCAAAGCTTGAGCTAAATCCAATAGTGCAATTGGAAGTTATGCCCCCCACACTGAGACTATTTTTCTGGAACAGCAAGCATTTGATTTCAACAAATCTTGATCTTTTTTTTTTATTCAAAACACAACCCATATGATAACATATAGAAATTTTAGACCATTTATGTTAAATATATATTTCCTTTGCTCCAAATAGATGCACTCATCTTCTACAACCACGAGCTCTAAGTGGTAGAATCTATTCATTTGCATGCATGTTTTCCCATTGGCATATGGTTGATTGTTGCCTCATTAATGATGTATTCTCATTTTTTAACATGGAATAGAAAAGCATTCAGAACCTTCATCAAGTACATTAGATGGAATATCAATATACATTTCAAATGTATAATGCCAATAGTTGTTTCAAGTGCTCTTTGGTTGAACCTGTGCTTTGAACATACTGAACCTATGAACTGAATGTTGAACTTCTAAACTTGACCTTAATATGAACTTTGTATCACGGAGCCTCCAATTTTGTGGGATAAAAAGTTGCAATTCTAACCTAGGAAATGAATCATTGAAACCAAGCCACTGAATCGTACATGTGAACCTCTCAAAATAGATCATTAAACCTGCACGAACAAGTTGGACTATTTTGAACTAGTTTGAACTACTTCAAACTTCAGTTTGAAGTGGTTCAAGACTCTGCACTTGAACTTCAAACTATTGAACCTTTGAAACATCAAACTCATTAAACCTTTGAAACTATTTAACTAACAAAAATTGATCATGAATTGTGAACTTTGAACCATGAGTCTGAACTTTTCTTGTATTGAACCTACAGGATGGATCATCTGAACCACTGAACCATTTCGAACTACTCTGAACTAAGGTTCAAAGTGGTTTGAAAACACAAATTACAAGTTTTAAAACCATGTCCATATTGGGTACGAACACATTTATTCACACAATATGTATCATTTATGCAAAAGATTTACCCCTTTGACATTAATGGAAATACCAAATATTCTCCAACTAATGATGACAACGTCAAAACACTAACTTGGAAACACCTATTGTCATGCATCATCAGGTCACTCCCCCTTAGTTGATTCATTATCTCATCTTCAGCTCTTCCATTGCAGACTTCTTGTACTTCTCCCCTTACTTTGGATAGACATCTTCTAAGGTCTTCTCCCTCTTTGACAATAATGTCAAAGGTGCCATAAGAGTTTCCTAGCTCTAACAATTTTCTCAATTCCAATCAAACTACTTCACTTCCAAACATCCCACCTATGAATTAGTCCCCTTTACATCAATCCATATAAAATATGAATTGAAATCATAGGATTGGTGCAAGAAGAGCATCTAAGTTATATTTTGGTAGGGAAATGAACCCCTCACTTACCTCTGAGACATTCAAAAGCATTCTTAGGTAATGGATTTATGAAGATATCTACAACTTGTTCTTTTTAGGTTGCATAAAGCATCTTTACCTCTTTCTCTTGCACATTTTCCCTTAGAAATTGACATTTTATTGCAATGTTTTGACTAGACTAAAATCTTGCAACAATCCTAACTACATGAGTAATATCTGGTCTATTATGAACAATATAATGTATCTTTCCAATCATAGACCTATAAAGAGTCTCATTCAATCCACTTGACTTGTAATCCTTACATAGATTTCATCTTATAATCATGGGGGTTCCAATTTTTTTGTAGTCTTCCATTCCAAAATTTTTTCACTTCTTTCACTCATTTTGATTGACAAATGCAAATTTCATCTTTGAGTTGCGTTACATCTAAGCAAATGACTTTTTTTTATCTTAGTTATCATAGAAATTTCAAATTTTGTCTTCATCTCTTCTAAAAAATCTAGGCTTATATAATAATTCCCACCAAAGATAATGTCATCAGCATACACTTCAACAATTGATAATTTATCATCAGTTCTCTTGAAGCCAATTTTAACTAAGTATGAATATAACCTTTCGTACCATTCCCTTGGTTCTTGTTTCAACCCACACAATAATTTCTATACTTACAAACCATATCCTAATATTTTGATAATGTGAATCTAAAAAAATTTCAATGTAGACTTCTTCCTCTAATATACCATTCATAAAAAGTAGATTTCACATCCATCTAAAATAATTTAAACTACATATAGGCTACATAGGCTAGTAACATTCTAACACTTTTAATTTTATCCACCAGTTATGTATGTAGACACCTAAATTTGTCCAAAACCCGTTCCTAGCCAATTAAATAAATATTCATTATTTATTTAATTCCTCTACCTTAATTAAATAAATTTGCATTTATTTAAGTACATTTGCCTTACCCTAATTTAAATAAACTAAGGTTTATTTAAATCATTTGCCTTACCTTGATTTAAATAAACTAAGGTTTATTTAAATTCTAACCTATTCCCACTTGCATCTAACCCCTTTCACTTTAATTAAGTATGTCATTTACTTAATTAATTCCCTCCTAATTCCTACTAGGAATTAAATATTACATTTAATCCTATTTGAGCACATGGCTCCTACATTTAACCCTCACCTAACCTCACTGGCCTACCTAACCCATCATGCTAAACCTACCCACTTCCTTAATCATGCTTGCTTTGCATAATCATCCTAGCTAATCACCTCTTAATCCTAAGTGTGTTCTCACACATGTGTGAGGAATCCTCACACATGTGTGAGAGATGTTCACATTTTTCTTATCCCTCATGTCTTGCATGTCTCTTGCACACTTTTCCTCTTGCATGAGAGTCAAGGTGTCTCACACATGTGTGAGAAGCCATCCTTCTCACACCTCTTGCACACTTGTCCTCTTGCATGAGAATCAAGTTGTATCACACATGTGTGAGAAGCCATGCTTCTCACACCTCATTGATCATGTCACCATCAGAGGTTGCTCACACATGTGTGAGCATATTGCCCCCTTTGAATGGTCAAAACCCTAATCCATGTGGAGTCTACTTGTCCTCCACCTCATTGACACCTCATCAATCCTGAGGGATCTTAGCCCTCCATCTTGCATTTTATCTTAGCCATTTGTTGCATCCATTTTCCTATAAATGGAGAGCCCTCTCCTCATTTTCAAGAAGCACTATCTACCTTATTGTTATGCTGCTGGACTTGTGAGCAACCGCATCCCATGGGCAATGAAATCATCTAGACTTGATGGTTTCATGAGGTTTGCATAGTGCTATTTTGATGTCATTAGTACTCTTTTTTGTTTCATGTTGTTCATTTACATGTCATCTTTCATATTATGAGGTTTTGCATGATAATGTAGGAATGTGCATTAGTTGCTTAGTGTTATTCCTTAGTTACATTTTTATGCAACACAATGTATTGTATTAAAATAGAAGCATCCATCATTTAAGACCTTTTATCTCCCTCTCTTTAGTGATTTTATGGATCATTGACGTATGTGTTCTTAGATTATCTTTTCTCTCACTTTCTTTATTCTTTTCTGGTTTTATATGTGTAGTTTCTAAGACCTTAAGGTTACCCCTTCTCTGGATAAGCCTTGTATACATCAACCTAATCAACCTATACTAGTATAGGTCATCTAGATTGACTTGTACTATAGGGATTTTTGGTCCCATGGCCAATTTTGTCTGAGGGATTTAAATTTGAAAATTGAGTGACTCTATCAGATTGCACTCCCAATAACACTCAAGAAGAAAATGCATGCACTCCTAATAACACTCAATATAGAAAATTTCATAAGGCATTCAAGCATTCAAGGTGTTCTCAAGATTTAAGGATCCTTTATGAGCATTTCCTAAAGATATAGCATTTTGTTGGTCATCAAGGGAGGAGATCTGATGAGGAGGGATTCCTAATTTTCCTTTGCCTATAAACTAAATAACTCAATGGTCTTCTATAGCTTTCTTTGAGTCTTATCTTCACCCTACCACTAAGGGAATATTTCTCCTATTCCCCCTACTTCACCAATCCACTCCCACCAATTTGTAACTCTTTGCTAACTTCAAGGTTAAGCTTCATCCCTTGTCTTGAATCCCACCCTTGGATGAACCAAGACATTCACCAGTACTCCATGGAATTTAGGGATTCCATTTTTTTGCATTCAATGATTTTCAATGTGCTTGATGAGGTTTGAGTCATCAATTTGTATATGATTTCAAGAATTCCTTGTTTAAGAGGCCTACAAGGGCTAGTTGCAATTAGACCTCCTAATTGAGTTAGGTCTCTAACTTCAAGATATTCTAAAGGGGTTTCCAAAAAAAATTCAGTTTTAGATACCCTTTTCATAGTACTCCAAGATTCAACTGGTTTTAGGTCACTAAGGTGTTCATACACTGCCAAACCAAAACACCCCTATTTTAAAGGGTTCTAAGAGTTACAAAAATTCACTGGGGTCAATGAAAACTCCTTCAAGTTAAAAACCCCAAGAATTGTCTCTTTTCCTGATGTGCCTTCACTTGTTTCTCCCTCCAACAAAATAATTGGGTTGATCATTTCAATCCAATTATCATGCTTGTTAACCTCAGTTTTGTTAATGTTCACCTAGTCGGGTAGCCTTCTACTCACCTAGGGCTTTACTTTAAAAATATAAAACCAACTCCTAAGCACTCTAAAATGCATATATACATAGTATTTACATTTCTATTCTTTATTCCAAAGGGCCATAGAGGTGTTTCACAATTGGAACTCAAGAAAGAGTCATTTTTCTTGGTGCTACTCCAATCAAAGCAGTGACCTGTATAGTTATAAAATGATTTTCAAAAACCTACCTAAATAGAACTTCAAGAAACCAAATCAATACACATAAAACTAAATTAAATACTCTATCTAGAAATTTAAAATTGTAAGCCCAATCAATCCATTAAAATTTGGAATTTGAGCTTGCAAGATGACTGCGACAGTAAAATGCACTATGTTTTCTATTACTTCCAATGTGTTTCTGTACAATCTCAACACCAACCCTTCTCCTGGGCATGTACTAGTATTTTATACTCTTTTTCACATGTGGAAACCTCTTGTATGGAACCATAATCAAAATCTGTCAAGTTTCTTGGTATTGGGAATTTGTTGTCAATATTGTCAAGTGCAACTTTTGCAAAATGCAAAGTTGCTTGAGCAACTTTTCACAACTTTGCACTTTTTTTAGAGTAAAAAAGTGTCTTCTTATTAATTAAATCACTTATTATCTCTACTTTACTTAAGCTAAAATTTGGGCATATAATAATTAATTCTTTTATTAATTATTATCATACAACCTAGGTGTTTTACCTTATAAGGTTTTGATCTCCCTTTATAAGGATTGATTTCTTTGTAATTTATTCATTCACTTTTGATAATATAAATCTCTCTTTTTGATCATCAATAATGTCTCATCTATGGATCTTAGAGTTTTAGTCTCCATAGCTTTTTCTTCTCTATTTTTGTGATAGGTGTTTGCATGCAGGTGGTTCTTAGGAGCTTTGGGGCTGATCTTTCATCAAATTCAAAAACTCTGACCATGTGTAGATGTTGGGACATCTCACATGAGTCTAGTAAGGTCCAAAACCAACTTCTAACACCATTTTCTAACTCTATAGTTTTGGTCAATCTTTGACCCATTCAACCAATTATAAGAAACTTAGGCATTCTAAGGACACTTCTTGACTCCCAGCTTTCTCAAACTCAACTACTTATATACATGACTCTAATCACACCATTGGGGATTCATATTGATCCCTTATTTCCTAGTGTTTTTCTAAAACCACCTACAAGCCAAAACTTCTAGGACCTTTCACTATGATACCTAGGTGCTCCTGCACCAAGTCTATATTGTGATATAAAACTTAATCTTCCTTTGTGCACATATACATCCATGGCTCCATGATTTGGTATTAGATTTATTTCATTTTTGGTGATTCCCTAAATCCTTCATTAAAGATTCTATTAGCATGAATGTTGATGGAGTATTCTACCATTGTTTGAGTATTGGAGAGATTGACACCATGATTGTGTGTTGCATTCATGACTATGTTTGTCATTGATGTCTGCATACTAAGAAGATTGGAAGAGCAATAGAAAAATATTGAGGTTATACAGACTAAGTATTGAATATGAGGTTATGTGGAGTTGAGGACATATTTTATAGTGTATCTTGATGACTTTTCTAAGAGTGCATACAAAAATTTAAAGATTGGTGAGACTTATTTGTGATTTACAAAAAATAGTTTGCATAAAGAGTTCTTGAGAAGTACCTTTTGGTGATCAGAATAGAATCTGGATGAGAAAAGTTAGACAGAGGAAGAAGACAATCTGATGATGATGGTAGCAAGTGCATGAAGCCTAAGGTTGCATATGTGAGAAGTTATGAAGACTATGAGCCAACAGTGTTTTGTAATTATGAAAAAAATGTATTGTATTGTGTTATCTTAATGATGTCCTATTACAATTATTTTTGGAAAGCCTCAAGTTTGACTTAATGAATTATTTTAAGGACTTATTATAAAGGAAGGATTGTTTCATTGGTTATAAGTGTGATGGAAGCAAATTGTATTGAATTTGTGAAGATTGGTAAATGTGAGTAAGCAATCAAAGGGATCATTGTGATGCAAAGTTAGAGATCTAGTATTGAGATCTGAGAAGTGCTTTTTTGTAGTATTGGCATGGTAAGAGGACAAAGAAAGAGTTAGAGTTGCTAAAATTAGTTGCATTTATACTATTTTGAAAGAAATATTATAGAGACCAATTGGATAGTGAGTTCAATGGTCTTTCCCCTCAAGTTATTTGTATAGTGGGCCCTTCTACCTTCTACAACTCCTAACAGGGTTGGAATTTCCTCAGAGGGATTCAAAGTCTCATGATAGGGATTGATATGTACTTTTCATTGGCTCCTAACAGATCCATCCTCTTTTAAGGATCATTTATATTAGTACATCATTTTTTGGGTACGATCCCCACTAGGCTTTTCCCTTTGATCAAGGATTTCCCTAGTTAACATTGTTGATACTAATTATTCAATTGTGTATTGTCATTGATATTACACAAATGTTATACTCTAATCGAGCATTTCCAGTTGGAATAGAGTTCAAAACTCTAGTATACAATGAGCATAAGATAAAAAGAAGCCAAGTTCAGTGATTCATGTGTAAACCAAGTTAGGTTGGTTACTAAAGGAGTTCAGTGTAAACCGAGTCAGGTTGGTTACCAAGGAACTCAGTGGTAACTAAGTGATCCAGTTTTTAGTTTAACCTTCAGCAAATTAGTTTTATCCATTTGTTGGTTTATGCAAGCTGACTTAGTGGATTTTATTTATTTATTTGGAAAGGTATTTGAGCCAACTTGACATTTTGTTTCATAGATATGAAAGGTCAAGTTGTGGATTGAATAAAGAAAGAGAAGGTGTGGTGAAGAAATTAAGATGCGAAAAGAGAAGGATATCTGATTTAGAGAAAAGTATCCAAGAAGTTACAAAGAACATTTTGATCAAGGAAGATCTAGAGGAAAATCTAGAATAGTGATATGAATCTACAATCTAGTTGCTTCATAAATCAGGTCAATCATTTTTACTCTCTAACAATTGTAGCAGTGAAGAAAACTCTTAACAACGTTGACTTAATAACCATTTTTTAAATCCTCTAAATAGGTGGCATGTATAGATTGAAGTGTCTTAAGACCTCTAACAAGGCCACTCCTAAGAGGGTGATTTAAATCCTTTAATAGGTTCACACCTAACAATGTGTTTTGTAACCTTTAACAGAGTTGGCTCCTAATAGGGCTCACTTCAGAAGAGTGAAAAGTTGTAACTAGTTGCATAAGTGGTTTTCCCAAATTGGGTTTCCATGTTAAATCTTGGTATCTCATGTGTTCATTTTATTTTCTTACTAGTTCATCTTTCTACAACTAAGTTACTAAAGGTTAATACACATTAATATATCAAATTGCTTTGTTAATCAAGTTACAGTGAATATCTAGTTCTAAACAAGTTCTCAGTTTAAAAGAAGATTGTATTGACAACTAAGAAATTTGGAATTATTTTAGTGGTAATTGATTCACCCCTCCCCTCTTAGTTACTCCTCTTATATTTCCAACAATTGGTATCAGAGTTGTTGGTGCTTGTAAAAAAGGTTTCAAGGACCTAAGCTAAAGATCAAGATGTCTTACATAAAAGAGATTCCTAAATTGAACAAAGATAACTTCAAAGCATGGTAGGATCTCATGAAGTTGCATTTGGTAACTATTGGAGATGTAGGCCTAAAATTCCTAGAAGCCAAATATGTGGCACCTCCTAATCCTTTGACTATGGGTCAAATGGTATAGAAGAATAATCACAACACAATGATGATTGGCATTGTGTCTACTCTCAATTATAGTGAATTTGATGAATTCAAAGATTTTCCTACTACTCATGAAATGTGGAACAAGGTGAAAAAGATCTATGGAGGAGATAAAAATGTGAGGAGAGATAAAGTAGAAAGTTTAAGAGGTCAATTTGATTAGATGAAGATGAGAGAAGATGAACATATTGCAAAATATAGTGAAAGAATCAAAGCAAGTGTGAGTTCAATTAGAGCCTTAGGAGGAACAATAAATGATGTAAAAATAGTCAACAAGGTATTAATAACTCTTCTTCATATTTATGAAATTAGATTTTTATCTATTCAAGAGATGAGATTTGATCCCAAAAATGATATAACTTTGGATGCACTAGTGAGAAGGCTAACAACTTTTGAGTTGGGTAACTTTCCTAATTATCTTCCTAGATCTCACAACCTAGAAGCAAAATTCAAAGCTAAACTAACTCTTGGTAGAAAGGGAGGAAAATCAAAAGGAAAACAATCTAATACTGAAGAAGAAGAAGAATCTAATGATGATCTTGAAGCCATTGGAGTCCTACTTGCAAGGAGGTTACCAAAAGGAAAAGGTAAATATAAAGGCAAAATTCCATTATTTTTTTTCTTATGACAAAGTTGGTCAGATTGTTGCAAGGTGTCCAAACAAGGAAAGTAAAGATGACAAAAAATCTAGCAAGTTCAAATGCAAGAAATATTTCAAAAGCTACAAAGACTACAAAGACAAAGGTAATAAATCTTGTTATATTGTTAAAAATTTTGACAATGATAGTGAAGATGAAATGGTATATATTGCTATTAAAGATGAATCAGTTGATGAGGAAAATGAAAAGATGGAACTTATTTATCATGTTATCAAGAATGACACATGGATAATACATAGTGGATGTTCTCATAACATGACTAGTAATAAAACTAATTTTGAACACTTGGAGCAATATGATGGTGGAAGTGTTAAATTTGGAAAAAATGAACCATGTTATGTGAAGGGAAAAGGTTGTGTTTCATTGACTAATGGAATCAAATGTGATAATGCCTACTAGGTTGAAGGACTAAGACATAATCTTCTAAGTGTAGCACAACTAAGCAACATTGGAATCAAGGTAGAATTCATGAATGGAAAGGCCAGGCTTCAGGAAGTTAAAGGAAACCTATTTGGAACTAGCAATCAAACAAAAGGTAATCTATTTTATCTAGATCTCACTAAAAGTTCATGCTTCTTGGCACAAGTAGAGGAAATTTGGTTATGGCATAAAAGGATGTGTCATGTAAACTTTGATAATCTAGTTACTATAAGCAAGAATAAAAGAGTAAGAGGTATTGTAAATTTGAAGGAACCTGAAATGCCCATATGCAAACAATGCCATATCGAAAAGATAGGTAAAACTAGCTTCAAAAGTAAGAATTTCAATATTGAAGATGTCCTGGAACTAGTTCATACAGATCTTTGTGGATGAATAAGTACAAAGAGCTACCCTAGAGACAAATTCTTCATTTTTTTGTAGATGAATATTCTAGGATGATGATAGTAATGTACTTAATGGATAAATTTGAAGCTTTCCAAAAATTCAAGTGGTATCTGGCTAGAGTTGAGAAAGAAATAGGTAAGTCAAAGTTAAAATGGTTAAGATTAGATAGAGGAGAAGAATTCATCTCTAATGAATTCAATGAAAGAGGAACCAAAAGATAGGTATCTGCACTTGGTACACCTTAGTAGAATGGCATAGAAGAAAGAAGAAATAGATCCATCATGGGTTGTGGAAGAACACTGATGATAGAGAAAAATGTTGCAACCAAATACTGGAAGGAAACAATCAGCACAACAATTCAAACCTTGAACCAAGTTCAACTAAAGAAAGGTATGGATCAAACACCTTATGAATTATGGTATGGCTATAAACCTAATATTTTCTATTATTTTAAATCATTTGGAAGAAAAGTTTATATCTTGACAGAGTCAAGGAAAGGAAAGTTTGATATGAAAAGTGATGAAGGCATTTTCCTAGGATACTCCAACAAGAGCAAAGAATATAAATGTTTGAATCTTGTTACTCACAAGGTTATAGTGAGTGTACATGTAAAAATTGATGAGTTTGTAGAAAAGAATGAAGAACAAAGCAACAAGGAACCTGAGGATTATAGAAACTTTGTTTACTTTGAGTCTGATACTCCACCCGAGTCACCCAAGTCCAGAGTATCAACCGAGTTGTATCCAGTGTCACTTGAGTTGTAGCTAGTGCAACTTGAGATGGAGACAATTTAGATTGAGTCTTAGATAGAGGAACCCAAGTCACAATTTGTGGGAACTAAGTCTTAGATAGCAAGAACATAGAAGAATTTGGAAATTCATAGAACCTTTAAGCATAGTGAACCAAGTGAATCCAGTCTAAAATTTAGAAGTAAGATACCTGTAGTTGCTAGATATGCTAGAAGGCATCGTGCACCTAGGAAGATAATTGGAGATCAGACAAGAGACACGATGACAAGGAAAAAACTAAAAGGTACGTGTTAGCTTATTAAATTTGAACCTAGAACTGTTAAAGATACATTGAATAATGAAAGTTGGATAGATGCAATGAATGAAGAGATTGAGAAAATTGAAAGGAACAATACTTGAACTCTTATTCCTATACCCAAGGACAAAAATGTAATTGGTACAAAGTGGATATTCAAAAACAAATTGAATGAAAATGGAAAAGTATCAAGAAATAAGGCAAGGCTAGTGTGCAAAGGATACGCTCAAGAAAAAGGCATAAACTATGGAGAAACATTTTCTCTTGTTGTTGGACTTGAAGGAATCAGAATGCTACTTACATATGATGCATTTAAAGGATTCAAAGTGTATCAAATGTATGTGAAATCAACTTTCTTGAATGGAATTTTGGAAGAGGAAGTTTACATTGATTATCTTGAAGGTTTCATTGATCAAAATAAAAGAGACATGGTTTGTAAGTTACACAAAGCTTTATATGGTATGAAGCAAGCTCCTAGAGCATAGTATGAGAGACTACATGGATATATGGTAAAGATTGGTTTTCAAAGAACCAATGATAATAACACTTTGTATATTAAAAAGGGACCACGGGACAAGATTTTGTTAGCAAAAAAAATTGTGGATGATATCTTATTCACAGGTCATGATGACTTATGTAAATCCCTTTTTGAATAAATGAGGAAAGAATTTGAAATGTCAATGTTTGGAGAAATAAAATTCTATGTTGATTCACAATTTCATCAAATGAAGGATGACATTTACATTACTCAGTCAAAATATGTCAAGGAGATATTGAAGACTTTTGGAATGAAAGATTCCAAACTAGTTAGAACACCTATGTCTACTAGACATAAGTTATCTAAGAATGATGATTCAAAAGAGGTAAATTAGACTACTTATTGATCTATGATTGGGAAACTTCAGTATGTTGTTCATACAAGACCTAATATTGGATTGGCAGTTGGCATAGTTGCAAGATTCTCTAATAATCCCAAAGAAAATCATATGATGGAAATCAAAAGAATTATGAGATATCTAAAAGGCACTCAAAACTATGGTCTATGGTACAAGAAAGAAGGAAAATTTGAGTTGAACTCCTTTATTGATGTTGGTTGGGTTGGAAGGATTGATGATAGGAAGAGCACCAATTGAAGAGTAATCTTTCTTGGAAAGAGGTTAGTATCTTGGACAACAAAAAAGCAGAATTGCATCTCTTAGTCTATAGTAGAATCAAAATATGTCGTTGCAACAGTTTATTATTCCAACATTATGTGGATCAAGCAACTGTTACCAGGAATGAAGGAAGAAATCAAGGATCTAGTGGTTATCTATTGTGATAACACAAGTGCAGTCAATGTATCCAAAATTCTAGTGATGCACACCAAGACAAAATACATTTCATTTTCTGAGAGAACCAGTTCAAGAAAATGAGGTTAGATTGGAATATGTCAACAAAAAGGAGCAAATTGCTGACATAATTACCAAATCATTATCTAAGGATGCATTTTTTTATCTAAGAGGAAAAATAGGGGTCATTCCCCTGTCTAATTCTCACTAGAGTACAAATTAGTGATGCATTAACCAAACTGCTTTGAAGATCTATCAAGTTGATGTGAAGAAGTCAGAGCTAATTGCATATGAATTAGTACATTAGGTACATTGTAAAATCATTGTGTTAGTTCTTTGGAATTTGATGTCAAAGAGAGAGAGAATCATGTCATATATTCATTGAGAGAGTTTAGTATAATTAGAGAAGAATCATAGGAAGTAATTTGCAAGAGGGAGAATTTGATCTGATGGAGTCTAAAGATAATATGGTAGAGGGAGAATCTCATAGGGATTTCTCATGGCTGGATAGAGAGTTAGAATTAAACTAAGGATATTATAAAAACTTATAAATCATTTGATTTCTCTAAGTTTTCTTTTCTTAATGACATGTTGTGTTGCCATCAATGCCAAAGAGGGAGATTGTTGATAACAATTATTCAATTATATATTTTTATTGATGTTACATAAATGTTATACTCTAACTGAGCACTACCAGCTGGAACCAATTTTAGAAGACTCTAGTATGCACTAAGAATAAGATCAAAAGAAGCCAATTTTAGTGATTCCTATGTAAACTAAGTGGTCAGTTACCAAAGGAATTTAGTGTAAACTGAGTTAGGTTGGTTACCAAGTAACTCAGTGGTAACCAAGTGACCCATTTTTTAGTTTAATCTGACCTTTAGTAGATTAGTTTTATCAATTTTTTAGTTTATGCAAGATGACTTAGTGGATGTTATTTGTTTATTTCAAAAGGCATTCAAGCCAACTTGATATTGTGTTTCATATATATGAAAGGTCAAGTTGTGGATTGAATAAATAAAGAGAAGGTGTGGTGAAGAAAATAAGATGCGAAAAGAGAAGAATATTTGATTTAGAGCAGAGTGTCCAAGAAGCTAAAAAAATATTCTAATTAGGGAGGATCTAGAGTAAAAGTTAGAACAGTGATCTAAATCTACAATCCAATTTCTTCATAAATTAGGTCAATCGTTGTTACTCTCTAACAATTGTAGTAGTGAATGAATCTCTTAACAAAGTTGACTTAACATTAATTTTGTAAATCCTCTAACTAGGTTGATTTAATATATGACATGATTCTCTCTAACAATGCCACTCCTAACGGGGTGATTTAAATCCTTTAACAAGATCACACCTAGCAGTGTGTTTTATAACCTTTAACAAGGTTGGCTCCTAACAAGGCTCACTCTAGAAGAGTAAAAAGTTGTAACTAGTTGCATTGGTGGTTTCCCAAATTGGGTTTCAACGTTAGATCTCAATGTCTCATGTGTTCATGTTATTTTCTTACTGCTATATCTTTCTGCAAGTAAGCTACTAAAGGTTAATACACATTAATATATCAAATTGCTTTGTTAACTGAGTTATAGTGAATATCTAGTTCTAATTGAGCTGTGAGTTTAAAAGAATTTTTATTGACATCTAAGGGGTTTGGAATTCTTTTAGTGGTAACTGATTCACCTCTCCCCTCTTAGTTACTCCTCTTATATTTCCAACAAACATATCTGGTGTTATTGTGTATGTGTATCTTCTTATGGTTGTTGTTTATATTAATCAAATGTTTAGGGTTTAATAAGGTTGATAAAATGTTATTGATCAGATAACAAATTCACCCCCCACCCCTCTTGGTTATCTTTGTGGATTTTATTGTCTAATAGATCAAACATCACTAAAATTTAAGCATTGTCAAATCCTTATTAACAAGGGTTTCATCAAGTAAGGTGAATACTTATAATTATCTTATTTCTTTACATAATTTTTCATACTTATCTATTTCAAGGTTAATTCCTAAATGGAGGCTCAATGAAGGCAAGCTACTCCCCCATAATAAAAATCAAATTTTCTTATGTGTAGGAACATATTATTAGGATTGCAAATTTGATTCTGAAAACTATTAGCCAAGGGCTTCAAGAAAAATATGGGTCAATTGATTTTTTGTGCTCCAAGAGCATATTTGTCATCATGTAAACCTATTGGTAGACATCACCTAAATCAACTTATACGTAGAGATCTAAAATTTTAGGGTTTTCTATTCTAATCATAGATGCATAGTTTTGATAGAAGAAAAGAACTTCCCTTTGCACACTTTGAGGTCATTTTTCTTTCTCCTTTTCATCTCAAATTATAGATCAATTTTCCTACTTTAATGGAATGATTGCATACATATAGTTCTTAGATTTATTTTTTCTTTTTCATCTAATAAATTGGTTCAATTTACATTTGCATTACATATCTAAGGTTAATGAACATTGAATGAAAGAGGACTCACTTCCATACTTCCCTAATATAATTTTAGTTTATTATTTACATCCCTTTATCCTATTTGGGATTTTCTAGTCTAACTTGAGTTATTCTAAGAGTTATGTTTTAAAGCCCCTCTTTCTCTCAAACTGAATGATTTAGGGCTAAAATATTTAAATAATAAATTCATCTCTTCTATTTTTCTCCTAAAATATATTGGCAAACCTAATGAACTCCCTCCTTTGAGTGATTTTGGAGTTGAATAGTTTATTTTGTGTATCTAGATCTACTTTTTATGATCTTTATTACATTGATATTCTTTAGATATAATTTTGTATTAGATAATTTTATATTCTCATTTTTTTATCTCCCTTTAAGAGCTTCATTCCATTATAAAGTCAAACCTATAATATTCATGTTAGAAGAATCTATAGAGTCATGGGAACTCTTGATTATGATTCTTTCTTTCCTTGGGCCTATGATGATTCCAACATTATCACCCGTGACTTTAATCCAACCATGGAAAATAAACCTTCTTACTCTTCCCATGGTGAAGATAAAGCCTCAATAGTTCCTCCTTCCCAAGTTGACAAGCTTACTCATGAATTTGATGAATTAGAAAATTGGCTTGTATAAAAGAATCAAAATCCCAATGGTGTTTCTAATATTGAAGATATTAAGAAACTTCTTAATCATGATGATAATAAAATTAATATTTTTCATGGCATATCTAATATTATTAATACTTATGCTAACCCTTTTACATAATGTGCTCAAGAGTTAGCATACAACCCCCCTTCCATAATCATTAAACCTTCCATTCCTAAAATTCTCACTCATGCACCATTTTTCATGATGACTTATTTACAAATCTCTAATCCACTAATTGTTGGTATTATTAAACCCACACTTCCCATGACTATTACTCCTAATTCCATACCCTCTTCATTTCCTTCATACAATTTTGTGCTTTGCACATATTTTAATCCTCTTCCCACTTCTTGCAATCTTCCACCCACATATTCTCATACTCCCCCCGCTTCACTTAATAACATTGCTAACACATCTAATGTTCCTATAAATACTATTACATATTCTAATCCCATGATTAGTATTGAGGGGAAAATGGAATCAATAAATTTATAAGGTAAACTAAATGAGGTAAATTTATTAATAAAATACTTTCACACTATGCCATTCAATACAAGAGAAAGAGGGGCTTTCGAACAAAACCCTCAATATAACTCAAGTTGTATTATCCAAACCCAAATAGGATGAAATGATTCCATTACTAAATCCAAGTTATACTAAGGAAGTATGCAAGAAAGTCCTCTTTCATGCAATGTTAATTAAATTTAAAATGTGAAATGTGAATGTAAATTAAACTAATTGATTAAATGAAAAGGATAAAATAGACCTAGGAGCAATATGTATGCAATAAACTAATTAAAATATGGAAATAGGTCTAGGATAAGAGATAAAAATAAGGGTGGACATATGACCTTTAAATATGTAAAGAAAAATACATTTTCACTTTGAAAACTATAGATCTAATATTGTGATTAGGAATTTGACTATAGATTTTTTATCAAACTAGAAAACCTAAAAGACTTTTAAAATCTTAGAATTCCATGTACAAGTCAATTTGGGTGACTTATATAGATAGGTTTATGGGATAACGAATATGTTCTTGGAGTATTAGAACAAAGTTGGCCACTATTTTTTTTAAATCTTGCGACTAATACTTTTTAGATTGAAATTTGTAGTTTTGATACTCTATTCTTGCACATAAGAAAAAATTATTATTGTTGGGGGAGGGGTTTAACTTGGTCAAGCCCATGTTTGAGAGTTAACCTTGAAAGGAAATGAAATGTAAAGCATGTAAGAAAGGAAGAAAAATATGAATATTCACCTCACTTGATGAAATCCTTATCAATAAGGATTTTGCAATGCTTGAATATTGGTGTTATAGAATCTTCAATTAAGGGTGTAGGAAATCTCCACAAATACAACATATTTATGAAAATAAAATCATGGATTCATGGATGTAAATTTGAACCAAAGAAGAAGAAGATGATGATCATGAATTACATGAGGTAGATCTCCTTCCTTGATGGACAACAAAATGATAGATCTTGAAGAGGAAATAATCACAAAGGATCCTTGAATCTTTAAAAACACCTTGAATGCTTGAATTATTTTTGAAATATGTTAGTTTGAGTGCTTGAAATTTCTTCTTGATGTCTAGTGGATATTTTTGGATTTGAAAATGAGGTTCCTAGGCTTTCTTTTATACTATTTTTTGGGATTAAAAATAAAGCAAGCCAATGCGGTTGCCCAATTTTTCAAAGTAAATCTATGAGAGAAAATTGGTCCCAGGAAAAAAAGAAACATAGCGAATATGTTGACATGTTCAACCTTAACTAGGGTTATCTTGAGAAGGGGTAACCTTGAGGTCTCCCAAACTACATGGATGGAACTGATAAAGAAGAAACAAAGTGGGAGAAAAGATAATTTCAGAAAAAATGCATCCATTGTTCATAAAATAAATAAGGAATGGAGATAAAAGATCTTAAATGATAGGTGCTTCCATTTTAAGACTATATATTTAGACAACTTTAACAAAAGTATGAACTACCTCATACTTATAATAAAATAGATAAAAATAAAGAGTTAATCTTATCAAGACCAAGGAGAAAAATAAACTACAAAGCCCCCAACATACTCAAGTCTTCATCATATCCAAAATTATAACAAGAGAAAAAAATGAGAGAGAAAAGCATACTCAACTCGTCCAATAAGGTTTGTGTCCCTTATTGTGAACTACATGAAAAGGTTTGTTGCAACAAAAGATGACATTGAATGATCTAGCAAGTGTGTGTGGCATGCTAGTAAACCCATTGTTTAGGGGGGAAATGGAAGAAATACGTTTCAAAATGTCAATTAGATAAGATAAATTCATTAACCAACCATTTTTGCACAAGTAATTCAATACAAGAGAAAGATGGCTTTCCAAACATAATTCTCAATATAATTCAAGTTAGATTAGCAAAACAAAAGGAGATAAAAGGATGCAAATGATAAAACCAAATTATATCAAGGAAGCACACAATAAATTTCTCTTTCATGTAATGTAAGTTTGAGAAATGATATGTAACTATAAATGTACAATTGAGCTAACTGATTTAATGAGAAGTGTAAGATAGGCCTATGAGCTAAATATAAGCAATCAATTCAAGTAAGATGTGAAAAATAACTAAGAAGGGGGGTGGGGGATGAATTAGTTATTGTCAGGTCAAGATGTACCAACTCAACTTTTAACAGTCTCAAACAACTTAATCAATCTTATAAAACATCTCAGTCCATTTAGCATATCATCAAAAATTTAACATTTTTTCATGTCCATGTTTTTTGACTAACAGTAAATAAACACCTATAAAAATAGCATGCATAAAGTAACATACACACAAATAAATAATATTTTGATAGCAATATTTAATGTGAAAACCCCATTTGGAAAAAAAATATCAAGTAACATGCTACCAATTTTACACTCTTTTGAAGTTAGCTCAGTTAAGAGCCAACCCTGTTAAAGGTTATAAAACACACTGTTAAATGTGACATTGTTAAACAATTTTATCACCTTTTTAGGAGTGACCTTGTTAGAGGACTTTGGATCATTTCATTAGAATGTCATCTTAATTAAAGGATTTATAAAATGACTGTTAGGTCAACCTTGATTAAAGTATTTTGATTGTAACAATGGTTAGAATGTAATAGAAGGTCTGATTTGTAAAACATACAACTCACTTTGCAAATTCATATCTCCATTTGCTCATATGTTGGTTCATTTTCTAGCCTCCATTATCATCTCCATCACTGATCTGCTTGGCATCCCTTCAAGAAATCATACTTCATCAAAATCTTCACACTTCTCCTTAGTTTCTCGACTCCTTACAACTCTCCTTAAGATCGCCAATCAACAATGAACCAACCTTAGAAAATGTTGCAATTACATATAGGAAACATACATTTCTAGGGGGGTGTGAATTAGAAGTTCAAACTTTAGCACTTAAAACCCTTTTATACCATTCATTAGATGCATGTAATAAACTAAAATGAAATGTAAAGCAAATGCATCAAAACATATAAGCATACACACACTTGACACCTTATATGATTACCCAAAAACCCTCCAAATGAGAAGGTAAAACTAGGGTGGGGATGACACCCACAATTCTTCACTACTGCAGCAATAAAGTGTCACTTGTTAAGGTTACAATAAGTTGACCATAAACATGATCTTCCCTATGAAAGGCCTGCCTTGTTAAAGGCTTACAAGAGACTATTAAATATCACCATGTTAAAGGATTTTAACACCCTATTAGAAGTGTGCCTAGTTAAAGGACTTTAGAACACTCACTTGGAATGTCACCCTGTTAAAAGATTTTACAATGATTGTTAAGTCAACCTTAGTCTAAAGGATTTCACTCTACTGATATAGTTGTTAGAAAATAACAGTAGAATGTTTGATCTGATGACTTACAACTTTAATTTGTTGGTTTCAGAGCACCATTCTGTCCTTCTTAATCCTTTATGATCTGATTTACCAATGTTGAGCCTTCGATCCTCTATTCTATAAATTGATTCTACAATTCTTTCACTCTACTAAGTCACCTTGAATACTTTCTAATCAATTCACCCCTTCTCTCCCTTCTACTCTTTGCTCGCATGCATACCTTCATACATACAGATACACACTAAATTATGGGGCTTCATCTTCCTTAAAAAGACTTTGGTGGCTTAGGGTTAGGTATGAATTTATAGCTGAGATTCATTCATTTCCCACTTAATCCCTTCTAATTTTTTGATTGGTTGCATGTTGATTGCATAAGGAATCCAAATAGAGTCATCTTTATCTTCAAAGCTTTGAGATTTATCCATAAGTCAACATAAAAATGGTTTATATAGTTGTTTGTGTTAGTGTAGTTTTTTATTTTTCCTATTTTGCTAGGTTTTTCCTACAGTTTTAATAATCTCGCTTAGGTTAATAAAGCATGTCTTATTAGGTGAATGGTTGTGAGGTGTCACCTTCCTACACGTGAGCATCCATTAGCTATCTTGGGAAGATACTCTGCTATCTTTAGTTCGATAGATGGTTGCTCCTCATTGGTTGGTGTTGCCACCTCTTCCCTCTTCCTAGCCTATATAAGCATGCTACCTGGCTTGTATTTGCATCTCTTATTTTTGCATCCTCTTAATGCTATTTTGCTTCCAGCATTTGCGTTACTCTCTTGGAGACTAACTCTATGATGCTATTTTGATTTTGTATCATTTGCATTCATAGTTTAGATATTTATTCTTTGCACTAGTTTTCTAGGTTATTAATCTTATCAGATTCTAACATGGTATTAGAGCTTTTCTATGTGCAAGAGTAGATTTTAGTTTCCTTATTTGAGAGATTCAGGGGGGGGCTAATAAACTTTATTGTAGTTTTTTGAAAAATGAAGTATGCTCTTCTCTTGCATCTTTGGATGATCTTGAGAATCAGAAAAGTTTTGACAAAAATGATTTTTCTCTAGGGTTTCAATCTCAAATCTAACAACTAACTTGCATATTTGGAGTTTTCAATCAGTTTTGCAGGTTCCAACATGCCATTGATGGACTTAGGAAGCTGATCTAGCATTTGCATGTCATATTCTGGTTGCTGAGGTCATTTTTTGATTTTTGGAGCCATTTTTTACTGTTAAAGGTGTCTAATTTACACTACAACAACATCTTCTATACATCAAAAAGAAAAACTCTTTTTGGGTTTTGTTCATAGCCCCAAAAAACCATCTGGGTATCTTTTAGATTTTGCATGCAAGCTGTATATTTTTCAGAATTGAGCATGCAAAGCTACAGCCATACCCCTCTCCGTTGGCAGTCGCAGATTTGAATGCAATTTTTCTTCAAATCAGGGGATCAACAAATTTTTGGAGCACTTTCAGCCCAAACGGACATCACCATTGGCAGTCACAGATTTGAATGCAGTTTTCAAATGTCTCGTTCTTGCTCATACAGACTCCGATTTTGATGATTCTTATTATGAACTTGGCTATTTTTTTGTGCTCTATCCACTAGTGGAGTTGTTTTTTGATTTTCATGCATGAATTTTTTAAAAATTGCAGATTCTCAACCATGACTGTGCACAGTTCTCATTTTGGAAACTTCAGAGGATCATAACTTTCTCATACGACCTCGTATCAAGGAGATTCTTTTTTTGAAAATGCATGATTTTTTGAGTAGATCACAGTGGTGCTATTTGTTTCCTTGATTATTCTACCCAAGTTTCACTTTTAGCATATGCTCTTCATGAGGGTTTGTAATGAATTGAAATCAAGACCACTAAGTATTTCTTTCTAGTGGTAGTTGTAAACACACTAAAATAAAGTGTCAAATCATATTTCTTTGGGGGGGTTCTTTGATTGAGTAAAAAAGGGGGGGGGGGGGCATTATTGTGCTTGGGTTCTTTTCTTTTTAGCATTTCTTCATCATGGATCAAACAAATATGCCCATCCTAACTCCATACAATTACTTTGAGTGGAAATCACACATGAAAATTCACTTTAGGAAAACTAGATTAAATAGGATAACTATGGGACTTGAAACTGAACCTGCTAAAGATGAAGACAAGCCTAAGTGGTTTAACAAATGTAATGAGGCATATGGAACATTGTGTTTGTTTGTTTCTCCTGACTTGCTATTTCACATTGAGTCTTTGGATACACCAAATGAAGTATGGAAAAAGCTAGAAACACTATTTGGCACACAAGATTCAATGAGGGGTCATATGTTGGAAAATGAATTAATTAGTTTGAGTCCAGGCAATTTCAACACAATCCAAGATTTCTTCATCAAATTGAAATCACTAAGGCTGCAGTTAAAACAATGTGGAATTGAAAAGAAAGATGAACAATTGATTCTTAGTATTCTCTCTAAGCTAAGTTCAGAATATTCTGTATTTGTCTCTACCTTCTATGCTACTAAGGGTGCACTTGGTACTCAATTCACCATGCCATCTTTAGATGATTTTGTTGTCAATCTCACTCAAGAACAGGACAAGCTAATCCAGATGGGCACTCTTAAGTCCTCTAAGTCACATGCCTTGGCTTCCAACCAAGGCACAAAAGAAAAAAAAGGACAAAGTAGTAACAAAAATAGTAAGGAAAAGAAACAAAAGAATAGCAAGGAGAAGAAGGATCAGATACCAGTTGCTTCAAACGCAATTATTGATACACCATCTTCCAAGGGCGATAAGCTTAAGAAAGAAAAGGTCAAATGTGCCTATTGTAAAAGACCTGGTCATGATGAACATAAATGTTTGCAGAAACAACTTGATCACTTGAAATACATTCTTGAGAAGAATAATATCAGTGTTCCTGAGTCTATTAAACAAAGTTCTAATGAAGGGTCTAACAAAGAAAAAGAAAATAGCAAGGGGAAAGGAAAGGGCAAGGCTCTTTTTGCAGTTGCTTCCTCACCATCCACTTGGGTTCTTGATTCGGGTACTTCACACCACATGGCTTCATCTAAGGAAGAAATTGTATCCTTGGAGCCATGTACTATGCCTTCTATGTTGATGGGTGATAACACTCCTGTTGAGGTGTGTGGGAGAGGATCTATTGATGTGGGGGATGGGACATTCTATGATGTTCCTTGTGTACCCTCATTGTCAACTAATCTCCTATCGATATACTAGATCACTCACACAAGTTTAGGCAAGCAGGTTGAGTTCACTCCTAATTCAGTGGAGATACGTGAGTTGCACAATGATTCTACAGTTGTAGTTGGGAGAGCAGATCATCAGTCATGACTCTATATGTTTTCTCACTTTGTTCCTGATCCTCCTTTGACTATTTCACTCACTCACTCTAATGACGTGAGCAGATTATGGCATGAGCAGTTTGGCCATCTTAACTTCCACTACTTGCATCAGCTTAACCATCAGAGCATGGTCACAGGGTTGCCTTCTACTTTGACATTGGAGTCACTTGGAATACATGATAGATCTTCTAATGGGTCAGATTCACTTGAGCAGTCTTCTACCTCCACTTTTGATGCAGAGAGTGATTCAAAAGACTCACCTCCTTCCTCTCCTAGTCATCATTCACAAGTTGATGATTCTCCTCTAGATTCTCCATCTTCTGGTCCACTTTGGGCTAGACAAACCTTGCAGTTTGCAGGTGATTGGGTTGGGGATCCATCAGACACCAAGCAGACTCATTCACAATTCTAGGATGCTCTACATATCTTCATTGCTACTGCCTCAAATCCATAGTCCTTTCATGAGGCTTTTGGTATTTCTGAGTAGGATACAACTATGCGGGAAGAGTATAGTTCCTTGATGAGGAACCACACTTGGGATCTTGTCCCTTTTTCTAAGGGAAGAAAAATTGTTCGATGTAAGTGGATCTACCAGACAAAATTTGCAAGCTTTACTAGGGGTATGGGATGCTTCATCTTTTGGGGGGGCTGCTTCCTCTCACTTGGAGTCCTAATTTTCTTTGGGGAGTCTCTTTTCTCTCTCTTTTGGGGGAATTTTATGTACATGGGTACCTCATCAGGCTTGACTTTCCGGCACCCATTTCTACATCCACCTAAGCTTCGCTTATGGGGGGGTGTTAGTGTAGTTTTTTATTTTTCCTACACTTTTAATAATCTCGCTTAGGTTAATAAAGCATGTCTTATTAGGTGAATGGTTGTGAGGTGTCACCTTCCTACATGTGAGCATCCATTAGCTATCTTGGGAAGATACTTTGCTATCTTTAGTCCGATAGATGGTTGCTCCTCATTGGTTGGTGTTGCCACCTCCTCCCTCTTCCTAGCCTATATAAGCAGGCTACTTGGCTTGTATTTGCATCTCTTGTTTTTGCATCCTCTTAATGTTGTTTTTCTTCCAGCATTTGCATTACTCTCTTGGAGACTAACTCTATGATGCTATTTTGATTTTGTATCATTTGCATTCATAGTTTAGATATTTATTCTTTGCACTAGTTTTCTGGGTTATTAATCTTATCAGATTCTAATAGTTTGTGCCATCACAAACAACTAGATTTGATCTGTGTTACTTAGCACTTGATAATACTAATGCTTGACACATATTGTAGTTTTTTTTTTGGCTCAGCACTTGATTTTCTCATTATCAACTACTTGCTCAGTAATTGAATCACTTGGCATTGTCTATCTGCTTAGCACTTGAGTGACTCATCACATAAGTGACTCGACACTTATTTCAACTCCGCATCTATCCATATTATACTTGGCATGTATTACTAGCTCAACATGAATTTAGTAAATATCTTAAGTATGTTGACACTCAATTATCAAAACCAATCTGAGATCAACATAAAACTGCTATTTTTCCTCCTTAAATAGGAAGTTTTGATCTTTTTTCGCTTAAACATCACTGTAGATCTTAAGATTAGGTCAGATTCATTGAGTCCTTTAATCATTTTGTTCTCCTCCTTTCTTGATACTTCTAGAAACTTTTGATCTAATCCTTTCCTTTGATCACATAAAAAACTCTCTCTGTGCATTAAATACTCCATATCATTAATCCTTAACATCGACATGCTTTGACTAATCAAAAAATTCAACTATGTCAGCCTCAAACTCAATTATTTTACAAACTATAAATTTTTCTTTCACTTGACAATCACAAAGTTCTTTTGCTTGGTCATTACTATGTAGCCTGGCATTCACTGGCTCACTTGGTCATTACTACAATTAGTCCCTCCTAACCTTACTTTTTCAACTTTCTTAGAAATAACTATCACTTGGCTTAAATTACTTGTTATGCTTCTACTTAAGTTCCTTAATCTTTTGTTCTAGCTCCTTC
Source organism: Cupressus sempervirens (assembly GCA_028749045.1). Taxonomy (NCBI): domain Eukaryota; kingdom Viridiplantae; phylum Streptophyta; class Pinopsida; order Cupressales; family Cupressaceae; genus Cupressus; species Cupressus sempervirens. Next base: position 1,059,228,552 of record CM053787.1, on the reverse strand, counting down.
ATTGACCGACCAATACTGATACTCAGTCATGCTTAGAGTTTAACTCAAATCTTTTCATTTCACTTATACATCAATTTCATTTATCTTATTCACTTCATGTAATGATTAAATAACACATTATCTTGTCAATGAGTAATTTATCAAGTTCCCATTGTAATTGCATGATACTTAACTTCACATCACTCATCAACATCCCTAGCTCACCTTGCTATCAATTCTTTTCAAATCCTCTTCATCAATCAATAGATATGACACTCTACATTTTTAGTAAATGTCTCTCCAGTGGTTAGACAATTTCTTACTAGTAGGTTTGACATCAATGACAACATAACAATTTTTCCAATTGTAGTTTCCAATAGAAAAATAGGTCTAGACTAAAATGTGAAATGAATGATAAATTATTCACCTTGAAATTTGTAAAGGAATTTGAATTTGTTTCTCTAAAAATTGTAGATTTGAGACTATGAGGGAACTTCTAACTGTAGATTCACAATTACAACAAAATACCTAGAAAGCACTATTTTTCTCAGAGCTCTAGGAACATGTTAACTTGGTCCCTTATGTTTTGGATGCTTTGCCATGAATTCATTGTGTTCCTAGGATGTAGTGCCAAATTTGACCCAACTTTTTTGGAAATGATTATGTGAATGTTTTTCAAATCTGTGGTCAAAATCCTAATAGCCTACTCCTACACACAAAAAAACTTTATTTTTTGTGTGTGGATGAGGCCTTGGAAAAGCCCTAGATTGAGGAATCTATTGATATATGATTGAAAAGATCATTTGAGTTGAAAGATTGTTGAAATAAGACTATGTGTTTTCAATCATTATTTTGTCACTGATGTCAAACCTACTACATGTTGGTAAGATAATTGCTTATATATTTCAAGCACTATCACTTAGTTGATTGATGAGGAGGATTTGATCAACAAGATATAAAAAAAGTACCTAGAGAAAGGTTGAGTTATGATTATGTATTGAAGTGCGAGAATTAGTTAAGATAGTGATAACATAATGTATCGATGATCTACTTGAGGTTACAAAATGATTGGCTGCACTTAGAAAGATCAAAAGAATAAGGTTGAACAAGGTTCATTTGCTAAGCTTGACCAAGTTGATAGAAGGTGTCGAGCAAAGTTAGTACAAGCCAAACAAAAAATCAGTTGGAGCTGAGTAAACTAGTGGATGCCGAGCAAGATAGTAGATTTTGAGTGATTTTTAGTTGATGTTGAGCACCAGTATATAAAATCTAGTTGATGCCAAGTGATTTTACAATAGATGTCAAGTAACACAGTATGTGTCGAGAATCAGTAAATTGATAATGACAAGCTACTGCATTATGAAAAAGATCAAAGATTTGCCAATTAAAAGCCAATAAGTTTATTTTCTTGGAACTTGTAAATTAGGAGGAAGATAAGATTGATGAGCTAGAGGCACAGAATCTTATGTAAACAGTTTTGGAGGTGAATTCAAATGGATTCTAGGAGAAGTTTCTAGAGAATACAAGATATGGGGTAGATACATTGTATCTTACCTAATCCATCAAAAACCTTAATTTTTGAGATGGATAGTGATTGGGAAAAGAGTTCTAATTTCCTATATGTAGGGATGTTTGGTCATGAAGCAAAGAGGTTGGCGAGTCTTAGATGCAAAAATCTAACAAGGAGAAGGAAGAGGGTTTCCTTCATCAAGTGATCCAAGAGAAGAAGTCTGCAATGGTGAACTAAGCAAGAAGGCTTAAAGAGGATGAATGCTTGAAGGGTTAACAAGTTGTCAAAGCTACAAAGATTGGAAGCCAAGTAGAGTTGAGGACTTCAAATAGTGATTTGTAAGTTGTATCAAATCAAAGATCTACTGTTACTTTCTAACAATCGTATCAAATTAGTGTAAATCCTTTGGAGAAAGGTTGACTTAACAATCATTGGAAAATCCTTTCACAGGGTGGCATTCCAAGTGAATGGCATAAATTCCTCTAACAAGGCTCACTTTTAACAAGGTGATTGAAATCCCTTAATCGGGTCACATTTGACAATGTGTGTTGTAACCTTTAACAACGTTGGCCTTTAACAGGGCATCACTTCAGAAGAGTAAAAAAGGAGTAGCATGTTACTGGTGGTTTTTCCCAAATGGGTTTCCACTTTAAATCATTATGTTAATTGTACTGATGGATGTGTTATGCTTTATGATTTAAACTTCTACATGTTAATGTTTCAGTAACATATCAATTTTGGTTATAACACAATGAATGCATGCATGGTTAAGAATGTTATATGGGTTCACTGAATTGTGAAAAGTTTTATTTGTACATCTAGACCTTGAATAATTGATTCACCCCCCCTCTCAGTTATTCTAAAGAATTACAATAATTGGTATCAGACTGTAGTTGCTTAAGAGGATTAGTTTTAAGGTACTAAAAGTATAAAGATCAAGATGTCAAAAAGAGAGGTGCCCAAGTTAAACAAAAATAACTTTTCTACATGGAAAAGTTTGATGAAGCTACACCTTGGAGGACTTGGAGATTATGGACAAACTTGAATTTTAGTAGCACATGTTGATCTAGAAAGAGCCCTAACTACTGAATATTTGAAGAAAAAGAAAGAGCACAATTAGGCTATGTAGGAGATTGCCTCTGCCCTAAGCTATGCTAAGTTTGATGATATCAAAGATCTTAAAAGTGCAAAGCAGATGTGGGATGCCCTAGACACCATCTATGGAGGAGACAAAAATGTTCAAAGAGCCTCAAAGGTAAGTTTGATGACATGAGAATGGAAGAAGGTGAAAAAATTGCTCAATATGTTGCTAGAATAAAAGAGTTGTTAGTGCAATAAAAGGTGCAACTGGTGAAATAGATGATGATACTGTGCTAAGTAAAGTCTTGAGAACATTGTTTCCTATGTATGCCATTAGAGTGTCTTCAATCCAAGAGCTAAGATGTATGCTAGGAAATGATCTAACCGTTGAAGGTTTGGTAGGAAGATTCACTAATTTTGAGTTATCTAATTTTGACAACTACAGACCAAAAATTATTGAATTAGCTTTCAAAGCAAAATTGTTACTAAAAGATTCTAAGGAGGTAAAGCCAAAGAAGAGGAAAAGAAAGAAAAAGTATGCATCCAATTACAGTAGTATAGATGAGGAATACATTGAACAATTGGAAGCATTGTTGGCCAGAAGATTTCACAAAGGAAAAGGTAAATTCAAAGGTAAGCTGCCTATCATTTTTTTTTATTGCAATGAAGTTGGTCATATTGTAGCAAGACATACACAGAAGAATAATTTTAGAGAAGGGAACAAGCGCAAAAATAGAAGAGAAGATGATGGAAGAGACTACAGAGACAAAGACAAGAAGTCGTGCTACATTGCTAATGAACATGACTTTGATGAAAATGATGATGAAGTGGTATATGTTGCAATGAAGGATGAATCAGATGAGGATGAGGTTACTACACTTATGACTTGTGTGAACAAGAATGACAAATGGATCATTGATAGTGGGTGCTCACATCACATGACTGGAGACAAAAGTAAGTTCATTACCTTAACCTTTTATGATGGAAATAGTGTAAGATTTGGTAATGATGCACCATGTTTGATAAAAGGAAAAGGATCCATCAAACTCACAGATAAGATTTCATGTGATAATTCTTATTATGTTGAAGGATTGAATTATAACTTGTTAAGTGTTTCACAATTGAATAATTTGGGGTGCAAAGTTGAGTTTGAGAACAAATCAACCAAGATATATGACACAAATGGAAATCTGATTGGAAAAGGTGATCAAACTAGGAGTAATATGTTCTATTTGGATATAGAAGATGCTACTTGTCTTATTACAAAATTTGATGATGTACCGCTTTGGCACAAGAGATTATGTCATGTTAACTTTGATAATCTGATTAGTATCAGCAACATGAAAAGAGTTAGAGGTTTTCCTAAGTTGAAGAAACCAAAAAATATAATGTGCAAACAATGTTAGCTAGGCAAGATGACAAAGTCAAGTTTTAAAAGTAAAGCTTATACCTCTAAGGAAATACTTAAAATTCTTCATACTGACTTGTGTGGACCTATTGAGGTGCAAAGCTACAAAGGAGATAAGTATATAATGTTGTTTGTTGATGATTACTCTAGGATGATGACAATCATGTTTCTAAAATAAAAAACAGATGCTTTTCAAATGTTTAAATGGTACTTAGCAAGAGTTGAGAAAGAAATAGGTAAGAGCTTGAAATTCTTGAGATTAGACAAAGGAGGTGAATTCACTTCACATGAGTTTGAGATTTTTTGCAATGAAAGAGGAACAAAGAGATAAACATCAGAACCTAGGACCCCTCCACAAAATGGAATTTCTGAAAGAAGAAAGAGGTTTGTAATGGACTATGCTAGAATGCTCATGATGGAGAAAAATGTTGCTCTAAGATACTGGAGAGAACATGTAAGCACTGTTGTATACACCTTGAACCATGTTCAAGTAAAGAAAGGTACTCACTCAACACATTTTGAACTATGGTATGGTCATCCACCCAATGTGAAATATTTTAAGGTATTTGGAAGAAAATGTTATATTCTTAAAGTTGTTAGGAGTGGAAAGTTTGATGCAAAGAGAAAAGAAGGTATATTCCTTGGTTACTCCACAAGAAGTAAAGCTTACTAGTGTTTAATTACTAACATTAAAAAAAAAATGTGGAAAGTGCAAATGTGAATTTTGATGAGTGTACAAAAGCACATGAAGCTGAACCTACAAAAGAACTAGAAGATTACAAGACATTTGTATACTATTATGAAGGAATGCCTACTGAAGAAGATGTTAGAAATCATGTAGCAAGTCAATAGTAAGTTTCAACAATTGCTGAGTCACTTTCTGTGAATGTCGAGTTGCATTCAGATGTCAAGTTGCAAAATGAGGAGAATGCACAATTTGACTCTAAGATTAGCATACATGAAAGAGATGTTGAAACACTTGAAAGAGATGCACATAGTGATACTGAAGCTGAGAGACAGAATGCAGCCACAAGAACTAAGCCTAGACTATCCAAATATGTCAAGAGACACCATTTTTTTAGATCAAATCATTGGAGACAAAGATGCAAGGCTAATGACAAGAAATAGGTTAAGAAGTGAATTATGTTTGTTAAGCATGAAGGAACCTAAGATAGTGAGAGATGCATTGGAAGATGATGATTGGTACAAGGCTATGGAAGAGGAAATTCAATAGATAGAAAAGAACAAGACTTGGAGCCTAGTTCCTAGACCAGAAGACAAGAATGTGATTGGCACAAAATGAGTATTTAGGAACAAGCTAGATGAGAATAGTGAAGTGACAAGAAACAAAGCAAGACTAGTCTGTAAAGGGTATGCACAAGAAGAAAGAATTAACTATGGTGAAACATTTTCCCCTGTTGCAAGAATGGAAGGAGTAAGAATTCTACTTGCTTAAGCTACAAATAAAGGATTCAAAGTTTATCAGATGGATGTTAAGTCTGCATTTCTGAATGGCATATTAGAAGAAGAGGTCTACATTGAATATCCAGAAGGATTTGTGGATAAAAAAATAAGAGCATGGTATGTAAACTGCACAAAGCCCTATATGGATTGAAACAAGCACCAAAAGCATGGTACGAGAGACTTCATACTTATCTTGTTAAGATTGGATTTGAAAGGATAGATGATAACAACAATTTGTACATGAAGATAGATAAAGAAAATGGTATACTATTATCTGAAGTATTTGTTGATGATATAATATTTGGAGGACAAGATGCTTTGTGTAAAGATTTTTCAAATCAGATGAAGCAAGAGTTTGAAATGTGAATGTTTTGTGAGATCAAATTCTTTGTTGGATTACAAGTCTATCAAATGAAATATGGTGTATATATCATTCAATCAAAATATGTTAAGGAGATATTGAAGATATTTGGACTTGAGGATTCAAAACCAATAACTACACCTATGGTAACATCACTCAAGCTATCAAAGAATGATGATTTAGTTGAGGTCAATCAAACATTATACAGATCCATGATTGAAAAATTGCAATATGTAGTACATAGTAGACCTGATATTGCATTAGCTAGGGGGATAATTGCTAGATTTTCTGCTAATCCTAGAGAGAATCACTTGATGGCCATGAAAAGGATAATGAGATATTTGAAAGGAACAGAAGAGTATGGTTTATACTATAAGAAGAATGAAAAGTTTGAACTAAAAGCCTACACTAATATTGATTGGGTTGGAAATATTGATGACAGAAAGAGCACTAGTGGAGGAGGGTAGAAGACTTGTTACATGGACAAGCAAGAAATAGAGTTGTACTTCCCAATCTATTGCTAAAGCAGAGTATGTTGATGCTACTATAAATTGCACAAACATTGTATGGATCAAATAGTTACTAAAGGGAATGAAGGAAGAGATCACTGAACCATTGACACTTTATTGTGTTAATACAAGTGCTATAAATATATCAAAGAATCCTATAATGCATACAAAGACAAAACACATTGTATTAAAGTATCATTATGTAAGGGAATTGGTTCAAGACAAAGAGGTGAAGATGGAATATATCAACACAAAGGAGAAAATTGCTGATATCTTCACCAAAGCATTACCTAAGGATGCTTATGAGTATTTGAGAGGTAAATTAGGGGCGATACCCCTATCAAAGGCTATGTAAAAGACAAAGGGAGTACCCTGCATCAAACAAGCTGACATTCATTTCATACAAATTGATGCAGTGGGTCTTACTTTAGGAAATTGCCTAAAGTAATTACATAGTTGGAATTACAAATTAGTCACAAGCAAGGTGACAAAGGGAGAAAGTTGAAGAGCTTGCAAAAGCCTATGTTTGCATATACAAAAGATGTCAAGTGTTGAGTATTCATCTTTGGCATTGTTGTCAAAGAGGGAGAAAGAAAGAAAATCAATCAAGTGCATAGTGCATACTGATCAAGAGGGAATGATCAAAGCAAAAAATTAAGGGAGAAAATACATAGATTATACATTGAACTGATCAATGCAAAAGAGAATTCAATGAAGTGAGAGTACATCATTAGAAGATTAGAAGACTAAAAGAAATAAAGAGGGAGGAAGAAGAAATAAAGTGGGAGATATTCTAACATTCTATCGATCCATGGAAGAAGAGAATGCTATATTTTGTAACCTAAGAGGGAGTTGCTGATAGAGGGAGAAGTGTTATTCACAAGTTATTCACAAGCTTTCTTTTTGGTATTACCTTACTGTTTTAACCTAGTTAGTTTGATGGAACAAGATGTTTATTATTTTTGGTTGATTAGTTTGGTTTGCCATCAATGCCAAAGAGGGATATTGTTGATATATTATTGAAAAGATCATTTGAGTAGAAAGATTGTTGAAAGAAGACTATGTTTTTTCAATCATTGTATCACTGATGTTTTTAGTGGTGAACTAAGCAAGAAGGCTTAAAGAGGATGAATTCTTGAAGGGTGAACAAGCTATCAAAGCTACAAAGATTGGGAGCCAAGCAGATTTCAGCACTAGATAGTGATCTGTAATATGCAAGTAAGGTTTTAAGTTGTATCAGATCAAAGCTCTACTATTACTTTCTAATAAGTGTATCAGATTAGGGTAAATCCTTTGGAGAAAGGTTGACTTAACAGTCATTGGAAAATCCTTTAACATGGTGGCATTCCAAGTGAATGGCATAAAGTCCTCTAACAAGGCTCACTTTTAATAGGGTGATTGAAATCCCTTAACCAGGTCACATTTGACAGTGTGTGTTGTAACCTTTAACAAGGTTGGTCTTTAATAGGGCATCACTTCAGAAGAGTAAAAAAGGAGTAGCATGTTACTGGTGGTTTTTCCCAAATTGGGTTTCCATGTTAAATCATTGTGTTAACTATATTGATGGATGTGTTATGTTTTATGCTTTAAACTTCTACATGTTAATGTTTTAGTAACATATCAGTTTGGTTATCACACAATGAATGCATGCATGGTTAAGAATGTTATATAGGTTCACTAAATTGTGAAAAGTTTTATTTGTACATTTGGACCTTGAATAATTGATTCACCCCCCACCCCTCTCAGTTATTCTAAAGAATTACAAAAAAATCAACCTTGAAATTTAAATGAAAATATGTAAAATAAAGAAAGACAAGTGTAATTATTCACCTTGCTTGTAGAAACCCTTATCAATAAGGATTTTCAATTCTTGTATGTTGAAGATGTTGAATTTTCCAAGAATGATGTTGGAAATCTCAACAAATGCAATGGATCTACCAAAACTACATCATAGATCCATTGATGTAAATATGCATCAATGAAGGAGATAATGGATTCTTCAATGAAGATTATCTCCCTTTATATCCAACAAAATGTTAGATCTTGAAGAGGAAATTCTCACAAATGACCCTTGAATCTTTGAATGTCTTGAATTCTTGATAGAAATATTCTTTCTTGAATGCTTGGATACTTATTGATATATCACGATTTATTGAAGATAGAGTGATGTAAAAAAGGTATGCTTGGGCTTCCTACTATACTAATTTTTGGGATAAAAAATAGAGCAAGTCGATAGGATTGCCCCATTATTAAAATTAACACTTCAGGATCAAGTTGGCCCTAAGATTTAAAATCCATAGGGAGCGGGTTGACAGGGTGGAACATCTTCCTAAAATAGGTTAAATTGGTAGAACATGTTCCAAAATATGATTAACTAGGTCAAACTATTCTAGAGTTAACCCTAAGATCTTAGAAACTGCATTGGTGAAATTTGAAGATATGGTACAAAACATGAGAAAGAGGTAATTGAGTACAAGTCCATCCATGGTCCATAAGGTCACTAAAGGATGTGCGATGAAAGGTCTTAAACAATATGTATTTGCATTTTAATATGTTTCATTTATCCCCCACTTTAGTGGGAGTATGAGCTACCTCATACTAATGATAAATTAGATCAAAAGGAAGAGTTGATCTGATCATGACTAAGGAGACAAAGAAACTATCAATCCCCAAAAATACTTGAGTTTCCATCATAACCAAAATCATAATAACAGAGACTTCACCAAAAATAAAGAGAGAGGGGGGAAGGAGGGGTGTGATCAACTCACCTAATAAGGTTTGTGTTTTTTTATGAACCACACCAAAGGTGTAATGTCCCTTGTCCTATCTTGCTTATTTGATGCTTCAAATCTATAAAACTTGTTAGTAGATGGAAAAGATAATATAAACATATATGACTATAAAACAATTATTAAAAATTAACAAGATGAATATTATTAAATCATCTTTGTACTAATTCCCATACTAAACCCACCCTATCCTTCTAAGGAGGCTCTACTCAGATTTACCCTCTAATGAGAATAACTCTTAGTTAGGAAACCATCATGTTAAGAGCACCTTCTAAGGCATCATGGATCTCTATTAATGATTGAACTCATTAACAATACATACTTGGTAGAGATCCCATCTCTAAGCAAGCCTCTTGTCTCTAATACATGCATATGATAAACCAGTACAATATATATTGTCTCTAAGTGATTCTCTAAAAATCTCTCTTTGGGTTCCAATTTAGAATCCTGACATTCAATCAAGAATGTCCTCTAATCTTTGAGTTCTCTTAAAAGGAACTCAAAATTCTAATGAATTCCTTCTACCAATTTCTTACTTGATCTCTATGATAACTATAAAGTTCTCATTTGAATCCTTGATCTTGATAATTTTATCTACCAAATGATTCATATTTATTTATGAAATAAACATATCAAATGAACACACCTCTGGTTCCCTTTAGTTTTTAATTTTATAATCCTTCATAGAATATATATTACTTCAATTCCCAACATTCAATATATATAAGTTTAGTTTCTTTACTTTCTCTACTCTAATGGGTTTGTAGATCAACTCTCTTAGGTATAATTGTTTTTTAATCCTCCCATATTTTATTTATCCTTTTCAAAGAGTTACAAACCTTCATAATCAAAATCCTTTTGAAAAGTCACAACACTTCATAATCACAATACTACCAAAAAGTTACAAAACTTCATAATCACAACACTATCTAAAAATCACAATCTTTCATTATCAAAATCCTTTTGAAAAGTCACAATTCTTCATAGTTAAAATATTTTTGAAGAATCACAACCATTCATAATTATAACCCTTTCAAAGAATCACATCCTTTCATCATTGAAAATATTTGAAAAAAAGTCACTTGTTTTCTTCTCATTCCTCTTCTAATAATCCTTCTTTAACTCTTCTCTTCTTCTCTTCATCCTTACTCTTTAAAATTAACTCTCCTCCCTTTTAAACCTTAATTTTAAAGAGTCATATCTTTTTATTACATATCTTGACTTTTTTAGATTTAATTAATTTATATTATTTTATTTATTTACTTATCTATTTTATATTTATTATCATTTATTATTAAATCTTATTTAGAAAGATAAAATACTTTCTATAATATTCCCTTGTATTTAATTTTATTTATTTATTTATTCATTGTAAATTTGTATTATTTGACTATTTTAAATATTATACTAAATATTATTTTATTGATATAATATTATATGTAATATTTATTTCTTATTTCGATACTTGAATATAAATATATTATCATTACTTATTTATTAAAATTAAATTTTAAAATAGGGGCATGACAAAAGGTCGGATTGAATAGTCTAGAAGATTTTTGTACCCAGTGGTCAATGCCATGAAAATAAAAATTGGTAGTATTGAATGGTCTAGTGGGTTTGTGTGTCTGGTAGTCAATCATAAAACTTTGTACCTTGTGGAGGATGTACACTCCTATTATATAGTACTCCTATACCATTAGAATGTTTTTTCTATGTTCTAGGTTAGGTCAAATTGTCTATCAGTGTATGTGGCATGATAGTCAACCAATCCAAGACATGTAAAGAAGGAAGAGTAACTAGCCCTGGTGATTTGTGTTATGATAGTGTACTCTATATGTTGCACTTGAAATTTAAAAAATATGAAAAATAAGTGGACCATGTATGTGTCATCCCCTACCCACCCCTCAAGATGAAAAACTAAGTTCTTATTTTAGTTTCTTAAGGAAGTGGTGAAGAGGGATAAAGAGATTTCAACATCAAGATAGTATCCATAAGAAACACCCAATCTAAACCAAATAGGTCACAACTCCTATGAGGTCATGAAAGGGAAGACTACAATGCAACACTATGCAAGGAGTGGAAAAGGAAATCCTTGCAAATGATAATATACTATTGTAAGGCTCCAAGGTAAGTAATCTATCTACCAAGGAGACTCGATTGCAAATGATATAAGATCGAATGTCACACAATAGAAAAATAACACACAACCAAAGGAAATGGTGGATCCTTGAGAGAATGAGAATTAAGTATATGATTCCCCTCCCCCCAAGTGTAGGAACAAGAAAAGAGAGGACCTATCATGCTACTCACAAAGTGGACCATGGATGACAATGAATTTCTAAGAGATAGGCAAATAATGTTACATGGCTTTGAGAAACATAATAGGGACTTAGATGTTATTTAAAGAAATAAAGATTAAAATAGACATCATCATAAGGAGATTTGTAAATAACCTCATTGTTAATGAGGTTTTGAATCTTTTAATGTAAAGCTTGAAAATCATTAGTAGAGTGATCATAATAGTGGTGATACATGCAAAGGGGGAGATTCATAAGTTTTTAACTATTTTTCTTTCTACATTTAGGTCTAGTAATCACCTTACCATGAAGAATCTTAGGGAAAAACATTTCTTGGTCAATAGGAGAAAATATGTTAGATGATTAAGGAGATGATGTGGACAAAGAATGAGATTCAACACTTTGTTGCACACATCCCAAATTATGATTGATAATGGTGTCAAAAGAATAATTAATGCCCCCATTTCCTAAGGGATATTAATTTTCTTCTTGTTTTTTACCAAATCCATTATGAGTGAATCCATGATAACAAGGACCATGACAACAATCCATATTACTAGGTTTGGTATATTCATCATGAGTGGATGCAGTGACAAAGTTATTAGAAAGAGTTGTTGTTTTAAATTTCATAAATGAAATAGTAGAAACCATGTACTCTCCAAGTACCAAATCTAAGGGACACTAATAATCTTTTGAAATGAAATTGGAAGATCATAGTTAATTCTTGATCTTGTCTCTCCTCAATATTTAGACAACTATTTGGGTTAGTATCTTCATGAAGAGTGTACATCACATTATTATAGATAAACTTTACTTTTTGATGCATAACATATAACCAAGGTCTACCCAAAAGAAGGTTGTAATTAAGAGGTATGGGCATGACATGAATGAGAGTATTCAAAATACTGGACCTACTTTGATAGGTAAAGTAGTGATACCTAAGTAATTCTTAGAAACATTAACAAAGCCACAAATAGGAACATTTTCAAGTTTGATATTTGAAAGATCAACTTTGATTTTCTTTGAGCATGTCTACGCTACATATATTAAACCCAAACTCACTATCAATTAAGGTTCTTTTAATGAGGTTACCATTGATAAGTACAAATACCATAAGAGTGTTATAAAGTTCTTGAATATCTTTATGAGGAAAATCATCATGATTAAACATAATTTACTTGGTGGGGCCATGGTAGCATTCATGCATTGTAAAAAGGAACTGAAGTTATCTCGATTAGGAGGTGGAGTTGGAAGAGTGACTGGTTTTTTTTCAAGGCTTCATGATATGTAGGAGATGTTTGAAGAAGTTCCTGAAAAGAAATATTGGTGGGGGTATGTTAGTCCCCATATAGACCTCATTTAAAATATTCAAAATAGGTCATCTCTTCTAGCCTACTTCAACTTATTGAACCTTCTTGTTAATTGAACATCATCAAACTAGTTCATCCTAGTTTAATTGGTTCAAAGAACTTCATATGGTTTCACAAGTTCAATGTTGCAGGTGGTATGATGATTTCAAAGTTTAGAAGACTCTTGGTGCAAATCAAACTACTCAAGTTCAAGGTCAAGTTCAAGTGCAGATTCTCTAATTCAGATTGAATGTTTTAGATTAGTTTGTGTAGATGCTTCAAGGGGCATCTAGGTTCAATTTACTCCAACAAGATTCAAAAGTCCAAAATTAAAAGTTGAAATCAAATGGTTCAAAATATAGGTTCAAAAGTGTGGGTGGTTCAATTTCATCTAAGTTCAAAGGTGGTTCAAAATAGTGCAATGCGGCTCTAAGAGGTTCATACTAGTTCCAATGAGTTTGATTATTCAAAGATGAAGTTTCAAGTTCATGACAGGTCTGATTAATAATATGAATAAGGAACCTAAAAGCTATGTAACATTTACTTATTAAAGAAGGGATTCTGAGGCAAACCATTCAACAAACTTACAGAATCTAGTAGTTCAAATGAGAGATAAATGAGTTCATCTTTGGTGCTCAACACTCACAAAATTGAAGATCTAAAATAAAATCTCTTATTCTATATCGAATAATCAAAGAAAAAACAAATAGAGCATAAACAACGAACAACAAAAATTAGAATAAAACTTTATTTTTTATTGAATGTGTATTCTGAAATTAAAGAGTACATTATATAAACAAAAACTAAAAAGTCTCAACCTTGTACTCTAATGAAAGAAATTAGAGTTAACTAAAATTTAAAAAATCCTAAACAATAACATGCAAAGAGATTGCATGATAATAATAGTTTTGCATATTGTTATTTTTTCACAATGCACACCCCATTTCTCCTAGAAATGGGGACACCCTAGTAGATTTTTTTTTTTCTCCCAAACCCCTAGTCCAAGGCCTAAGTCATTTTTGAAACTTTTCCTGGAGTTTGATTCAATCCCTAGTCCTCTGACTAAGAAACCTAGATGTCAGAATTGAGAGTTTGAGTGTTAAAGGGTGATTTTTTGCTAAAAGGCCCACTAGTGCACCTAGCGCACATGCGCACCTATCCAAGGTGTGCAACTGCATTATATGTGTAACTATGTGCTTTTCTCCTTTGGAAATGTGTACATGTGCAGTGCACACCTCCAAAGGGTGTGCACTATCTGGGGCCTATAAACTCTTGAGACCCCCCTCCCTTGCTCCTTGATCTCACATCTCCGCACCTTTGAAGGTACACAAAACCTGCAAGAACATATACACGCAATGGTTAAGACACTATAAAGGTGTGCACATGTGCACCTATCCAAGGTGCACATGTGTGCACCTTTCAAAATCAAAACCTAAGATACCAGAGGCAATGGTGCGCAAATGCACACCTTGCTAAGGTGTGCATTTGCGCACCATTGTTTAAACACTTAATAAATTTAAGACTAAGTAAGGGTGTGCATATGTGCACCCCATCAAGGTGTGCATGTGCACATACTTAGTAAAGTAAACTATTTAGTCCCCCTATTGCACATGCCTTTTGCAATGTGCGCAATAGCACACATGCGCATGAGCGCACCCCATCAAGGTGTGCCCATGTGTAGGTTCACAAATACACACAAAATGACCTTTTAAAGTTTATTAAGAAAACCTATCAAGGTGCACAAGGTGTGCTAAATTGCATACCTAGGCTATTAAGGGGGATTTAAGTGGTTTTTTTTAAGTTTGGGTGTTATAGGTTCGATTTTTTTTGGCATTTAAGGTTTTTCTAGTGTTTAATTTTCACCTCCCTAGAAATTATTTTCTATTTTGTGTAGGTAAAATGGCTTCCTCATCATCCTCACTTGCTAAAAATATTTCTTCGAAGCTCTTTGTCTTCAATTTTCAAGGTGCACCAAAGAAATCATGTTTTCAGGATAATCATTCGAAGGTCAGAGATACTAAGTTGGGACACATTGATTGGAATGCATTCCTTGTACTCTACAATAAGCCTAAGGAGAGGTCTCTGATGGTTTTGGCATGTATCAGATCAAGGTTGGTGAATGTTGCATCACATCTTACATCTGTGCAATCTTCTGAGCTCATTATGACTCTAGCCGAGAACTATGTGTCTGAAGAAAGAGTTATCAAAAGTGTCATAGGGGAGATAGTCCTAGACCTAAGATTGAGGAACATTGAGAAATTTGTCCATCTTCCTAGAGTTGATCAATATGTGAAGATAACCTATCATCAAGTAGAAAGATGGTATAGGGAGAATGACAAGAAGGCCACAAAGATCATATAATTGTCATTTTTATTGATAGAACATCGATGGGATGTAGAGTTGGAAAGGTAGAAATGACTAGGGGATATATGAAAGATGACATTAGATATGCCATTATACTTTTGAGAAGAATCATGGGTCTACCAGCAATAGGACATCTTGACATCTGGATGGTCCATTTCATAGAGACCATCAAAATAGCCAAAATGCCAATTGATTGGGCCACCATAGTGAGTGAAAACTTAGATGAACAACAGATAGGAGTTAAAGTTGGCCTCAAGTTTTACATGACATAATATTTGGTGTACTTATTGATGGAAAGGACAACTAACTATCTAGGATTGTACAAGAAGGGAAGCATGCAAGATGCCAATTCTTGGCCCTATACAGTATATCCTCAGTTGGTAAAGAAGAAGCTCTCATACTAGAGAAAATAATTCTAGATAGTGAATGATGCTTTCATATTTGTAATCATATAATTCATAGAGGGGGGTTATGCTAAGAGGATTTTAGTAGAGGCAGCAACAAGGATCACAGAGATTGGTGCCTATTACATCTAGTTTAACACATTCACTTACCTAAGGGTAGCTGGTAGGATGGTGAATCCAAACAAACTCCTAAGATATCCATCAATTAGGCTCATTTTCTTAGAGATTGCAAGACAACTCACATCTACATATGACAGAGTGATAAAATAACATAAGAAGACATGGGTATGTCCTATTGCTATAGGTGTATTTGAGGTAAAGCAGAAGCAAGATATCACATCTTTTGATTAAGATTAGGATCAATATCCCTTAGAATATTACAACTCCCCTCATACCTATTTTTATAATATTGGCAGAGATCAACATTTGGCAGGAAAGTGGTCTATGTACAAAGATGTCATTGAAGATAATTGGATGAATGCAATAGATGACTATGATATCCAAATAAGGGATTATTGTAGGATGACTCTATATTTGGCCAGGAGAGCCTTAAAGATAAAGGTCTCACTCAAGGTTGTTTAGCAAGACACTCAAGATGTCTTGGATCCCTTGTATAACCAAGACAAGATATATGATAGGTCGAAAAATGTAGATATAAACCATAGGCCTAGACACATAATTCAGTTGACAAAGGTTTGGATCAAGAAGCCTTTTAACCTTGACCTAGTTCCACAGACTATTACATTTCATGCCACAACATGCCCAGTATAGGGTAAAGGTGAAAAAGTTATAGCACCAACATTCCCTGCTCGATCTCTAGTTAGGCCAGAAAAGGTATATCAACATGATAGGGATGTTGGGTACTTTAGAGAAGATAAAGGTAAGAATAAGAGGAAAAGAGATTCCCCAAAGCAACCTGAGCCTGAAGCTGAAGAACCTCCAGATGAAGAGGTGACTCAAGCCCAAGATACTGCACAAGTGCCCCTACAAGAACACGAACAGGAGTAGGAAGCACAAGAAGTGTCATCACCTACATAAGAGGAAGAGGCCACTCCAACTGCTAAGAAGGCTAAGGTTGGACCTACTATGAAAAAGACACAAAGGGGGAGATTACAAAAGAAATTTATTCACATTCCTTTAGTTCCTGAAACCATCCCTAAGGCAGAAGATGAAGAAGATGAAGAAGATAGTCTCCCTTTGAGTCAGAGGACTTGTTTAGCTAGGGCTACAATAGAAGAAAGAAGAAGGAGATCAACCATAATGTTGCCATCCATTCTTAAGGAACCTATTTAGGTTACTATTTCTAAAGATGAGCAGTAGTAGTAAATTGAAGAATAGTAGGGGCAAGAAATAGATATCTTCAACATATTTGATTTCAATTTTATGCTCGTGGGAACTGAAATGGTGGATAATAAGATACAAGATACAACTACTAACCAACCTTTGGGAGAGGATTGGAACCAAATACCACCTCAACCACAAGGTTCTCTAGGTATATCACCACCACCATTTCAGCACTTATTTTTCTTGGACAAAGGTCTAGCCACTCCTCCTCCTCCTATCACTGAAGAACAAGAACAAGCAGTACATGGAAAAGAGTCAAAAAGGCCAGTTAATGAAGCATTAGAGGAGGGGAATATACATGAAGAACCTCAGGAAATTTCTTAGGATATAGAGGCAAGAACTATGGCTACAATGGATACAAAAACTCCCAATGTAGATCTCTCTCAGAAGGAGAAGACTCCAGAAAGGATTGATAAGGGAAAAGGGCTTGCAAGGTAAACTCCCTCTTTAGCCAAATACGTGTCTCCTATGGGCACTACACCAGCCTAGCTAAAGATGGAGGTTATGGTTAGACAAAAGAGGTAGCTGAACTTGAATGAAGAGGAGAGTATATGGATGAGCTAGTGGAAGCCATCAAGAAGCCTGAGCCACCTATGAGTGATGTGTGAACATTGGCTTCTATAATGAAGAACCAAGATCAGGACTTATTTTTGCATATTTCCATCCCTCCTCCACTTGCTGACATTGAGGATTTGACTCCTAGTGATTACCAAATCAAGGAGGTCCTATTAGGAAAGCCCAAGGTAGACACTACTAAAGTTTTGATCACTATAGGTGTGAAAGAGGTTTTTAAGCATGTGGATTGGTATGAATCAGGATTAGTAATGCTGAGGAAGAAAAATGAGCTTTTAAGAGGCTATATACATGAAGTTCTGGGCCCCATTGACATGGATAGTCCAAATATCACTCTTGTTATGTCATTAGAAAGGAGACATAAGGAAAGTATACAAATAGATTCATTTTTTGGCATATGTCAGAAATGGTGTGACAATTTTGAGGATAAAGGTGTACAAATTATACAGGCTAATTTGAACTTGTTACACCATGTTCAAACTAATGTGGATAAACTAGTATCCATAGTGGATCAAGATTTTGGGCTAATGGATGAGGTACATACCTAGGGAAAAGACCTTCAAGCACTTCAAACGATAAAGGGTCAAAGGTATCATACACTCATAGAGGTGTATACAATGGGTGAGATTGATAAAGTGGAAGATTCGATCAAAAAGATAGCTACCGAGAATAAGGTAATGGAAGGATTTCACGAAGATATTCAAAAGTTGAGAGATCAAACACAAGAGAAGATTTTGGAAGTTGAAAAGTATTACAGCGATACTTACCTTGATATTTTTGAAGATGATTCAAGGACTAAATTCATTCCATTACAATCAATGGTTCAACAGTTTTGAAAAACCTTTGAAGATGCTTCATCAGAAAAAAGATATCAGACAAGCATTCAGGACTGAAAAGGTTTTGTTGGAGTTGGACACTAAACTAGATGATTTTGTGGATATTTGTATGGAGATTTGTAACTAATGGAAGATAGTTAAAGATAATTATAAAGCATTGTATTCTCCAGAAGCTTCCCAAGTGATGAAGATTATAAATAAATTCAAGAGCAAGCATCCAGACATAGCTCTAGTATAAAGGGGAAGAAAACCTAGAAGCTAGAAATTCAATTTTGACACTTGGGGAAAATTTTGGATTTTTTGAACCTACCACCAAGGTGCAAAAGGTGCGCTATTCCATAGGTGCGTCAGCAATTTTGAAAAAGTGAAGTGCACTAATAGTTAACTGCCAATCCAAAATTTTGAGTTTTCCATGCACTAGAAATGCATTATAACACCAGTTCAACTTCCAAAAATGCCTAGAGAAGGTCAAGCTTCCATTTGTAGAGTTTCTAGTGACTCTCAGATCCTCTTACAACTTCCTTCTTCTTATTTATGTCTTCGTTCTTTGTTTTAAGACATGTAAAGGCTCATGCACCCATTAATTGATATAAACAAGGGTGGATTCCTACTTAGCACCATTTAGAGAGTTAGTTTGTACATAATTAAAAAAAAATTATTAGTTTAGAAGCATATGTTTGCACTAGGAGATCTCTCACTCTCAACACAAATTGAGAAGATAATTTCTTATAAATTCAGGAATATAACATGTATTCTAGGCTGTTATTTTGATGCAATAATATATGCTATCAGTGCTCTCATTCTAAGTGTAGGTATTCATGTCAGAGTGTGCTATTTTTTTGAATTCTTGTTCATGAATAATAATGGTGCCATTGGTTTTGTTGTGTTGACTTGATTGTTTGATCTTTCTATTGTTCCTACATAGCTTCTTGTCTCACATGAGTGCATTTTTTGTGGCCTTGCAATTCGATGAGAAGTGAAAAATCTTTCAATTTTTACTAAGTTTCCATCGACAATTGCATCAGTGGATTTGAGGAAGCGCTGCTCCTATTTTCATTGGTTTCCTACCCAATATTTTCTATGATTTAACTCAAAAATGTGTTATTACTATGGTTTATGTCCATTAGGAATTTCTCTTTCACGCTATTTGCTTTCATCTTTTGTTACCTTATCTTTGTTATTTGTTTTGCTAACACTTGGTTAAATTAAAAATTCATATAGTTGCAATGTTAGATTGCATTCATTATAAAAAAAATAGAAAATACCAAAAACATATCTCTTTTGTGGTTAATTTGAAACAACAAGTAGATTGAACATCTTATCCAAAATTGGTCAAAACTAGCAAAGGCCTCCCTCTAAACAAACGCATTTATCTCCAACTGAGCGGATTCTAGTAGATCACAAGATTTCCCAAAACCTTGGAGTTGATCCTATATTAGCTTTTCAAGAGAGGAATAAAAAAGGATTCCTATTGTTAAGTATCATACAAAATGACAGCTCAACACATACCATGTAAACTAATAATAATAATAAATGATGCCTATGAAGCTAACTACAACATGTAGTTTTATTAAGCATGAAATAATTAAAACAATCTAAATTAAAATAACATGTAGTAGAATTGAAACCTATGGTGGAATTAATACATTGTGAATGCATTGAAATGCATCACCAGTGCATGCACATGCAGCGGAATGGTGCAAAATGGTGCATGCACGAGTGGTACATGCCTTCAATCTCCCCCTACATGAAAAATGGGAATGAGACCAAGTTGATTCCTCAAAGTAGTAAAACTGATAGTAGTGAGAGCTTTGGTGAAGATATCAGCAATTTTCTTAGAGTTTGGGCAAAACTATAGCTCCAATGTACCATTCTAAACCAAATCTTGAATGAAGTGATGAAATATGTCAATGAGCTTTGATCTAGCATTAAACACTTTATTCTTGGTCATTGCAATGGCACTACTATTATCACAAAAAATAGTTGTAGGATGTTCTGGTACCAAATGCAAATCTTCTAGAATCCTTTGAAACCATATTACTTGACAATTGGTTTCTCCTGCTACAATATACTTTGCTTCTACTAAAGAGAGAACCATAGTTGCATGCTTCTTACTACTCCATGAAGCAACTCCAAAACCAAGTGAGAAAACATAACCACGGGTTTATTTTTGATCATCCATTGAACTAAACCAATCAAAATCCATGTAACCAACCAGCTCAAACTTATCATTGGGAGAATAATGAATACCAAAATTGTGTGTACCACTCACATACCTTAAGATTCTTTGTGTAGCTCACAAATGAGACTTGTCTTGATCTTGCATGAACTGAGAGATGAGGCTCGCATATACAAAATATTAGGTCTCATTGTAATAATGTACTTGAGGCTCCCAACCAAACTTTTTCATAACATAGGATCATCATGGGGACTTGGATCATCCTTGGTTAACTTTCACCAAGGGCTACAAGGGCAGAAACTATTGTGCATGACATCATTCTAAACCACTTCAATAAATCGGCAACATACTTGGTTTGAGAAATGGATATACCATCAGGTTGTTGTTGCACCTCTACCCCAAGAATATAATGCATAAGTCTCAGATCTGACATCTCAAATGCTTGTTTCATTTCTTGTTTGAATTTCATCATGAGAGATGGGATATTACTTGTAAAAATGAGATCATAAACATAAATTCAAACAATTAGAATATCATTACCAACTTGGATGGGATAGTGAGTTTGAATTTTCACCTATAGAGGAACTTGGTGGACTTTGGCTTGAGCTTGTGGGGAGAGGAGGGACTTGATCATCTCCATTAGCCATGATGAACGGTGTAGATTGTTGAACTTCTTTCTTTCATTGCCATAATCCCCCTTCATCAAAAACCACATCTCGACTAATTATTCATTTCTTTATGTTTGATTTATTAAATTTATGTCCTTTGTGGAATCAAAATATCCCACAAAGATACAAAGTTGGGATTTTGCATCCAACATTTAACTCTTTTGAATAGGAACATGAACATATGCAAGGAAACCAAATACACAAAAGTGAGCTACGAAGGGATTGTGTCCACTCCAGGCTTTCTTTGGAGTGATATTTTGAAGCACTTTTGTTGGGCTTTGATTCAGAATATAAAGTGTGGTTTCCACTACAACTCCCTAGAAGCAATTTGGAAGGTTCTTAGACTTTAACATACTTCGTTCCATCTCCATAATGGTACGGTTCTTTCTTTCTGCAATAACTTTTTTTGGGGGGGTAAAAGTTGTCATAAGTTGTCTTTGAATGTCATGCATGTCACAAAAATCAAAAAACTCTTTGGAGATGAACTCTCCCCCTCTATTTGTTCTAAGTATTTTAATGGAATACTCACTTTTCTTTTTTGCCATAGCTATAAAATCCTTGAAGCATTTAAGTGCTTAATATTTCTACTTAAGAAAATAAACCCATGTGTGGCATAAGAAATCATCAATAAAAATCAAAAAATAGATAATCTTACCCAAGGATTCCTCTTGCATAGGACCACAATTGTCAGAATGCACAATCTCTAGAGGAGATTTTGCCTTCCATGACTTGTTCACCAAAAAAATTTCTCGATGTTTCTTACCAAGAGCACACCTTGAACAAACTTTTTCTTTTCTTTTCTAAATGGCAAGAAGTCCTCTCACCATGTTCTTTTTATAATGCAAACTTAAGCCCTAAAAATGCAAATGACTATACCTTTGATGCCATAACCATGAATCATATGTGGTTTCATTAAAAGCATGCATATTAGCAGAAACCAAAGTGAGAGGAAACAATCTATTCTCTGTCATACAAGTCTTTTCTACAAGATGGTGGTTAGCTAATTTATCAAAAACTTTGCAGCAGTTATCCTAAAAAATAACCTTATATTTTTTTGCTACAACCTACCCAATAGTCAAAAGATTATGTTGTAACTAAGGCACATGCAAGTGTCATGAATATAAGTAATTTCTCTTTTCTTTGTTTTCACTGCAAGGGTACCTTTTCCCATAAAATCAACTTCTTTATCATCATCATATTTGACTTGACTTCTCATAGATTCATCTAATTTGACAAAGAGATCAGATTTACCAGTCATATGATTTGAGCACCCGCTATCAAGAAACCACACGTCCTTCTAAGGTTCTTTTGCCAAATTGCATGTAAAGAATGTGGAGTGATTTACATCTTCAATAGATTCTTCAGTATAGTTAGCTCTTGACTTATTCAAACCATAATTTTTCTTTCTACATTCAAATTCATAGTGTCCATACCTTTCACAATATCTGCACTGGATGCTTCTTCGATCCTCAGAACTCCTTCCTCTTCCTCATCCTCTACCACATCCTCTCGATGTAGAAGACTCCCCTTGAGTTTTGTTTGATTGAAAAGGGGCTGCAAGTTTTGCTTCAATTTTGATTGTAGACTGGAAAGCTTGCACTAGATTCTTTGTTGAATGTTGCATGCACTCTTCATGTGATTGCAAAGAACTTATCAACTCTTCAATTTTGAAGGTAGATGTATCTTTACTCTATTCAATGGCTATGACTACTAGATCAAAATTTTGAGGAGGAGATCTCAGAATATCCTCTACAACTTCTTTTTTTGTGATAGTTTCCCTTTGAGTTTTAAGATGATTAATAATAGTTTGAGCCCTCATAATAAACTCATGAGTGGACTCAATTTCTCTCATCTTTAAATTTTCAAAATCTCTTCAAAGGGTTTAAAGTTTCACCAATCTTATCTTGTTAGATCCTTGGTATGTAGTTTGAATGGCCTCCCATGCATCCTTTGACTTTTTCATACCAACTATATGGGGGGAAATAGACATATCCAATGCAGTTTGAATAATAAAAAGAGCTTGATTATCCTTCTTCTTGTCTTCTTTCAACTGATTTTGTTGAGCTTGTGTTAAGGCATTTTAAGAATTCAAGTTTGCAGGCTCTTTGTATCCTCCTTCTACTAATTTCCAAAGATATTGAGATAATAGTAAAGTCTTCATCTTGATACTCCAATATTCATAGTTTCTCCAAAAAATGGCAGAAGTTGGAATGGAAAGTTGTCACCGTTTGCCATTCTAAAAGATCTTGGAGAGAACTATTGCCTTGTTTGCAAAAGAACAAATTCTACAACCTGCTCTCATACCAATCGTAGATCTAAAATAAAAGATCTTATGCTATACTAAATAATCAAAGAAATAAAAAATAGAGCATAAACAATTAACAACACATTCAATTAAAAAAAAGTTTTTATTCTGATTTCTATTGTTTGTTGTTTATGCTCTATTTTTTTTCTTTTAATTATTTAGTATAGCATAAGAGTTTTTATTTTAGATCTTCAATTATTAGATATGTAAGCTCTTAGACTATATATTAAAATATGTCATGAAGTCTCTCTTCCCATATTTCCATCAAGGACCGTGGGATATTGGCATATAAAGTGGAGAGGTAATCAGAGGCTCCAATGACTCAAAAGATCCCTAAGGACTTAGTTAGAACATTGGAGTCATCTTCCAAGGATGGTAACATGTTGTAGAGAAACAAATAATGTACATGTTACATCAAAGACACACAAAGGAAATAGATGGAAATCCATTGTAATTGGAGGATCCGCAAGAAGAGTATTCAAATAATAAGTGCATCTTTATTTTCCAAGTTTTTGTTTCAAAGGGAAATGGTGGCCACAATCCTTTTGCTTATGTAGCAGTAATATTTAGAGTCCAACATGAAGTTCTATGAAGCAACTCTCCTATCGAGTGTGCAAATGAAATATGGAGATCCATGGTATGTAGCCCGACTGCTTGATCCTCTGTTAGAAATACACCAAAAACAAGTGCGGGCAGGAACTTCAGATGAACAATCTCTTTGCTAATATATGAACGACATAGCAAACACAAATTGGGAAACACTTTCAGCTAGAGGTATCTAACGGTGGTGTCGTGGTAATTCTGGCCCGATCAGAATCTTCTCATTTTGGTTGACCGCACTTTGGTATTTTGAAACAATAAAGACTCGATGAGCATTATTAAGCAAGTGTTCTTATGATGTTGCAATTTCTTGACTACAAGATCAAAGATGGTCACCCCCAATTGAGTTGCCAAATCAAATGCAAGTGGTCACAAATGCGCTAAAACTGATGTTTGATGCAGCTCTTGCATAGTTCGAGCCTTCAAGTTCACCAAAATTTAATCTCTTTATTCCTTCATTGCGGGTTGCTTACCATACAATACTTGAAGTATTCATTCACATTTGTGCACGAGTCTGCCTCAAATGATATGTAATGTCATCTAAAATATAAGAGATGAATTTATTCACAAGTATGAAGGTGTGTGAAGCACGGGAAGCGTCGTGAATTGGAAATGAAACGAATACTAAATAAGAGCAGGCACTTTGATTGTAATCTTCACTAGTAAGGTGGCATGGGTGTCACAGTCAAATAATTAATTTGCAAATTTCGGTCAACATACAATCTGAATAGCGATTGTTGTCATCGAATCGTCATAAATAACCATTGATGTGAAGGATACGAGCATAAAATCAATTGATGAAAAGATTTCAGAATGGATGGGGATTGGAAGAGGATTATAACATCCTTGTTTCTTTTGTCACTCTCCTGATTTATCACAGACACCTCTCACAGTTAAAACAGGGGAAATAAAATTCAGATGCTTCAAACATCTTGAATCTCTTGAGTCTACATATGGCCTGAAGACATAACGGTGAAGATTTTGTGAAGTTGTATAACAGGTTGAAGTGCACACAGATGGTCAAATTAACCATTGACACTTAATTTGTTGTAGGATCAAGTGGATACAATTACATGCAGATCACCTCGTCTTGATATATTCCAAATTGTTTATAACGTGGTCACATGTCAAGGACATGTGTATATCAATTAAGAAGTTTAGTGAAACATTATTTAACAACTCTAAAGATGTTAAAATAAAGACAATATACCATAGGAGGAGATGTATTCATAAGATTTTGTAAAGAATTAGTTATTTTGTAAACTGAAAAGTCACAGGAAGATTATTTATTATAATATTTTAAAGAAGAGGGGCTTTTTTCTGATTTTCTGAGATATAGGAGGGAAGGGCGTAGTTTTCTTTTTAGGCATTAGCAATGTACAATTTATTGGAATGTTGAAATAATGAAGATGGTGTTTGGGAATATTTTAATTATTTCTAATTTCTTCAGATTCTATCTTGCTTTGTCACGTAGGAATCAATTTCATCATCATGTTCAGTTGTGCATGCATTAGATTCTGAAACTTTGATTTAAGGATTAATTGCCTTGGGAAAGAATATATGTCTTTATATTTACTTACTTTTTGAATTTTAATATGAGGGAAGTAGGCTTTGTATTACTTTCCTATATTCATTCAGTTTATGTATTTAAATCTCTTCACATCGACATGATTGCTATGGGTAGTTGGTGATACCTTTGATGCTTTCTAATGAGAAGCATACAGTAATACAGTTCATTCATTGCATATCAGTTGAAGGGAGTTGTACCTTCTTGTCTAAATTCAAAAAGTGTTTGCACATAACCATTGCAAACTCTATCTTCTTCTTTGGGCATTCCGAAGTCATTCAGGGGTAACTTTGTAAAAAGATAAATTTGTTCATTAATAGGGTGTTACGTAATTGTGATACTAACTCATATTCCGTCCCAATATTTTGAGAAAGCCAAGGTGTGTAATAACCCCAATAGGTTATAACTTCTTCAAACACCAAAAATTTTTATACTTCAGTTGTTTGACATTTCGTCAAACACTTTGCAAGCAAACTCTAATACCACTGTAACAACCCTCCTCAAATCTGCTCTCAAAAAATGTTGATGAAAGCTCAAAGAATTTCATCAAACAATTCACATGCAAGGGACGTATGACTGATATAGTTTTTCAGCTGGCTTTAAATGACTTTTTTTCAATTTGCATTAATGAGAATCTTGTGCTAGAAGACTCCAAATGGACTACACAACGGCCTAACATGAGTGTGCTACTAATTTTGACAATATTTAGTGCATATATATGATCTAAGCATGAGAAATGAACACCTACAGCCAACTGGCATTTTTACAAACAGTTGGTATGCAAACTAATTAGCTGATAAATAATGATATTAAATTGCTTACATGGCACCAGCAACTATTATCTTCTTAATTGCAATGAAAAATACAATGCTCATGAAATATGGCCAAGACTTTGGCATTTATATGGATTACAAAATGATAATGCTGGTATAATGCACACTTACAGCTGAAAACTTATAACACCCTAAAAAGCAATACTAACAAAAGAACCTGGTTGTAGATGGTTGTAATAATTTCCTTCAATACTGCCCCTTCTGCTTTGCTTTTTTTTCGAATTGCTTTTTCGGACTACTTTTTCGTACCTGCTTTTTTGGTTCCACTTTTTTCGGACTGCTTTTTCGGTTTCGCTTTTTCAGGCTACTTTTTCATACCCGCTTTTTCAGCTTGCTTTTTCGGTTCCGCTTTTTCGGACTATTTTTTCGTATTTGTTTTTTCGGATTACTACTATGTTGAATCTCAAGACCATATCTTTCAATGACGTCAAGATTTTCAGCTTGAAGGGATTTCGTCTTTCAAACTATTGAGACATAATCTCAAGAAAATTTCCCAATTTCTTTGATATCTCCAAGCATGCATAAAAGAAGCTCTTCCATTTCTTTTATAGTGTTCTCACAAGAGCTCCATCCTTCGTTTTCTCAATGTGGGATAAAACATAACTCCCTTTATGTAACTTATGTCTCCAATGTGTTAAAAATAAAGGGGACTTTTTAAATTTAAATATTTCTCACAAACTATAGTCTATGCATTAATAAAGTTAAATATTTAAATTTAACTTTATAAAATAGCTTTATCAATGCATAAAAAATCTTATTAATGATAAACAAGTCTTCTTGTCAATTTTAAATAATTACCATCAACATACCGTTGCCACTGGATGTCTGACCATGTTCAAGATGACTTACTATAAATAGTAAGTATGCCCAAAGTTGTCTCAGAACCCATCAGAAAGACCTGCAACTGAAACTATCTAGGCCAAATGGCCTCTAAGTTCCTTTAATGTCCTAGTTAGCCTACGGGACCGTGGGGAAATAGGCTAACGACAACATCATGCTATGAATGCTAAAAAGGGGACATTACAGTCCGCCCTTCCCAAAATTGCTTGTCTCCAAGCAATGGCTGAACAACAACCCAATCAATCCACCTGGATCCCAAATGTAGTCATGAACTATACTGTTGTCAATCAACATGGGCTCTTGCAACAACCTCTGAAAATTAACCAAGAGGAATCCATAAATGAATCGTGAATCACGGTGCAACTAAACTCCAAATCCACTACTGCCACAGTTAGGAACCCACGAGCCACAAACCCTCAAAATATTAGACCCCAAGTAGAGTAGATCACCCAAACTGTCAACATAATAAACACCATCCACACAACCCATCGTGTTATGCGAAATGCACACTCCAACTCTGCTACAATGGTGACCACTCCCACATGAAACTGCACCAAATATAGAGAATCCACACACTGTACATCTACTACAGTTAACACAACTCTGCAGATTACTGGCCACTGTCTCATAACCATAACACCTATGCACTGCTAATGGTGAATAGTCATTACACGATAGATAGCAAAAATGAGAGCCCAGTCCAAACCTGTCTGCCATCAACTCCTCAACACATGGATCAAAAGTAAACCAATGAACATATCCTTTAGTATATTGCCGGTAAAAAGAACCAATCTCAGTCAACAACTCACCATGAACAAGTGATACAACCCACTGTGACTAATCACCAACTAAGTCAGGAGATGTCATAGCCAAAGGAGTAGAATCAATAACAACAACCGCTGAAGCATCACTCCCAAACTCCTGCTCTAAGTCATGTATTATCAAGCTATCAACCACAGAACTTATTGCCATGTCATGCCTGTCACAACTCTCATCCTATGGCATCAAATTGTCCCATAACTAATGACAAGCACTAAGAATCAAAGTATATCTCCGTATCATCATCTCATCAACATGGTCATCAAAGGTAAATTGATGAGTATACCTCATAGTGTAATGCCGATAGAATGCGCCAATCTCAGTCAGTGGCTCAAACTGCAACCCAGATGAAACTAACTGCAATCGATCACTAACCAAGCTGGAACTAACTACTACCTACGAAGACATCACCAAGAGAGTAGTATCACTAGCAGGAACCATGCCAACTACCGGATCACCAACATCACACATGATCTTTGATACAACATCTCTAGTCTCCATGCCATCAGTACTAGAGGCCACTACCATGTCAGGCATACCACAACAATCTGCTATAGCACCCAACTCAACTGAACCTAACTCTAGTGGGAACGGAACCGATATGCCAATGTTAGTATCAAGGATGGCTGCATCCCCATCTCCACTGTCTCTGACAATCTCAACCATGGACATCCTCGGATCACCAGACACCATAGCTTGTGACTATACAGAATCTGGTAAAGACTGCAGCCGCTCTAACTCCATGGTCGCCTTAGCCAAATGAAACTGTGACTCCTCGAAAGCCAACTGTGTACTCTCAAGAATCTCAGAAGTCACCTCGAGCTGCTGAGTAAGCTCACTCACCTCATCTTCCTTGGCCAATAATGCATCGTATGTTATACTCCCCCACTTCATAAGATAATCTTTGTCGGCTACCAACTGCATATAATCCTGTCTCAGAATCCGAATAGCCTCCCATAAAGAGTGGATCTCTGTCAAGGAAAGATAACTACCTCCCTGCTCATCACTAGTAGGAGAACCCCATCCATAAATTGCTAACAACTGACGAGTAGTGTCGAAATGCTGGCAAGCGATAGAAATGTCTCGCTCACTAACTCTCAACTGACTAGACACATGATGGCACTGGCTAGACTGTCTCCTACAAACCTCCTTTGACGCACTATCTAAAGGAGTACCCTCATAATAGCTATCGTCTGTAATACTGCCATCCAAATTCTGCAGTCTGACTGCTGAACTTGTATCATCAAACGGAGTGACTGAAGCATCAACATAAACCTCTGTATCAAAGGAAACTGTTGAGGAGACTAAGTCCTCAAAACTGTCCACAACATCCCCCTGGGTGTCATTTGTAATAATTAGATCCTGGGACTCTTCTGTAAACTTTGTCATATCTGAGAGATCATCAACCCATTCCAACAAGAATGGTCGACTAGATACATGAACAATGCCCAACAAAGGTGTGTAAAAACTAATTCCAGCATCAAACAAGCTGTTGGCATGGATGAGAACTACACCTGGCAAACTACTAATCAAGTCCATGATGGTGCAACAGATACTGCTACCAAAGAATGATAAATATCTCCGGTCAAAACGATCCCAAGTACTAAGATAAGGATCCCAACATCTAATCCATGAACGGAAACCAACTGGAAATTCAAGTAAACTTCTCACCTAAGTAATGTGAACAATACCAACTGACTTCACAAACCTGTCTACAGTCTTTGAATCCAGAGTGTGAATGCTAGACATACTCATATCATCATCAACATGTGACCCGACTGTAAAAAGAAACTGAGCCCCTACTATATGCGCTAGCTCCCGAACTGAACTCACCTCAAGACAATGCTCGTCCACATGTCTCTCAGAATCCTGGAGAGCCAACTTCATTGCCTCCATGCCTCCCTTGATCTGTTGTAAGTCGTCACAAGAAGAACCTGTTGTGACTCCTTTCTGTCTCTCTTGTAGTTGAATCATCCAAATGTGATTCTCAATCAATCCATGTATCCTATCATGATGGGATAAAGCCATGACAATATTCTTGTCCCTTGTCTTCAACTGGCTTGCCAAACCAAGTGAAGAGCTACTAGCCTCTATCTCATGTGAAGAAGCATCCAATTGTACTTGATACTCATTTTTTGCAAAGTCCTGAATGCTCACTTTCTTATCAACTATACTATCCTCAAACATGACAGTATCCTCAACTGTTGTAACTTCATCCAGCCCAACTGTACTAGAATCACTATTTGTGTCAATCACGCAATTCGGTGTGCCTATGATATCACCTTCTGATGCAACTGGCTCAACCTGCACAACATCTGAAACCCCTTCTGCTTGTGAAGATGATGCAGATAAACCATTACCTGAAGATGTGCTAATGTCTCCTTGTATTGAATCAGTATGTCTATTAAACTCCTCATACAAGTTTCTGCCTATCATAGGGAAGGTACGATCCTTAGGCCTATCAAAGCATTCAATCAGTCTCTCCATAAACTCCACATATGAGGTAATGTGTGCATGACCCATAGTGACCATACCATGATGCCACCACTTGTGTGCTAACCCATCCAGGTGAATTGCTGCATACTTAATAGCTTCTTCCTCAAGCATAGGGTTCATTTGAAAATATGTGTCAAGCTTTTGAACCCAAGCTCTTGCTGAAGACTTCCCCGAGCCATCATAATATGGTAACTGAAGTTTCCTAACTTTCTTCCGTAGCTCATAGCTCTGGTTCTTGTCATGTCCACGAGGCATATGCTTCATCCGCACATCTATATACTCCCTAAAGGTAATTACAGCAATAAAATCTAGACCTCCGGCTTCCCAATCTCTCCTCATCTGGTCCTGTATATCAGTGATCTCGAGCTCTGGTATGAGCTGCTCTAGAGCTCTAGGAGGAAATATGGGAATCATGGGCCGCGAACTCACTGTCCTAGTTTGTTGGGGTGCATGACTGAAATTGTTCCCAACTTGTTCGCCTCCATTATGTGCCCCATCCTGATTATTACCATTCTAATTATTTCCTCCACCCACATTAGCATTCAACCCCATTTGACAAGCCATCATCTGCATCATAAGCTCAAATCTCTGACTCTGTTCTTGTGCTCTTTGCTCTGCTGATCATTGTCCCTGTGCTAAGGTGTCTAATAATTGTAAGAATCTTTCCTTTCCCTGATCTAGACCGGCATTCATTTTGTCAAACATTTTTTTTCTCTATCTGGCTATTCCAAATTCCTTATAAGACCTCCACAGGATGGCAGGACTTATAGCTCTGATACCACTAGAATAATCCCAATAGGTTATAACTTCTTCAAACACCAAAAATCTTTATACTTCAGTTGTTTGACATTTCGTCAAACACTTTGCAAGCAAGCTCTGATACCACTGTAGCAACCCTCCTCAAATCTGCTCTCAAAAAATGTTGATGAAAGCTCAAAGAATTTCATCAAACAATTCACATGCGAGGGACGTATGACTAATATAGTTTTTCAGCTGGCTTTAAATGACTTTTTTTCAATTTGCTTTAATGAGAATCTTGTGCTAGAAGACTCCAAATGGACTACACAACGGCCTAACATGAGTGTGCTACTAATTTTGACAATATTCAGTGCATATATATGATCTAAGCATGAGAAATGAACATCTACAACCAACTGGCATTTTTACAAACAGTTGGTATGCAAACTAACTAGCTGATAAATAATGATATTAAATTTCTTAAATGGCACCAGCAACTATTATCTTCTTAATTGCAATGAAAAATACAATGCTCATGAAATATGGCCAAGACTTTGGCATTTACATGGATTACAAAATGATAATGCTGGTATAATGCACACTTACAGCTGAAAACTTATAACACCCTAAAAAGAAATACTAACAAAAGAACCTGGTTGTAGATGGCTGTAATAATTTCCTTCAATGCTACCCCTTCTGCTTTGCTTTTTTTTCGAACTGCTTTTTCGGACTGCTTTTTCGTACTCGCTTTTTCGGCTTGCTTTTTCAGTTTCGCTTTTTTCGGACTACTTTTTCGGTTTCGCTTTTTCGGGCTGCTTTTTCGTACCTGCTTTTTCAGCTTGCTTTTTGGTTCCGCTTTTTCAGACTGTTTTTTCGTATTTGCTTTTTTGGATTGCTACTATGTTGAATCTCAAGACCATATCTTTCAATGGCGTCAAGATTTTCAGCTTGAAGGGATTTCGTCTTTCAAACTATTGAGACATAATCTCCAGAAAATTTTCCAATTTCTTTGATATCTCCAAGCATGCATAAAAGAAGCTCTTCCATTTCTTTTATAGTGTTCTCACAAGAGCTCCATCCTTCGTTTTCTCAATGTGGGATAAAACATAACTCCCTTTATGTAACTTATGTCTCCAATGTGTTATAAAATAAAGGGGACTTTTTTACTTTAAATATTTCCCACAAACTATAGTCTATGCATTAATAAAGTTAAATATTTAAATTTAACTTTATAAAATAGCTTTATCAATGCATAACAAATCTTATTAATGATAAACAAGTCTTCTTGTCGATTTTAAACAATTACCATCGACATACCGCTGCCACTGGATGTCTGACCATGTCCAAGATGACTTACTATAAATAGTAAGTATGCCCAAAGTTGCCTCAGAACCCATTAGAAAGACTTGCAACTGAAACTATCTAGGCCAAATGGCCTCTAAGTTCCTTTAATGTCCTGGTTAGCCTACGGGACCATGGAGAAATAGGCTAACGACAACATCATGCTATGAATGCTAAAAAGGGGACATTACAAGGTGGAGGAGGAAGAAAGGGTTGAGAAGGTGGGAGAAAAGTAGTAGATTGAATATTATTCCTTGTACGATAGGTGTGAGACACCACATGATAATCCAAAGAATTATTAGGTCCCCCTTTATGAGTTACGGAAGGACAAAGTCACAACTCTTAAGGGTGATGAGAGGTTTATTTGATGGAGGGTAACCTTTGAGAGTGAGAATAGGTTTAGCAACACTGGCTTGATTTAGAACTTTCTTCTTCATAGATTAATTACTAGAAGGGAGAGTATTAAGGAAATTTTCATTATCCTAGATTCCTAAGGAATCCTTAAAATAAGGATTGTGGATTTACATCAATACTTCATCTCTACTAGGTTCGTCAAATGAAGAAAACGTCGAATTGTTAAAATTATTTATAATGTCTTCCTCTTTCTCTAAAATGTCCTTAAGAGGAGAGTATGTGTTAGGAGAAGAAGAAATGTCAATCTTGTCATGTTGAAAGAAAAGGTATCAACCATCATGTTATCTTTTTAATGAGGAAGAGAATAGTCAACATCATCATCAAGAGGTTCATCCCAAATAGTTACATTATCAATTGAAGGAATATCTCTATGAATAAAGCACACCCTAGAAGAGGAATGATCATGAGTTAAGGACAACCCTTAAACAATGTATCCCTATAGTCAAGACCTAAATTAAGAGAAGGGAAAATATCATTCTACCATTCATCTTCATAAAGATCACAATACAAAGCTAAGTTGATTGGGGGGCAGTGCTTTATATCAAAGATAATGGAATAAAGCTTGTCAATATTTTGGATAACTTGTTCAACATAAGAAAAAGAGAAGCGTGTGTAGAATAGATCTAACTAATCTTGTTTTTATTGAAATGCATGCAAGATCCAATGAACCATGGATTCAAAATAATGCATGAAAATTACATTAAAATTTATGGAAATTCCATTAAAAAGATATCTAAATACTACTAATGTGTAGAAGAGAAGATACACAAAGAAGCAATCAGTTAACTTCACAAAGAAGTGATTATCAGAACAAGGTAGAGATAGAAGACAAATCTCAAGAGAGCAAGATATGACTCCAATATATAAAAGAAAGAGGTATAGGATGTCAGGTTCATAAAAACATTTATGGTGAAAAATAGAAGTAATGAATTTTAAAATGTCAATTAGATGAGATAAATTCATTAACTAACCATTTTCACACTAAGTCTTTCAATACAAGAGAAAGAAGGGCT
Organism: Cupressus sempervirens; assembly: GCA_028749045.1. Classification (NCBI taxonomy): domain Eukaryota; kingdom Viridiplantae; phylum Streptophyta; class Pinopsida; order Cupressales; family Cupressaceae; genus Cupressus; species Cupressus sempervirens. The sequence goes on along the minus strand of CM053787.1, from coordinate 1,059,194,469 downwards.
TCCAAACATAACTCTCAATATAACTCAAGTTAGATTAGCAAAATCAAAGGAGATAAAGGGGTGCAAATCATAAAGCCAAATTATATCAAGAAAGCACACAAGAAATTCATCTTACATGCAATGTAAGGTTGATAAAAGATGTGTAATAATAAATGTACAATTGAGATCATTTATTTAATTAGAAATGTAAGATAGGTTTAGGCACTAAACGTCAATAATCAACCCCACTAAGATATGAAAATAGGTGTAGACTAAAAAGTAAAATGAATGACAAAGTATTCAACTTCAAATGTGTGGAAGAATATATTTGTTCACTCTAAAAATTGCAAGTTTGAGACCATAAAGAAATTTTTAACTACAGATTCACAATTACAATAGAAAACCTAGAGAAAAAAAAACTATTTTTCTTAGAGCTCCAAGAACACATTAAAGTGGTCTTTCATGTTTTGGACTCTTTACTAAAAATTCATTTTTTTCTTGGGACACGGTAACAACTTCGACCCAACTTCTTTGAAAATGATTTGGTGAATCTTTTTCAAATTTGTAGTTGCAATTTTGATATCCTTCTCCTACATGCAAAAAAGGTTTTTTTGGTTTTGGGTGGATGAGGGATTTCCTTGGTCAAGCCGTAGATTGAGTTGAATCAACCTTGAAATTGAAATGTAAATATGTAAAGGAAAAAAAGACAAATATAAGTATTCACCTTGCCTGTAATGTTTCTATGTTGTAGATGCCATATTTTTCATGAAGGATGTAGTAAATCTCCATAAATGAAATAACTCTACCAAAACAACGTCATGGAGTCATGGATATAAATGTTCATAAATTACCAAGATGATGAATTCCTCAATGTATATCTCCTCCCTTGGTAGCCAAAAAAATGTTATATCTTGAAGAGGAAATGTTTACAAAGGATCCTTGAATTTTTGAATGCCTTGGATTCTTGATAGAAATCTTCTTTCTTGAATTCTTGGATTCTTTTCTATGCCTTGTGATTTCTTGAATATAGCTTGATGTGAAAATGACGTGTCTAGGTTTCCGTTTATATTGATTTTTGGGCTAAAAAGTAAAACAATCCAATATGATCACCCAATTATTAAAATTAACTATCCGATAGAAAATTGACCTCAAGATTAAAAATTCTTGAGGAAAAAATTGAATTCATGGAAAATGTTCTTGGAATAGGTCAACTTGGTGGAACATGTTTTAGAATAGGTTGACCTATTCCAAAGATAGTCCATAAGGAGATAATCCTGAGATCTCAAATACTACATTGGTGAAATTGGAAGATATGGGATAGAACAGGAGAAAACAAGTGATTGAGCATGAGTCCATCCATGTTTTATAAGTTCACTAAATGATGAGTGCTAAATGTTTTTAATAAATAAGGGCATCCATTTGAAGACAATGCACCCATCAAAGATGAATTGAATGATCTAGAAATTTTGTGTGGCGTGCTAGTCAATCCATCAAAGATTCATCCTTAAAGGAACTTCCTTGTCTTAAAAGGGGAATAAAAGATGATCTAGGCATAAGGATGTGTGTATCCTTAAGAGATTAGAAACAAGATTAGGCTTCTTGGACTGTTATTATAAAAAGACAGATAAAAAGGTAATGTCAAGAATCTTGGGTTATTTGGTAATCCAAAGAGGGATCAAGAGCCCTCCTAGACTGTTATTAATTCAAAGAGGGGTCAAAAAGTAGATAGCATGTCTCCCAAACTATTAATAATCCTAAGATGGATCAAAAGAAAGGACAAGCCCCCCAAACTATTAATAATTTGATAGAGAGATCCAAAAAGAGCTATAGGGATCACCCCCTTGAATTGTTAATAGTTTGATAGAGGGATCTAAAAAGCTATAAATAACCAACCATCAAAGTATATGAAGGGAAATAAAAATACGAAAATTTAAGAGAGAGCACAAAAGGGATATACTAACATTGGGGTCAATATGATAATATGATAATATGAAATATTATATCAAATATGAAATTTCATAATTCTCTAAAGCAATTAGAACTAAAACACAATGGAGGGAAATAACATAAGAGATATGAGAGGAAAAGTCTTTTGGACTTGCAAAATGAAGATAAAAAAGACTCAGTACTACCATGTTGAAAGCATCCAAGAAGACTACACAAGGGCACATATATAAATAATAACACATTTACATGTGATATGTAATAACATAAAGAAGAAAAGAGATACAAATAGAAGAATGTATATAGTGTGTTTGATTACTTTATAACATTGCACCAACAAGTAAACAAGGATCATCTAAAGAAATATAGAAAAAAACATATAATAAGCAACACAATATGGGAGAAACACAATACAAAACACAAAGACTACCATGCTAGATAAGTCCACTTTGACCATGCTACTTTCCTTGCCATTTTGGTCTCTATCATTTGGTAAAGGTCAAAAAATTATGAGATGAACAATAGCCAACTCAATAGGCACAACAACCAGATCCAAGCAAGGATTTTGGTGGGAGTTGTCACTATGCTCAATACTAGGAGGAAGCATTAACTATCTAGAAAGCATGTTAGGTAAAGCATGATCCATATCAATAGTCTCATATTCATCATCACTATCATGTATAATAACATCATCATCAAGAGTATCCTCTTGATCAAGGTTAATCAAAACATAACATAAGATACAAATGTAATCATCATGTTTATCCATTTGCATGTTAATATTGTGATTAACTTCTTCATTGGGCTCAAGGATGGGTTTATGAAAGGAAGGAAAAGTTTGATAATAGGATGTAGTTTATGAATATGTGGGCCTTGGCCTTACCTTGATGATTCTTGTGATGCTAATAAGAATGTTAATCACAAATAGTCCTACGAGATAAAAATCAAGTTTTAGGATCGACTGACATAGGTTCTAAAGAGGGAACTTCTACAAATTGAAAGATATTATGTAAAGAAGGAATAGGTGGAGTACGTAAGATATCTATAAAAAGGATCAACCTTAGGGAGACTAATTAGCTTAATAATCTTGTCTAATTTGTATCGCTAATAGGATCAATAAAGATGATTGAGATGAGAAGGTGATTTTTGAGGAAGATGAGGCCAAAATAAGTCTATTTCACTTACTATATCAAGAATAAGAAGGGTGATAAAGAGAATTTTTGATAGTGAAAGATTCTCCATTGTAGGTAAATTTAAGGCATTTATAAATATGAGAAGATAAAACTTTCGTGAGAGAAAGATAAGGGATACCAATTTTAACTTGAAATTGATTGAAAATAAATTTGAAAATGAATATACTATCCACAAATTTACCATAAAGGGTCATAGGAAGAGATATAGACCCTGGAGGGCAATAAAGAAAATTGTTACATGTTTGAATCCACACTTCAAATGTGTGATGGGTATCCTTTTGAAATATTTTTTTGAAAAGTTGATATTCAATGATAACATTAATTGTGGAATATGGATCAACCAAAACACCATGAAAAGGGATATGAGATACCCTAGCAGTAATGTAAAGAGGACCATCAGGTGCTTTAATTGTCTCAAAATTCTCGAAAGTGATAGGAAGGGAAGGTGTAGGTTTAGGTGAAGGCAAAAATGAAGGTTGAGGTTGAGATTCAAAATGATTAACCACATGATTAGCTTCTTCCACCTTGTCATCATAATTGATATTAGTAATTGGAGAAGAAGGTTGACTAATGACATTTGTTGAATGTGAAGTAAGGGCTTGGTATAAACTTACAAGATCTTATTAAGATTTGAAACATATTTATTCATACTAAATTAACCTCAATATAAGGTCTTGAATAACATTATTCAAAGAATAGCACCTTTGAGTATGATGACCAGGTTTATGATAATATTGATGCATTATTTTGGATCAAATGACTTGGGAATTGGTTTTCTAGTATCAATAGGATGGATATTAATCATTTTAATTGACATGGTTCAAGGTAGGAGAATCCCTAAAGGAGATGTCCTAACCCCTAGCAATTAATCGCATAGTGGAATATAAACAATAAAACAGAGATTTAGATCCAAATTAACACCAATTTTAGAATAGATTCATAAGATTTTCATTCAACATGCTCATCTATAAGACCTTCCAAGTTACATACAAATACATAAGAAATGACAATAGTAATTTTGCAATACCTCACAAGATCCAACTAATGGCTAGCCCAGACTCATAATCTGGTAGAAACTCCAAGAAGAATCTAAACTTGTCCTCGCAAGCCACCAAGAAAACTTTTTTTTTTCCCAAGTCCACACTTAGCTACTAGCTCTATTAAACTTTACTCCTCTCAGCTACTCCATGCTAAATAATGATCCCTCTAGACTCCACAATACCCTCTACTTATATTAAACCAAGCCAAAAGTTTGCTTGGCTTCAAACATTATATATAGGAAATAATTCAATACTTAAGATAAGCCCCAAGTTTAACTATCTCAAAAGACCACATACAAATGTGTGCACTTATACATATGTTCATGTACCATCCATTGATCCAAATCCAAGAGTGCACATGCCAACTACCTCAGATTGAAGCTCATAGAAACAATCTCAAAAGTCTGCTAGTAAGTTAGGAACATGCAACTAGTAGTCACCAAAACGGCTTTAAATCCAAGATGATACTCCAATCATCATGCGCAATAAGGACAAGTTTTCCCAATATTCTTCAAACACATCCCCAACTGTTCAAACCATAACTCCACAAATTTGATCTCAAAGCACCTGCATATAGGATTTATGACTTCCCTTGGATGCTCCTACATCCGACACCCTGGGTGTGAAGAAAATATGTTCTTAACACTGGAAGAGCATCTTTCAGAGTTCAACACATAAGTCCCAAATTGGTTTTTCACATACATTTCTATAGGAGTTGATGAAATCCAACTCTGCAGTCGCCAAGATCACCTACATGCAAATAACTTGCTAAAGAGAAATTGAAGGAGCAAGAGCTTGAAGAAAATAATGCAAGAGAAAATATTTCACAATAGGAAAATGAAATTGCTATGTGAATGGATTGATTTTACAATGAGAGAGAGACCAAATATAAAGGCCTCATGGAAGCTTTTAGAACAAGCTGGAAAGTGGTAGAAGATAAGGTTGACAACCAAGCATCCACAAAAAGGTGGAACATGCTAGAAGGGAACAAACTCCCATGTTGTCAACAACTAACCACTACAACTATTAAATACTAAATATTAAATAAATGCATTAACCTAAGTAAGCTTAAGTAAATAGAATAAATAATTAACAATTAATTAATTATTTACTCTAATACCCCCCCTTAACTGCAACTTAGGGGAATGCCTTAAGCTCCCAAAACTAAGATGAAATGCAAAATGGGTCATGGCAACGAGGCCATGTTAGGTACCCATGTACAATGCAAAGAGAAAAAAAACATAAAGTGAAGGAAGGAAGGCCTCAACCAATCTCCCCAAGGACAACTTCTGTTGAAAAAGAGTTAAGAGACCCGCTCAAAACCATAAGTACAACCAGCCCCCCCATGAGAGATACTAAAGCCTCCCAAGAATAAAGGAGCCCCTGAAGGAGGGATCGAACCAATGTGACTCCAATGTGGAAGAAACAAGTGTACATAACAAGGGAATCCCTAAATGAGAGGCAAAATTGGAAAGCCTAGTTGATGCCCAAAGGAGAATGTATGAGGAACTGAAAAGGGAATCCCTAAGGCAGGTGTGATGACACTATCATGAATGTCCACTGTAGAATTTCCAACAGGTGCACCTAGAGACTCGATGAATGGAGCTGGAGGATTAGGCCGAGTAGAAGAAGAATCCCATGGAAGAGAAAAGCCCTCAACTGGATGTGGTGTGGAAGTCAAAACAGGGATCTCAGGAACAATACAAAGGTTCAAGTATCCTGACTGCACCACATGATGCTCTTGTGAAAGAGAAGTAGTATGCTCCAACAATGGAGATGGTGGACCAAAGTGCATGAAGGTGTAGAGATGAGTGGAAGGATCAACTAAACCTATAGCAATAAGATCTCCTATAGCATGATCTCGAATGAAGACTGAATCAGTAGTGAACTAAATTGTCTTCCCTGATCTACTACATGTAATATGAGAAATCGAGAGAAGCTTGGTAGACAAAGATGGAACATACAATACATCATCGAATATACCATCTGGATGTGAACTAAACCTTTCCCGTAGATTGGTAGTGTAGTGGTATTCCCCATGAGAATATGAGGAATAGGAGAAACCTCAAGAGTAGAGAAGACACCTTGAGAAGATGCCATATGGTGAGAAGCACCTGAATCCAGTATCCAAGGAACCTATGATGGAGATGTAATGGTAGCATGTAATGCATGACCCTTTCCAAGATCTGATGTAGATGGCGAAGATGTGGAAGAAGATTGAAAGGCAGACCCCTGTGAGGTAGAAGAGGATGGAGAAGAAACAGTGTTCTTCTGAAGAAGAGCTTGCAAATCTGTAATTTGTTTCTCATAGCCATCAAATCTCTTCTAAAAACAGTGTGCCTCATCATGAGATCCTTTCCCACAATAGGAATAGGTAGGAGTCTTAGTCTTCTTTTTCTCCTTCTTCTTAGAAGATGATGAACTAGTAGAAGAGGGATCTAATATTTCCTTTGACTTCTGCTCCTGTGTAAGCAATGTCTGTGACTGTGAACCTGAAAGTGAATCCATCTAATTGATCTTGGATTGTTCACGAGTTAATTGATCACAAAATATCTCAAAAGAAGGCATCATGTGTCTATCACCCAAGGCATCCATAGTGGAGTATAAAGTGGAAGAGAAGTTTTGATATTGGCCTCTTTACTTTGAGAGTATCAAAAAGATACACTCATCATCTGTCTTGGATTTCTCACATCCCTACAAAAGTGTACATAGAGATTTGAACTTCATCAAGAAGTCCTCAATGGTGGGAAAGTTTTCAAGTGTCAAAGAAGTCAACTCTGCATCTAGCTGAAGTGCCCAAAATTCATTCACTTGGCCAAACAAAGTATGAAATTTGAGCCAATAAGCTTGTGGAGTAGTGTTAGTGAATAGATTGTCCTTTGAGAAAATACATGCAAATCTGACCCCGAATGCCCAAGTGAAAGAACAAATTGACACCAACAGTTGGATAGGTTATTATTAGATTAATAACCTTCCTCTAAATTTGATCGAGTATAGCTCCACATGCAAGATTTACAATGAATTAATTATAGGTACTTTTGACCAGAAAGCACAAAAAGATAACAAGCATCTATCCGTAAACACAGAATAAACATGAAACCTAAGAACTAAAAAGAAAGGAAACAGAATAAAATAGATTACACAAAGTTAATCTACCGTACACTGCATTACATAATGTAAACAAAAATGTATCTTCCATCCTCTTGAGAGAATTAAAAAAATTAGAGCTTTAAAAGACGTTTTGAAAAGATGGTGCAACAAGAAAATAACGATATTGAACGTAATTCAGAGAAAACTAAAAATGATGCAAAGTTCATGATCAGTGGAAGGAAAATACACCATAATCAAAGTTTTGATGTAATTAACCTCCAGCCTCCCTTCCCTGACTGCAAAAGATCGCAAAGTATCTTGTACATATTACAACCAAATCACTATTTCAAGAAAGACAAAAACTTCTTTCACAATGTTACATCAACCATTAAAGTTCTATCTCTAAATTAGACACACAGTTCTAGAAAAGAGAAATAACCCATGCTCTGCCTCTCATAGCCTCTCAAGAAAAATGGAATAATTTGCAGAATCTCCTTCCCTTCTGGAGCACAAAGTCTACCGTCGGAAGCAGGAAGAATGGAACCCTTTTTCTATCTCTCTTTAACCCTTTTATCTTCTTTGTTGTCGGTTATGTTCAGTTTTGGTAACTGATTCTTGAAAACCTGTTTCCATACTTTGGAATTATCTTCCTCCTTTTCAGATTCCAGGATATGCCTTTTATCACCTATTTGGTTTATATGATTTAATTAAAAACACACCCCTTATTCCCGGGCAAAGGTCTTCTTTTATCCTCTTTACAAAAATATCACAAGTGTTACTTATGATATTTAAGCATAAACCTCCCTCCAAGTAGGATGACAAGTGGCTTGATTTTATTGCTTGAGTGAATAACTTTATAAATACATTGAATTTTATTGCATGAAACCTAGCATCCATTAAAAATAAGCTCGGTTCTTAATGACTTTTCACCTGCTAAAACTACCTATGGAATTTGTGAAATATCAAAGCATCCAAAACTATTTTCTTACATCACTACCGCAAATTTGTAAATGTGCACACCTCTATTGGCATCTTTCTTTGCATTATTCCCTCATACCATGATATTCATATCTTATAAGGATAGCATTTGATATCTCAAACATACTTGTGTGCATTCTATAATCATTTCACTTGGTGAAGATTGTAGTTGGCATTATTTATCAAACAATGTTTACGAATCTTCATATCCCTAAGTGTCCGTGATACACTTCATTTTGCTAAAATATAAATAGTGAGTTCATTCTTTGGTTGAATCTTAGGGACACACGATCACATTGAGACTTTGGTTGGTCTACCACCTCTGATTGTCATCCTGATGCATATGAGTGCGGGTGTATGAATAGAAATCCCTTTACTTTTCTTGGGTTTGAATTGAATTTAACGGGCTCTGTGATTGATTCCATAAATTGCTTTCTTCAATACCCTATTCAAAGAAACATTTAAGAGCATTCACCAAATCCATTTCAAATGGACATATCCTCAGTCATCCATATTTCAAAGATACCCATACCTGATTACCATTGTGAGCTTATATGCCCTCGAGCTGGAGATGATGGATTTGAAGACAAGTATAAATTGCAACACATGTATGGGCTTGGATCATGGCCTGATACATGCTAGATTGTGGATGGAAATTATCATAATGTTGTCATTGGTTCTGAATTTGAAGAAGAACCCATGTCGTATCACTCCAAACACTTCATTAGACGTGCTATATGTGTTGCCTGAGCTATGTGCATGACCATGCATTCTCTTCAAAACTGTGCACCACGCAGTCCATTGGCTCTAAAGACCTTCACGTGCCTCTTCATGGTGCCAACTACACAGACCCGAACTGTAATACCATCTCATTTTCAAAGCATGATTCAAAAATGCAAAGCAACATGTGGACTTTATCAATAAAAAGAGGACCAGGTACAATTCTAGGTGTGTGGTGAAAATGAATGTCAACGAATATCCTCAAGACCTCAAGTTGAGTCTCATCAACTGAAGCGGAAGAATGAGATTTAGCAACCTGATTTTGGGCATTATTTCTATTAAAGCTAGTATATGCAGAATAGATATGAACTATTTCCATAAATCAGAATCAAGGTGATGAGAATACAAATTTTCACCCTTCAAACTGCTTCCAATACTCAACAAACCCAGAGAATAAAGCTAAGGATAAAGAGTTGCAGCTTAACAAGTATCTGTCATTATCATCAACTCTTTAAATCTGTGTTTCTCTCACATTTTTTCAATTGCATTGGCTAAATCATGACTTTGAATCTCTTCAAAATCTTGAAACTCCAGAGACTTATCACCACCATGCCCTATCATGTATAGAAGAATGTGACTTCCTTCACCATTCAAGAGGTGCTTTGAACATGGGATAGCAGGTTCATGTTGACTAGTCAACACACACAGAAAATTCCCAACAATCACCCCTGCAGCATCATATCTTTTGAGTACTCGTTATGGATTTCAAATGCTCATCTTCATTGCCTTCGGTAACATGTAGCTCTGAGCATCCCCCATGAAATTCTAAACATTTGAAGCCCTAAATGCACCTTTACCTTTAAGAATCCATGCACATTCTGAAAAATAATCATCTAAACACACCTTGAACTTCGAAGCTTTGATCTTTGAATATTCTATGAATTTGAACCTGTAACTTCAAACAAATTGAACCATTTTGAACCACTAAAAAGAACCCTGAAGATCCGCTATGATGGCATTTTGTTTAAATGGCTGAGGAATGTCTCAAAACTAAGATCTCTAAATTTTTGCATTGAACCGTTGATTCTAGAAATTTGATCTTGGATTTGAATCTGAAACCTATCTCTAAATCTGCATTTCAAACTTAGATTCTGAACTTTTCTCAGTCAATCGATCTGCACTTTGAACCCTGAGTCTGAACTTTGTTTGAACTGAAATGCAAGATGGACCACTTGAACCACTTCGAACCACTTCGAACTAAGTTCAAAGTAGTTCAAAGAGGTTCAAAACCTAAAATTGAAATTTTTAAAATTATGGGTCCATCTGTGTACTAACAGGGGCTCTAACTGCGGGACTGATTTTGATACAAAAGCAGAGAACTCCAGCAATCTCTAGGAAAAGAACAGTGCCTTAACATTGGGCAAATAGAGTCAATAGGAAGAGAAAACCGGGAGCTTCTTGCAAAGAGGGTGGAGGAGAGCAGGGCAACACCAGCAAACAAAACCAGAAGAAAACACCTAGACTACTAGCAAGCACGAGGCTTGCACATTATTCCAACTACCACTATGCACAACAAAAACTTATTTACAATATTTACAAAGGTAGGAAAAGAACCTACCAAGAGAACTAGAAGAAAGAAGAAGCTATGCAAATCCATTTACCGGCTTAGGGAAGTAGGAGCCTTTTCGAATCAACAAAGCATACCTCAATGGAATAGCTCCAAACCATTGCTTGATGATGACTCTTTAATATCAAACTTCAAATTTAAAAGATGCATGCATATGTTGAACCAATTCTCTTTTCCAAAAAGTTTTGACTCATCATAGTACTCATCTCCATTGAAGAATTGATCCTTCACATTGGCAGGATCTGATTCCACCTCAGGCTAAAAAATATGAAATGGAAAAGCCTCACCAAAAGATGATGTGTAATCCTTAGAAATATCGTCATGCAAGTTCAACTCCTGTGCTTGGCCATGACCATTTTGTAGCCATAATGATGCCTCCTTCAGCATAGGATCAGCTCTCAGATATATATCTCCTTCACTTCTTTCAAGGAACCAACTATCATCATTCATACCACAAATCCCATCCCTCTCTCTTTGCAGAATGTCATCACATATCTCAACATTTCTTTTACATTCCAAATCAACAACACTATGCATAGATGAATGAGAAGGGAAGTTTTCAATAAATGCTTCATTCTGGAACTGATTTGAACAGGCACCTAAGGTATGGTTAGGGGAATGATCCAACTTAAGTGATGGCAAAAACGTACCTATGGTTTCTCCTTCTTCATAGATGAGATTTTCACGTGGTGTTTCAGCAGAGTTTTCATCTAGCTGGGGATTATTGAATAGATTTTCATTATTTAAGTGTGAATCTTAAAACTAGAAAAGAGGATTTTCTTTGATAGAATTATTCTCATCAAACCCCATTGGTATGAAAAGTGGATTGATGCTACTCCAGACAATTTTACCTTCCTGATTTTCAACCTTTTCTTCGCCTTTTTGGTCATTGGTGCAAGGATTATCATTTTCAACCTGAGCATTCTCATTCTCCCATCTTACTTCATCATGGTAGAAAGAATTTTCAGAGTAAGATAAATTCTTATCAGCATATGTCACCTTACTATCAGTACAAGTTCTTATAGGAGAATATGACATGGCTTCGTTAGCACCTATGACAGATTTTTTAATTTGCAAATTACAATTTTTAGAATGTAAAGAATCATCAATGTTCATTGTTTCAGTGTGACTAAACTTCTAAATATCATTCTGAAAATCTTTACTATCTGGACCATTTGAAACTAGATAGCATTCCATACCTGTAGATTTGAGAGATCTAGCCTTTGGGCTAAAGAAATATTGTGGTAAATCCTTGTTACCTGAATTTACAAGCTCTTTAGCACTACTTTTCTCCTCCTCATCATTTTCAAAATGGATGCAGTAGAATCCTGACATCTTGGGAGTAGGATTGGCTTCTTTTAGAATGCGCTTCTTTTTTGTATCCTTTTCATCAAGGCACTGTCGCTGTCCATAATGGTATTCTTTCGTTGGGGGAGTCCTTATAGATTTCATACCACTAAGAATTAAAGCATCATCTAATCTGGTTGCTTCTTTCTACACATGTACCAAATTTTGCATTCCAAAGCATTGTAACCAAAACTTGACTTCAACATCCATAGCATCAATAAAGAAGCATACCTGATTTCTTTTATTTGGTTGGTTGGCTAGAGGAATTTTACCAACAGTCTGATTAAACCTATCAATGAACTCCCTTATAGATTCATCATCTTTCATCTGAATTTGAAGAAGGTTCACCAATAATTGACGGGAATTAATTGTGGTCTAAAATCTTTCTAGAAATCTCTGCTTAAGATCATCCCAAGTTGTAATACATCCATCTTGCAAATGTTGAAACCATTCCGCTACTTTTCCCATGAGGCATTGAACAAATAACCTGATGAACACATCTTCATCCTACACACCAAGAATCATGCATGCAACAATAACCACTTTGATGTGATCTGTCGGATCTTGTGCTTTGTCTCCATCAAACTTGGGAAGATATTCCCATGACCTTTTAGGTAAGGCTAAATAATGGGCTAGAGAAAATGGTCCAATCTGAGCCCCCCATGGCTGTATTGCAACTGCTGCCATAACACACATTGGAATTCCAACAACAAAGATTCAACAGGTTCAAAATATAGAGTTTCCAATCTCCTGCACATGGAGATAATCACAAAATTGAGGAATCAAAAAGTTGAGGAAGCCATTGTTAGGCACTTAAATCTTCGCTTCTTCCCCAGCGGAGTCACCAAAAATCTGTTAGTGAACAGATTGTCCTTCGAGAAAATACATGCAAATCTGACCCCGAATGCCCAAGAGAAAGAACAAATCAACACCAACAGTTGGATAGGTTATTTTTAGATTAATAACCTTCCTCTAAATTTTATCGAGTACAGCTCCCCATGCAAGATTTACAATGAATTAATTATAGGTACTTTTGACCAGAAAGCACGAAAGGATAACAAGCATCTATCCGTAAACACAGAATAGACGTGAAACCTAAGAACTAAAAAGAAAGGAAACAGAATAAAATAGATTACACAAAGTTAATCTACCATATACTGCATTACATAATGTAAAAAAAAATGTATCTTCCATCCTCTTGAGAGAATTAAAAAAATCAGAGCTTTAAAAGATGTTTTGAAAAGATGGTGCAACAAGAAAACAATGATATTGAATGTAATTCAGAGAAAACAAAAAATGACGCAAAGTTCATGATCAATGGAAGGAAAATACACCATAATCAAAGTTTTGATGTAATTAACCTCCAGCCTCCCTTCCCTGACTACAAAAGATTGCAAAGTATCTTGTACATATTACAACCAAATCACTATTTCAAGAAAGACGAAAACTTCTTTCACAATGTTGCATCAACCATTAAAATCCTATCTCTAAATCAGACACACAGTTCTAGAAAAGAGAAATAACCCATGCTCTGCCTCTCACAGCCTCTCAAGAAAAATGGAATAATTTGTAGAATCTCCTTCCCTTCTAGAGCACAAAGTCTACCGTCGGAAGCAGGAAGAATGGAACCCTTTTTCTGTCTCTCTCTAACCCTTTTATCTTCTCTATTGTCGGTTCTGTTCAGTTTTGGTAACTGATTCTTGAAAACATATTTCCATACTTTGGAATTATCTTCGTCCTTTTTGGATTCCAGGATATGCCTTTTATCACCTATTGGGTTTATATGATTTAATTAAAAACACACCCCTTATTCCCAGACAAAGGTCTTCTTTTATCCTCTTTACAAAAATATCACAAGTGTTACTTATGATATTTAAGCATAAACCTCCCTCCAAGTAGGATGACAAGTGGCTTGATTTTATTGCTTGAGTGAATAACTTTATAAATACATTGAATTTTCTTGCATGAAACCTGGCATCCATTAAAAATAAGCTCGATTCTTAATGACTTTTCACCTGCTGAAACTACTTATGGAATTTGTGAAATATCAAAGCATCCAAAACTGTTTTCTTACATCACTGCCACAAATTTGTAAATGCACACACCTCTATTGGCATCTTTCTTTGCATCATTCCCTGATACCATGATAGTCATATCTTATAAGGATAGCATTTGATATCTCAAATGTACTTATGTGCATTCTGTAATCATTTCACTTGGTGAAGATTGTAGTTGGCATTATTTATCAAACAATGTTTATGAATCTTCATATTCCTAAGTGTCCACGATCCATTTCCTTTTGCTAAAATATAAATAGTGAGTTTATTCTTTGGTTGAATCTCAGGGACACACGATCACATTGAGACTTTGGTTGGTCTACCACCTCTGATTGTCATCCTGATGCATATGAGTGCGGGTGTATGAACAGAAATCCCTTTTCTTTTCTTGGGTTTGAATTGAATTTAATGCGCTCTATGATTGATTCCATAAATTTCTTTCTTCAATACCCTATTCAAAGAAATGTTTAAGAGCATTCACCAAATCCATTGCAAATGGACATATCCTCAGTCATCCATATTTCAAAGATACCCATACTCGATTACCATTATGAGCTTATATGCCCTCGAGCTGGAGATGATGGATTTGAAGACAAGTATAAATTGCAACACATGTACGGGCTTGGATCATGGCCCGATACATGCTAGATTGTGGATGGAAATTATCATAATGTTGTCATTGGTTCTGAATTTGAAGAAGAACCCGTGCCGTATCACGACTCCAAACACTTCATCAGACGTGCTATATGTGTTGCCCGAGCTATGTGCATGACCATGCATTCTCTTCAAAACTGTGCACTACGCAGTCCATTGGCTCTAAAGACCTTCACGTGTCTCTTCATGGTGCCAACTGCACAGACCCGAACTGTAATACCATCTCATTTTCAAAGCATGATTCAGAAATGCAAAGCAGCATGTGGACTTTATCAATAAAAAGATGACCAAGTACAATTCCAAGTGTGTGGTGAAAATGAATGTCAATGGATATCCTCAAGACCTCAAGTTGAGTCTCATCAACTGAAGCGGCAGAATGAGATTTAGCAACCCAATTTTGGGCATTATTTCTATTAAAGCCAGTATATGCAAAATAGATATGAACTATTTCCATAAATCAAAATCAAGGTGATGAGAATATGAATTTTCACCCTTCAAACTGCTTCCAATAATCAACAAACTTAAAGAATAAAGCTAAGGATAAAGAGTTGCAGCTTAACAAGTATCTTTCATTATCATCAACTCTTTAAATATGTATTTCTCTCACATTTGTTCAGTTGCATCGGCTAAATAATGACTTTGAATCTCTTCAGAATCTTGAAACTCCAAAGACTTATCACCACCATGCCCTATCATGTATAGAAGAATGTGACTTCCTTCACCATTCAAGAGGTGCTTTGAACGTGGGATAGCAGGTTCATGTTGACTAGTCAACAAACACGAAAAATTCCCAACAGTCACCCCTGTAGCATCATATCTTTTGAGTACTCCTTATGGATTTCAAATTCTCATCTTCATTGCCTTCGGTAACATGTAGCTCTGAGCATCCTCCATCAAATTTTGAACATTTGAAGCCCTAAATGCACCTTTACCTTTAAGAATCCATGCACATTCTGAAAAACAATCATCTGAACACACCCTGAACTTCAAAGCTTTGATCTTTGAATATTCTATGAATTCGAACCTATAACTTCAAACAAATTGAACCATTTTGAACCACTAAAAAGAACCCTGAAGATCCGCTATGATGGCATTTTATTTGAAGGGTTGAGGAACGTCTCAAAACTAAGATCTCTAAATTTTCGCACTGAACCGTTGATTCTAGCAATTTGAGCTTGGATCTGAATCTGAAACCTGTCTTTGAATCTGCATTTCGGACTTAGATTCTAAACTTTTCTGAGTCAATCGATCTGCACTTT
Organism: Cupressus sempervirens; assembly: GCA_028749045.1. Lineage (NCBI taxonomy): Eukaryota > Viridiplantae > Streptophyta > Pinopsida > Cupressales > Cupressaceae > Cupressus > Cupressus sempervirens. The sequence goes on along the minus strand of CM053787.1, from coordinate 1,059,178,581 downwards.
GAACCGTGAGTCTGAACTTTGTTTGAACTGAAACGCAAGATGGACCACTTGAACCACTTCGAACCACTTTGAACTAAGTTTGAAGTAGTTCAAAGAGGTTCAAAACCTGAAACTGAAATTTTTACAATTATGGGTCCGTATGTGTACTAACAAGTAGTCAAACCATCCAAGTGAAATAGTAGATTGTCTGAAATGTTCAGTGCTATCAATCCCATGGCCTCATCCATTTTGTTCTTATGTTGAACAACCTCAAAAGGGTATGTAAGAACAGGTTGATTCTCATCCAGACATGACCATAAGCCCCTTGACATCAGAAGCCATGTCATTTGTGCCTTCCAGGTGTGATAGTTGTGTGGTGTGAGATGGGTCACAGATGGATCTGCCATTTACAAAAAGAAGGAGACAAAAGTAGAAGGGTCTTATTCTAAAGTAAATTACAGAAAAGAAAATGCTCCCCCCACCCCCCCCCCCCCCCCCCCCCCAAATGTATAAATTGGGCACTCTTTACTTAGTGCACTTATAATAGCCAATTTAGGGCCTATTTCTAAAACTAATATTTCTCTCCACAAAACCTATAATCTAATTGCAGATATGGAAAGTAGACAAAAAAATATACACTTTCAAAAAAAATGGAACCTAATTATGTGTCCAGATGAGCCCGTACAAAGCATTTAAAGTGGCAAAAATTGAGAATTGCAAGTTGCAAAAAAATTCAGCAACAGAGATCTCAAACCACCTATACCAATGTGTAGATTATGAAATCCTACCCTAAAACAAATAAAAAAATGCTCAAAAAAATGAGTCTTCATGAGGGAGATATTGCTATTTAAAAATCACCACTGCAGTTATTTTTTTCTGAATCGCCACCGTCGCACCTCCAAAAATTAAAGAAAAAAAGCCCAAAAAATATTAGATCTGTTATGCCAAACCCTCTTTCTCCTTTTTCTCCAAATACTGAAAAAAAATGCTCTTCCTCCTGATTGACGAAAAAATCACAAACAAACTAGGGTTTGTGTCTCCAAATCGTGGCTTCAAAAAAATCCTTCGAACAAGAAGCAGTAGGGAGGCTCTGATACCATGTAGGATTTGATGAAATCCAACTCCGCAATTGCCAAGATCACCTACATGCAAATAACTTGCTGAAGAGAAACCGAAGGAGCAAGAGCTTGAAGAAAACAATGCAAGAGAAAATATTTCACAATAGAAAAATGAAATTGCTATGTGAATGGATTGATTTTACAATGAGAGAGAGAGACCAAATATAAAGGCCTCATGGAAGCTTGTAGAACAAGCTGGAAAGTGGTAGAAGATAAGGTTGACAACCAAGCATCCACAAAAAGGTGGAACATGCTAGAAGGGAACAAACTCCCATGTTGTCAACAACTAACCACTACAACTATTAAATACTAAATATTGAATAAATGCATTAACCTAAGTAAGCTTAAGTAAATAGAATAAATAATTAACAATTACTTAATTATTTACTCTAACAACTTGTACACTCTTTTCTTTGTTCCACTTCTATAAATATTTTCTTGCAACAATCATCTTCACAACTATCTTTAGTGTACAATAGGTCTTCTTTACACACTGATCTCTAACCCTTTCATAATCCTCCAGCTCAACTCAATGACCAAAAATTAGGTTCCTCCTACCAAGTTTTGCATTGTGTAAAGGAATCATGGAATTTTTTCTACCATCCTTCTTAACAATAAACACATTCTTGACACAATCATGCACAACCCTACAATCAAACTGCCAAGGTCTACCAAGTAATATGTGACTACTCATATCCATAATATCACATAACTATTGATTAACATATTGTCCAATATAAAAATTAACAAGACATTGATCCCTCACTTCCAAAGCATGCTCATCTTGTAACCAATTGATCTTGTAAGGACAATGATGTCTCATTCTCTTCAAACCATGTTTATGAACCATCTTCTTAGCAACTAGGTTATCAGTACTACCACCATCCACAATCACATTCTAGGATTTACCTCCAAACTTACAACAAGTCATTAATAAATTCCTTCTCTAAAAAGGTTCCAACATTTACTTACCAAGCAACACTCTTTGAATCAGAAAGCTATCCCCATCTACCTCAGATTCATTCATTGAGTGATCAACCTCATTCACCATAGAAAATATGTTATCACTAGTCTTCATGTCAATATTGGGACATTCAAAATGTTTGTCTCCTTATTCACCACATTTGTAGCAAGTACACTTAAATGCACCTCTTTTTATTCTCTTTCTCTATTCAACAAGTTTTGGTTCATCTTTAGCAATCTATTTATTCTTCTCAGAATGTTCCTTCTTTTCTTTCCCTCAAGAATTACCTTGATGTCTCTCTTCAACTTCTCTTCTACCCTCATAGCATACTAATAAGAATGCTCAACTAAAGAAATATTCAGCATACCAATATCATCTTGAATATTTAATATCAATCCATTAATATATCAACCACCTTTTCCTTAAACAATTATCTATGTCCAGACCGAACGGTTAACTTGTAAAACTCCTCAGTGTAATCTTTCAAGGACAAATCCCTATGCTTTAGACTCTACAATCTCTTAAATAACTCAAGTTCATAATCAGTAGGAATGAACTTAGCCTTCAATTTTGTCACCATTAACCTTCATCTAGTGATCTTCATTTCACCTTCTTCTTCTCTATTTCTTTGTAATTCCTTTCACCATAAAGTAGCATGTCCTTTCAAATTAGTCTATGCCAAACTCACTCTGGGTGGATCTCTAATAACCTCTAACTCAAATAAGTCTTCCAATTCACCAATCCAATCAATCAAGTCTTTAGGATTCAAAGTACCTAAGAAATTAGAAACATCCATCTTATGCTTCAACTTCAATTGAGATCCATGTCTATCTAATCAACCAATTGTATCTTCCATAGGTCTCTTCATATGATTATCTCTCTCATCTCCACTAGATCCAACAAATTCAAAATCTTCAATAACTTCCTCATAACCATCTCTAGTACTCACATTCCTAGGCAAACCAGCAATAGCTCTCATGATCTTATTCTTCATCATCTCTAACTCGTATCTGAAATCTAATCTAACCTTCTCTAAAATCCTAGTCTCCATGGCATCATAGAGATCATCAATTTCCCTAGGGTCCAATCTTTGTAGAGGCATCTTCCAAGATCTTCACAAATCCACAAGATCAACTAGATCTAACTAGGCTCTTATACCACTTAACGTAATGCAAGGCAAGAGAATCCCCAAAGGAGATGTCCTAACCCCTATAAATTAACCACACAATTTAATATAAACTATAACACAGAGATTTAAATCCAAATTAACACTAATTTTATAATAGATTCATAAGATTTTCATTCAACATGCCTAGTTGTAAGACCTTCTAGGTTACGACCAAATACATAAGCAATGACTAATAATATTGCAAGACCTCACAAGATCCAACTACTAGCTATCCTAGATCCACAATCTATTAGAAACTCCAAGAAGAATCTAAACTTGTCCTCGCAAGCCACCAAGCAACCCTCTTGTTTCCCAAGCCCACACTTACCTACTAGCTATGTTAAACTTCGCTCCTCTCAATTACTCCATGCTAAACTCCATTTTGAATAATGATCCCTCTAGACTCCACAAGATCCTCTACTTATATTAAACCAAGCCACAAGTCAGCCTAGCATAATAGACATTAAATAAACACTCTCATTAAATACACCCTCAAGCCACAAGCCAGCTTGGCTACAAACATTAAATATAGGAAATAATTAGAAACTTAGGATAGGCCCCAAGTTTAAAAAACTCAAAAGACCACATAGAAATACACGCATTTTGACATAGGTCCATGTGTCATTCAATGATCCAAATCCAAGAGTGCACACACCATCTCCCTTAGATTGAAGCTCACGAAAACAATCTCTAAATTTTGCCAATAAATTAGGAACACACGACCAATAGTCACCAAAATGGCTCTAACTCCAAGACAATTGCTAAAATCATCATGCACACTTAGGAAAAGGTTTCCCAATATGCCTCGAACACATCCCCAATCGTGCAAACCATAACTCCATAAATTTGAGCTTAAAGCCCCTACATACATGATTTTTGACTTCCCTTGGATGCTTCTGCATCATTAATAATAATGACATTTATTGAAATTCAGCATCACCACATGCAAAGGTTCATATAAAATGATGTATTTATGATTAGAATGATACATAGGAAAAATTAGTTGTACCTTTAGATGTAGAAACTTGATCATCTAGTTTGTTTGTTGTCTTGTTGATTTTCATGTAGTTGTGAGGATTAGAAACTTGGTTTGATGAACAAAAATGTCACTCTTATAAATAGTAACAAGAGAAATCAGAGTGGCGCTCTCAAGCTAGCTCATTTGTAATTGATAATGGTGAAGCACTACATAAAGATGTGAGAAGGAAATATACTCAACAAGGAGAATCTTATATCTAATGTATTTTTGCAAATTGAAATAAAAATACATTGAATATCATTATCAAGGAAATCATAAGATATTTGAGCATAAAAATGTTTGAATCTACCAATAAAGTCACTAATAGTTTCATTAACATTTTTTTTGTAATGCATCAAATTAGTTAAAGAATTTTGATGACCAATGTTGTTTTGAAATTTTTGAATGAAATAATTGGAAAGATTATGATGGGGACAAAGACAAATAGCATTACAAAGTTTTGTCCCTAAAGGTGTGTATGAAAAACTTAGCCATGAGCCTATAGTTGTAAGTAAAATCACTACATATAGTTTGGAAAGTCCTAACATGAATCACAAGATCACCCTTACCATGATAATGTCAAGATGAGGTATCTAAATGTGTTGTGGGATAACAACATTAAAGATGTCTAAAAAAGGGGATTAGCAATGTCACATATTGGAAAGTTGTACTTAGATTGAGTCAATTGAGCCACATATTGTTGCAAATCTAAGACAATTTGAATCAATCTAGTAATAGTGGGATTATAAGATGTAATAATAGGCATAAATAGTTTAGATGTGTTAGCAATGTTATTATAAGAAGAAGAGGGAATATGCAAAGATTTTGGAGGAGGATTGGAAGAAGTGGGAAGAGGATCATAATTTGTAAGGCACAATATTATATGAAGTCAATGAAGAAGGTATGGAAGTATAAGGAATAATTGTGGGAAGTGTGGGGTTAGGAAGAACAATACTTAGAGAATTAAAGACTTGTATAGAAGTTGTCATAAGAGGTACCACATATGTGGGAATGCTAGGAATGCAAGTTAAAATAGGAATAGAAGGTTCAATGGTTGTGGAAGGAGTGTATCCTAACACTTGAGAAAATTATATCAAATACTTAGCATGAGAACTAATAAAATGATATATACCACACAATATGTTAATCTTGTTATCATCACAAGTAAAAAGTTTATTTATAGCCTCAATAGCAAAAGCACTATCAAGGTTTTGATTCTCTTTCACAAACCAATGATTGTCAAATTGAGAAGGATAAAATCTTAAAGCTTCATATTAATCATGGGAAGAGTGAGAATATATATTATCCATGATATGATATAGACCATGAGAAAAATGGTTAGTATCATTATGGATTCTAGGAAATAAAGATGATTCGTGGTCAAAAGATCCCATCATTCTACGACTTTTTCTAATGGGAATGGTATAGGGTGGACTTAATGTGATAAAACTATCACAAGGGGAGATCGTGAAAGAATATTCTAATGATATGTAACCACAATAAATATCTAATTAATATCAATGTAATAAGGAGAAAAAGATTGATCTGAATGCAACAAAGGAGAAAGAGAGATATAACTTCACAAGATAATAAAATCTAACTCCAAAATGTAAGAAAGAAGTATATCACATAGGGTTCACCAAAATATCTAGTGGTGAAAATGACATCAATTAATTTATAATGTAAAATAGATGGTTTAGTTTCATTAATAGCACACTTTCACACTATGTCTTCAATACAAGAGAAATAGGGGCTTCCAAAAATAACTTTCAATATAACTCAAGTTAGATTAGCAACACCCAAATAAGATGAAGGTATCCCAATACTAAACCTAAATTATACTAAGGAAGTATGTAAGAAAGTCCTCTGTCATGTAGTGTTAATTAACTTTAGGATGTGCAATGTGAATAGAAATTGAACTAATTGATTAAATGATATAGGTAATATAGATCTAGGAGCAATATGTATGAAATCAACTCAATTTAAATATAGAAATAGGTCTATTCTAAGAGATAAAAATAAGGGTGTAATATTTACCTTTAAATATGCAAAGTAAAATGCTTTTTCACTTTGAGAAAAAAGAGATTTGAAAATTGTGACTAGAATCTAACCATAGATATGTGATTAAAAAAAATCCAGAAAACCCTAAAAAACTCATATCTCTATGTGTAGGTTGATTTGGGTTACATCTACCAATAGGTTTATGGGATGAAATGCATGTTATCAGTGCATTAGAACAAAGCCGACCCAAAGTGTTCCAAAATCTCATGATTATACTTTCCATATCCGAAAAGGATGTTGTCTTTGAAGTATTACATATACCTCTCACATATAACATCTTTCTAGGAAGGTTGTGGATTCATGATATGCAAGCAATAAGTTCAACTTATCATCAATGCATCAGATTCCCCTACAATGGTACTAAAGTCTCTATTCTTGGAGATATTTCTATGTTCATTAATGCTCTTACTGATTCTTGATACCACATAATACAACTCTTGAAGAAACTAAGAGTAGTATTGTTAAATATGAGAAGAAATTGAAGATGTTGAATATTGGGATGGGGGAGTATTGGTTGGATTCTATTGCCACTCTTCATGTTTTCTAGCGCTCCTATGATAGACCTTCACAAGATATGAAACCATTATCTTCCACTATGTCTGTCTATGGTACTTTTTTTCAATGCTTGGTACCTTCAAATGATGAGAATGAAGATAGTGTTTTTAGAGCATGGATCTATAGAGAAGAAATTTCTAAAGAGATCACACCTACAATTGAAACATCACCTATAAAAGTACAGAAAAGGATATGAGTTTCTTGCTAAAATGGGTTATCCTAGTCATGGTCCTTTGAGTGATAGAAAACATTCTCTTGTTAAGCCTTTGAGTCATACTAATGGACCCAAATCTAGGGATAAGATTGGGTTAGGATTATCCAACACTAATAAACAACCCATTTTTTTATCAAGAGCTCAAAATTACTAAAGAATATGAAGAAGAGATCTTACCCTTTAATGGTATCACTCAAGAAGATGAAGAATTTGTTCCCTCTACTTCTCTCATTTGGAATGAAAATGAATCACCATTTTATCATAGTACTTAAGCTTCCACATCTCACCGAGATGAAAATTTAGATGTTGAGGACCCTAATAGAGAACAAATCCACAAGAACATTACATGGTTTAGAGAAAGGATGGGTAGTACAAATTCACATGACTATGAGTGGGATTCATTTTCAAATAACTCCAAAAAATTGGGGATTGATGTCATACATGGATATGCTAACCAAATTGAGGTAGTAAATGAGTCACTCGTAGGACTTGATGAGTCAAACACACATATCACTCTTGTTGACCATGTTGACCATGCTAGGGGACTAGTTGATCTAGGTATCTTTGAGAGGGACCTTATAAACTCTAAATTGCTTGTTACCAAAGATGAGTCCTATCACATCAACACTTTAGAACCTTCCACATCACTTTCACTTATGCACCCCAACCATATCGATTGGTCACTAAAAAACCAACAACTTGAGCTCATCACTTTCCAAAATGATTATGAGATCGCATGCTACCTAAATTCTACTAAGCTTGTAGTCACTTTCACTGGAAAACCTGCTACAAACATGAGTGAATCAAATATCAAGTATCATTGTCAAAAAATCAAAAGAAAAATGAAAAGGAGCAAGCACTCTGATGGTGAAAACCACTTTGTGGTGCTGTTAGAGCCCAAAATAGTAAAGAGAAAAGATGTATCCAAGGGTGAAAACTTCCATGAGGTGAGTGAGGATGATATACTTGGAACTCCACCTAGTTATTTCCAAGAAATATCATCAATCTTTGTTAATGTTGGTGTAGTTTTGGTTGGATAAAACTTACTGAAGATATATATATATACACTGTGTATATGTGAGATATATACTTCACTCATTATATATATATATATATATATAATTATATAATTTATTATCACATGCTATTTTATGATAATAAAAAAATGTTATTGATAACTAATAACAATTAAAGAGACATGTCTCTTAACATCATATACATATGCATTGAGAAGGCAACTTGAAACACACAGAAAATTAATAAGTGAAAAGTAAGATATAACAGTAAATTGAAATATATACAATGAGATCCTTAAAATGGTATCAGAGCCAGTTAATCCCCGTCTACTAGTAACTCCAAGACATGGGCTTGCTAATATGGAACGGCCAACGGTCTCGAGAGATTATTCCAGTTGCAATGGGACATGGTGTAAAATAAATATATCCTCTAATTACTAACAAAGAAGACTTATAAATATTGGGTCAAATTATAAATATTGAAAGATATGTTTTCATTGGGGATAATTCTAAAAATTTTGCGAAAGTGTTCCTAATGATACAAAGTCTAGATATATCTCAACGAGAATATTTTTTTAGTATGAAGTAGAGGAGCATTATTATAAGAGGACACATTAGACATCCTTCCATTCAAGAGATACAAAGGTATCAACAGGCTGAGTGTTAGTGAAGTAGGAGGCATTTATTACCAATGGACACTGCAATTTTTAGAGCATCAGTTACAACAAATGTCAAATTGATATTAATGTCTAATTCTACGTGGCAATCAAATTGGGATTGACATAAATTTTGGTAAGGCAATGAAGGTGATCATAATTTTTTGGATTATTGGATAAAGAGATTGGATCTTCTATGATTGACTCCAGTATTATTAGGGCCGGTTTGGTTGTTGGAATATGAAAAGAAATCTTGGAATACATTTTTATTCTTGGTTTGGTTCGTCAAATGGAATAGGGAATAGGAATACATATTATCATTTTACCTCTAAAATGAGCTTATATCTATTCAAAAAAATAGTTGTTATTGGAATAGTCATTCTTATTCCCAATATTGCATCCCTATTCTCCATTCCTATGTCGACAACCAAATGGATCCTTAGGGCCCGTTTAGTTGCTGGTATAGGAATTGAAAATTAGAATAGAAGAATGGAATGAGAATGGAAATGAGGAATGAGAATAGAAAAGGGCAATTCCAATCTTGTTTGGTTCACTTGGAATTCGATTGGGAATATGTTAATCCATTGTTTGGTTGTACAAAAATGGAATAGGAATAAGGTTAAATTTTGTATTTTTTAAAATTATTTCCCTTAATTTTTTTTGTTTTAATTTATTGTTTTTTGGTTAATTTTTTTAGTAATGGTAAAAAGGTTAATTTGTTTTCATTTTTATTTTATTCATTGAAGTTATTGAGAAATATAATTTATTTCATTTTTTTAAACAAATAGATATAATAAGAAAAAATGTTATAGAAAAAATGTTTTTAAAAAAATCAGATTGGGAATAGGAATGGCCTATTCCAATAACAAATATTTTTTAGCATAGACATATGCTCATTTTAGGGGAAAATTTGGAATATGTCTTCCTATTCCCAATTCTCATTGAGTGTATGAAACAACGAATATAAAAAATATTATAATTTTCTCTTCCTATTCCAATAACCAGATGGGCCCTTAGCAAAATATCTATTTGGCTTCAAAATAGTTGTTTGACATAAATTCTAAAGACTACCATCAGGAGAAATTATGTACATTCATGTTCTTAACAACCAAAAATCATTCCTTGGCTTCGTGAAACTTTATTGCTAAACATAAATGAGGGAGGTTTATTCTAAGAGAAAATTCATACTTTGTTGTGCATTTGGATTCAAAATTTTGTGGTGTTAGCTTGAGAAGAAGAAAATTTGAAAATATTACTACTGTTTCTAAGCATTCCCGATAATCAAAATACCAAACAACATTTGTAGGTTATTTATACAATGATATTGATCTTTGTGACTCATAAAAAATAAATAAAAAATAAAAATTGTAAGACAATTGTGTGTGGATGATTGGAATTATTAAGTAGTTTACAAGTTGATAAATTGTCTCTTATATTTTGCAATGATGGACCTCAGGATGTGAATGGAACAGAAATACCATACAATTATGCATCCAAAAGTTAGAAAGATGAATCAAATGATTGGTGATGTAGCGAAAAGAATTGGGAATAAAGTAAGTGAATCAGAAGAGCAGACAAAGATTATTCTGGAAAAGGTTTAGTCAAATAATAAAAGAAACAAACTTAGTACCATTCTTTGATCTCAAAATACAGTATCTTAAATTGTATGAAGCCAAGGAATATAGCCCTAACAAGCTTGTTATGAGAGCAGATGAAAAGGCATTTTGGAGGTTATTGTATGATAGCTTTGTAATCTATGTTGTACAAATTTGAAAGGATTTAAAAATAGAAAAATAAAAGTAGACGCAATACAAAATACACAACACCAGATTTATCCTGGTTCATCGCAATAGTTGCTACGTCTAGACTGCAAAGTATTAGATTAATGTATAAAAGATGATTACAAACGAACAAGAGTAGCATATAAATAGGCTCCAATAATATTACATATGAAAGGTCTCATGAAACCAAGAGAGACACTTATTAGAGGGAAGGATAATGTAACCATTGGCCTTCACCATATCAACAAACTCCCACCTGAAGGACAACCAATGATGCAACTGATCACCCAATACCCTACTCAAAGAATGATTTATCTTTTCTTCACAAGCCCAAGAGAAGTTTTAGCACTTTCAAACTTCTCTTTGGTGACAACCTTTGTGAATATATCATCCGGATTGATCTTGGTGTCAATCTTGACAACTTTCAGCTTGCCCTCTTCGACGGCATGATGAACAAAGTGAGCATGTGCATCAATGTGCTTGAAGTGACGTTGTGATGAGTGATTATGTGCCATGAAGATCGTGTTGCAGCTATCACAAAACAAATTATATTCACTTTGATGAACTTTCAAGTCACCAAGCAACTACTGAAGCCAAATCATTTCCCTTGCACCTTTGGAAAGAGCTAAGAATTCAGCCTCAGCTGAAGAAAGAGAAACGCAATGTTGTAATCGTGAAGCCCAACTGATTGTAGCTCTGGCAAACATGAAGGTATAACCAATGGTAGATCTTTGTTTATCCAAGTCTCTGGCAAGATCAGAATCAGTGTAACCTTGTAGCTGAACTTTGTTTCTACCAAAACATAAGACATAATCTGAAGTGCCTTTTAGATACCTTAGTATCCATTTGACGGCTTCCCAATGAGCTTATCCAGGATTTCTCATGAACCTACTCACAACTCCCACCGCATGAGCAATGTCAGGGTGAGTGGAAACCACAGCATACATAATGCTACCAATTATTGATTTGGAAGGAATTTTCTCCATGAAGTCTTTTTCTTCTTTTGTTTTTGGACATAATTCAAAACTTAATTGGAAATGACCAACAAGAGGAATAGGAGCTACTTTTGCATCAGCCATGCCAAATATTTCAACAACTTTGTCAATGTATTTTTTTTGAGATAAAGTGATTTCTCTCTTTTTCCTATCCCTTGTGATCATCATGCCAAGAATCCTTTTGGCTACCCCTAAGTCTTTCATTGCAAATTTTCTTGCCAATTTCTCCTTCAACTCATTAACTATTCTTTTATTTGTGCCAGCTACTAACATGTCATTGACATAAAGAAGAAGGATGACAAACTCACCACTTAGAAGTTTCTTGAAGTAGACACATGGGTCTGATTCACATCTTGTGAAATTATGTTCAGCCATGAAGCGATCAAATTTTACATACCACTATCTTGGGGCTTGTTTGAGGCCATACAAGCTCCAATTTAATCTACAATAAATATTTTCATGTCCCTTCTTTACGAACCTTTGAGGATACTCCCTGTACAGTTCCTCTTCTACATCACCATGTAGGAATGCAGTTTTCACATCAAGTTGTTCTAACTCAAGATCCCAAGTTGTTGCTAATCCCAAGATAGTTCAGATAGTTTCCATCTTGACAACAGGTGAGAAGATTTCATTGAAATCTATCCCTTTTTCTTGATCAAATCCATTTACCACCAATCTGGCTTTGAAGTGTTTGGTGTTGCCCTCCACTTCCTCTTTCACACAATATACCCACTTGTTCCTGAGTGGTCTTCGATTTGGCAGAAGAGAGACCAAACTCCAAGTTTGATTCTTGAGTAAAGAATCCATTCCTTCACACATCGTACCTTGCCATTTTTCATTGTTTACATCTTTGAGTGTAGATTTATAAGTGGTTGGTTCGGAGAATTAGGAAATCAAAAGTGAAGGCTCTGCCTCTTCAGCAAATAACAACTCATAATCTGAAAATTTAATCGGCATTCTCCTTTCTCTACTGAATCTTCTTAAATGAGTTTCAACATTCTCTATTTGAGCTTGAATTAATTTGAATGGAGAACCAGAGATAGAGGTTTTCCCATTCAAATTTTTAACTCCTTCTTTACTGTTATGACTAGATTTTACAGTTCTTTGCCTCTTTGTTTCAGCACACTCATGAATCTGAAGTGATATGCCTATATTTCCCTGTGAATTATACCTAGCATATTTGTTGGCTAACATTTGGCCCATTAAAGGATTTGTGTAAGCCTACGGTGAAAGACCATCTATTTCCAATTCATGGTGTAAGGTAAAAGAACCTTTCATTCTATCGAGGGTATAGTCTTGATGGTTAGTGTGCGTGGATGGAGGACCATCCATGGAGATGAATCACATATCTTATTTCCTATGTAATTTCACAATGTCATGGGGGCTAGTAACATTTTTTAGCCATTGGTTCAAAGACTCACCGTTGACTGCTTGCAATCCACTGTGGTGAGTATACATGCTATCAAGGGGGGTTTGCACATGTTCACTGTAATTGCCCTGCAGATTAACTTGCCAATGGAAAGGATTGACTAGCCACTGTAGATTAACTTGTGCTACCTGCATCTGTGGATTAGTTGCCCCAAGTCTAAGATGACTAGCGCTATGCCCCATATTGAATTTGGGAATGGTTTCATTGCTAGCACTATGCTATGCATATTCACCTGGATCGCACATGGTATTCTCCATTAAGTTTTTTGTTGGCTCTGAATGTCTATGGATGGAGGATTGTTGACTAATATATGTATTATCAGCAATCACATGAGACATTGGACTTTCCTCAATACCATGGAGATGAATAGAGTGTTCGGTTTCATTGAAGAGATGCCAATCATGCTTAGAGACTGTGTTTGCATTACCTACAGTTGTAGGATAAATATCTTCTTCCAATGTTGTATGATGCCAATCATATGGATGCAGTATCTTAGACGTACATCACTTCTTTGTGTGATATCCTCATAGTGAGGGGAGGCTTGATGTCTTATTCTGAGATTAGTACCATTACTACTATCAATATTCCTTGATTCAACTGATTGAGATAAGGAGGGAAGTGGAGCTAGGATAGAGATGAGACTATATAGGATAGGATCGAGTATTGTTTGTGAATTCAGTCTAACATTCCTTTGTGTAGAGATTGGCACAAATTCTTTTTCAAACATTTCCTGAGAATGCAGTGCTGGAAATGTTTTCTCATTGAAGACAACATTTCTGCTTCTAATAATTTTCTTATCAGCTAGACTCCAAAGTATGAAGCCAAACCGATCCTCTATGTATCCAACGAATATGCAAGGCTCGGATTTAGGATCCAACTTGCTTCTTTTCTCTTTGGGCACATGTACAAAAGCCTAACAACTGAATACTCTAAGATTGGAGTATGAAACTCTTATGTCTACTCATTCCTCTTCCAAAATTTTGAAGTTCAATTTTGAAGAATGACACTAATTAATGAGATATATGGTTGTATTACATGCCTCAGCTCAGAATTCTTTTCCCAAACCTACATTTGAAAGCATACACCAAGCTTTCTCCATTATTGTCCTGTTGAGTCTTTCCACTGTCCCATTTTCTTGAGGGGTGTATGGGAGGCCTTTCACCCTACAAATACCATTATCTACACAATAATTGTCGAACTCCAATGAACAAAACTCACCTCTATTATCCATTTTCAAGCATTTGATCTTGTGACCTCTTTGGTTTTCAATAAGAGTTTTGAAAACTTTGAACTTAGATAAAACTTCAGATTTATTGGCCATCATATATATCCATACTTTCCTAGTACAATCATCAAGGAAAGTAAAAAAAACTTTGCACCTCCTAAGGAACTTACCTCAACGGGACCAAAGACATCCGAGTGTACAAGTTCCAATGGTTTTTCCTTCAGATCATGTCCATCTTTCAAGAAGTTGACCCGCTTTTTCTTTCCATAAAGGCAATGTTCACAAAACTCCAAGTTTTCTTATTGGAGACCCAGTAGTTGATCCCTTTTGAGCATTACCTCAGGACCCTTTTTACTTATGTGGCCTAATCTTTGATGCCAAAGTGTTGCATCACTACCCATGACTGTCATAACAGCCCCTGCTTCAGTAGGCTTTCCAAGAAGGTAAAGATTACCAACTTTATATCCCTTGCCAATGATCCTCGAACCCTTGGTGACTTTCTAAGTATCCAGATGTAAGGATGGATAATATCCTTGTACAAAAAGCTGACTAATAGAAATTAGATTCCGCCTTAATTTGGGAACATGGTGAACATCTTTTAACAACCATTGTCCTCCATCATCTAGTTGTAACAAAATGTCACCTTCACCAACTATTTCACAAGATTTGTCATCTCCAAGAAATACCTCTCCAAATTGACCTTCATGGTAATTTGTGAAACAATCCATTCATGAAATGGCATGGAAGGAAGCTCCAAAATCTATCACCCAAGAATCTGATTTTGAGTCACTTGTAGAAAGAATTAAAACGCTTTCATCTTTCTCATAGATTGTATTTGCTTCAATGTTTCTCACTTTTTCTTATGCTTTCTTGTAAGCCCAACAATTTCTCTTTGTGTGGTTGGGCTTACCACAAAACCAACATTCTCCATTCCTACCTCTTGACCTTGAATGATTGGGTGATCTACATTTTCTTTGATTGTAATGGTTATTACCTCTATGATGGCTTCTTCCCCTTCGCTCAGTGCTGACCATGGTGAGAGCATCACCAAATGAGGAGTATTTCTTACTTCTTCTCATGTCTTCACTTAGTAAAGTGGAAACAACTTCATCATAGGCCAGCTTTGACTTTGTGGAGTTCGAAGTGCTTACAGTTGTAACTATAGGATCCCAACTATTAAGTAAAGAACATAACAAGATGATGGCTTTGGCTTCATCATCTTGAGTCATACCAACTGAGGTTGCTTGACATAGTAGAGTGTTCAAATCATTTATATGATTTGACATCACAATCCCTTCACTTTCAGTTTGTAGAGCTTCTTCATAATGAAGATTTTTTTTGCAGCCGACGCCATTTTATACATATTTTGAAGTTTGTCCCAAACTTCTTTCGTTGTCTTCTCGTTTGAGACATTGAACAAGATGTTTTGTGATAGCAAGAGAAAAATAGATGCCATCGCCTTCTCATCTGTCTTTTGCCAATCTTTATTCAACATTGTAGCTAGTTTCTTAGACTTTTCTTCGATTGCGACTAATAAGTCTTGCTTAACTAGCAAAGAGTGCATCTGCACTTTCCACAGACTGTAGTTCTTGCCTATGAATTTCTCTATTTTAGTATCCACCATCTTTCTAGAAATTTAACACCAATTTCTAATCTGCACACCTCATGCTCTGATACCAATTGAAAGGATTTAAAAATAGAGAAATAAAAGTTGACATAATACAAAATACACAACACCAGATTTATCCTAGTTCATCACAATAGTGGCTATGTCCAGACTGCAGAGTACTAGAATAATGTATTAAAGATGATTACAAATGAATAGGAGCAACGTATAAATAGGCTCCAGTAATATTGCATATGAAAGGTCTCATGAAACCAAGAGACACAATTATTGGAGGGAAGGATAATGTGACCGTTGGCCTTCACCATATCAACAAAATTTATGTGCTTGTAGTTCTTAAACTGTCACTTCATATTAAGGATATCACCTCTTTGATCATTCCATGCATACTTGCATCGAGACCTAGTTCTCCATGTGTTGGTCATTGTTTTCTTCCATCACCTTTGCTATACTAATAGAAAATAGATAATAGATTCTCAACCTCACAAAAATAAAGGATGTGCATGTTATGATGAAGAATGTATCTATGCTATATATAATAAAGTAAATAATATTATTCGATCAACCAAGTGGTACATTACAAATATTATCAGCATGAGGAACTAAAATACTCTCAACGTGAAGGTTTCTAAAGCAGTTGCCTTCATTAAAATAATTGATGGATGAATCCAAACATATATACAAACTAACTATTATGGATGTAATCACCAAAACTTAGTAAAATAAAATTGCTAGATTGAAGTAGTCAACAAAAATATTGAAGCCATAGTTTTTCAAGGAGTGTAGCTCTGTAGATGTCCTTTACTTTTTGGGAATGACACTTCCAAGCTTAGAGTACACAATGGTAGAAGACAATATATTGGCACTGAAACCCGACAATTTGTCTGTCAAGGAAGCTACTAGTGTATCACGCACACTCTTAACCACCCTATTGGCATTCGATACCATTTATTTTGAGAAGGGGAAGAGTATTTTTTTTATTGTGGGTTCTTGTAGCATATCTCTACTCGCGATGAATGTAAAATGATAGCTATTCTATAGTTAATAATTTACATCAAACTCTCCCTCGTGTGACTTGCCATTTTAAAAGTGATGAGAATCGCTAAAGTAATACAAAGAGAGGGTGTAATAGATAGATAAGGAGGAGATGGATGATGAGAGATGACATAAGAATTATAGATCATAGAATTTATTGGAAGGATATGATCTTACAATGGCATAGTGCAAGGTAGGAGAACCCCCAAAGGAGATGTCCTAGCCCCCAAAAAATAACCACACAATGGAACAGAATAACAATGTAAGATCTTATACCAAATTACAATAATTTATTCATAAAATAACTATTACATGTAATGTGTTGAGCTGTAAAGCCTTCTCGGTTATGGAAAAATACAAAGCAATTATAATAACAGTTCTGCAAGATCCCTCAAGATCCAACCCGAACACTAGCTAATCCAGATCCACACTCTGGTAGAAACCTCTGTGGAAGATCTCAACTTGTGCTTGCAAGCCCACCAAGAAATCTCCTTGTTTTCCAAGCTGTAACTACTACCCCTTCTCAAACTTTATCCAAGATCCAAGTATAAAATACCTCACATTCAGTGCTCTATCCACACACTCTAGAAATCTTCTCTTACTCAACTACTCCATCTTCCATGCTCTTCTCCAAGCTAGATGATTAATCACAATCCTGCTGTAAACTGCCTTACATTTGGCGCTCTATTCACAATCTCAAGAAAAACTCGCTCTTCAACTAATATCCACACTCACTTCTCCTTCAAATGAATGATGATGATTAAAGACTTCACCACAACCCCTACTTATACCAATCTAAGCCACAAGTTGGCCTCCAACAAAAACAGCGATATCTCCTAGCCCCGATTGAATTAGAACTTGTGCTTCAAACTAAAAGTAGTACTTTAGGTCCTCTACAACCCCTTAAGGTCACAAAGGTAGATTGATTAAGGATATCTATGCATCCATTCTAAAAGTCATGTACAAAAATTTGTCGCACAAACTGTCAAAAATTGACACTCCAAATAATTGCCATATCTCCCAACTTATAATGAATTAGGACTTGTAAATTTTTAAAAAGGAATTAATCTAGGCCCTCTTAAATCCCTAAAATTTTCATCCTCTAAATAATTGTGAAAAATTAGTTACATGGCCCACAACAGGCACCCAGAAACCAGAAAACACATCTCCGACAGCAAGGTAAAAAATGACTCAAACTTTAACATGGTAACTCCAATCTCTATGTGCACATTGTATAAGGTTCCCCAATGTGTCTCCAACACATCCCTAACCATGAAAAGCATAACCCCACAAAATCCAAGCTCGATGCTCCTACATCAAACTCCCCAGCTAAATAGAAAAGTATGCCCCATATTTTGATGCCCAAAGAAAGATCTGCAACCAACTTCATCTTTACCAAAGGCTTCCACTTCATCAAAGTCAATAGAAAAAATATAAAAAATCAACCATCTATACTTCATCCACTGAAATATCAAAAAAATACATATCAGCAACCCAATCAGCATGCTCACACCCAAAAAAAAATTGAACATAATGCTTCAACAACAAACCCTCATCCACATCAACAACTAATGAATCCACACTAGCAGAAACAAATCCATATCAATAGCGATATGTAGATCTCCATCAACACATTCCAAACTCACAACACCAACAATCTCATTGCTCACAAGATGCTCTGCAATATACAAGTCACCACCAACAGCAACTAGATCATCTACGACCAAGTGCTCTGCAATCTCCATGTCAGACTCAATCAAATGATCATGAAAACCAATCTCCATCCCAACATCAACAAGGTTAGGAATATCCTCAAAAAAAACCTCCAGTTTCTCTACAGGTTCTGTATCAAGCTCCACAAATTGATCAATAAAAACAACCTCTTCCACTTTGACCTTGCGATGCCATCTCCTCTCTCAAACAAGTCTTCTAACTGGCTAGACAACTCTCTTCTAGATAGGTAGACTCTAGTTCCAATAGCATATTTCTTTGGTTCCTCAACTCTTTTAGAAAAAGCAGCATCCACCCAAGCTATTGTCTCATTAATCCTCCTCTCCATAATATCATGGAGACTCGCAATCATCCCAAGGCCCAATCCTCTTGGAGTCATCTTCTAAGATCTTCACAAATCCTCTACAACAAATCCTTCCCACGCTCCTTGTGAAAAAATTGAATTGTTTGCAAGTCAGATCACAACTTGCCACCTCGCATGAACAATCAGGAACCACATCACAAGTCTAGGACCACAGATCTACAATCCAAAAACTCTCTACGATCATGCCTCAACAAGATCAATCTTCCATCTTCGCATCCATCGATCAATCTACATGTCCTCCCAAGGTCCTGGTGGAAACTGCCTCAACTTCAGCGATCTGTCTACACACTCTAGAACAACCTTTGCTCTGATACCATCTGACGCAGTACAAGGCAGGAGAATCCCCAAAGGAGATTTCCTAGCCCCCAGAAAATAATCATAGAGTAGAACAGAATAACAATGCAAGATCTGATACCAAGTTACAATAAATTATTCATAAATAACTGTTATATGCAATGTGTCAGGCTGTAAGGCCTTACCAGTTATGACCAAATACAAAGCAATTACAATAATAGTTAATGCAAGATCCAACCCAAACACTAGCTAGTCCAGATTCACACTCTGGTAGAAACCTCTAAGAAAGATCTCAACTTGTGCTCGCAAGCCCATCAAGCAATCTCCTTATTTTCAAAATTGCAGCTATTAGCCCTTCTCAAACTTTATCCAAGATCCAAGTGTAAACTACCTCACATTCGGTGCTCTATCCACACACTTTGGAAATCTTCTCTTACTCAACTACTCCATCTTCCATGCTCTTCTCCAAGCTGGATGATTAATCACAATCCTATTGTAAATTGTCTCACATTTGGCGCTCTATTCATAATCTCAAGAAAAACTCACTCTTTAGCTACTCTCCACATTCACTCCTCCTTTGAATGAATGATGATGATTAAAGACTTCAGCATAGCCCCTACTTATACCAATATAAACCACAAGTTGGCCCAGAATGCTAAAAACTAAATAAACCTAACATTAAATACTTGAAGAGCCACAAGTCGAACTCCAACAGAAATTACGATATCTCCTAGCCCCGATTGAATTAGAACTTGTACTTCAAAATAAAGGTAGTACTTTAGGTCCTCTATAACCCCTTAAGGATGCAAAGGCAGATTCATTAAGGATATCTTTGAATCCATCCCGAATGTCACAGACAAAAATTTGTTGCGCAAACTGCTAGAAATCGATACTCCAGGAGAATTGTCATATATCCCAACTTATAATGAATTATGACGTTTACATTTGATAAAAGGAATTAATCTAGGCCTTCTTCAATCCCTAAAATTTTCATCATCTAACTCATTATGAAAAATTATTTACATGGCTCGCAACAGGCACCCAAAAACCAGAAAACACATCTCCAACAACAACTTAAAAAAATGACTCAAACTTTAACATGATAACTCAAATCTCTATGCGCACATAGGAAAAGGTTCCCCAATGTGTCTCCAACACATCCCTAACCATGAAAATCATAACTCCAAAAAATCCAAGCTCGATGCTCCTACATCATACAATAACTTAAATCATGATATCATTTTGTGTAAATGTTGAAATAGATTATGAAAGGCCTTATTTTGTAAATCAACAACTAAGTGTTAGATGTGATTACATTGACGGTTTATAAGTTATTTTTATAGATATATGATAGATATTTAGTGAATATCTTGCAGCTTGCCTTGGTATTCTGATAGGCCATTACTCATTGTTCTTGGTGGATATCATTTAATTGATGTTATGATAGGTCAATACTCATGTTACCTGATCTGATATCAATATAGTATTTGGTGAATATCTTATGTTGATATTCTAATAGATCAATACTTATATGATATCATATATTGGAAGTCTTTTGATCAAAGACTTCCTTGATGTGTTATTTGTAAATATTACCAATGGTGTAGTATTTACCCATTTGTTTATCCTTCTTAACTAAGAGGGAGTGTTAATGTTGGTGTAGTTTCAATCGGATAAAACTCACTGAAGATATATATACATGCACACACATACACTCTATGTATATGTGGAATATATACTTCACTCATTACACACACACACACACACACACACATTGTGTGTGTGTAATTTATTATCATATTCATATTCATGATAATAAGCAAATGTTATTGATAACTAATAAGAATTAAAGAGGCATGTCTCCGTACATCATATACATATGCATTGAGAAGGTAACTTGAAACACACAAAAAATCAATAAGTATAGTTATCACAGCAAATTAAAATAAGATCCTTAACAGTCTTGATAGAGCTAAATCAGCCAATTAATATTGGAATAGAAGAGACTTCGCATATCATACATTTAATGCAGTCATTAGCAAAAGAAGAAAAAAATGCAATTCACAGAATTCTTTCTACAAAAGAAGATTAACTTTAATTGGACATATTCGGACATGATAGGAATTGACTCCAATCTCATTATGCATCATCTAGCTATAGATCCTGGTGTAATACATGTTAGTTGAAAATTGAAAAAAAATGCATTTGCACATAGCTTTCCTAGTTAAAACAGAATTAGAAAAGCTTCTCAATGTTGGATTCATACATGCTATTGACAATATTGAATAGATCTTAAACATTATACCTATCTCAAAGCATGATAAATCCATTTGCATATGCACCGACTTCTGAGATATGAATAAAGCTTGTTCTAAGGATGATTTTTTACTTTTAAACATTGACATGATAGTGGACATGACAATAGGTTGTGAAATATACTCCCTAATGGATGGATTTTTGGGTTACAATCAAATTAAAATAGCTCCTAAAGACCAAGAAAATACTTCTTTCAAATGTGCATGGGGAATCTGGTGACACTGGTGGCGATGGTGATAAAGCACTTATTCAAGTGCATGGACAATGATGAATCCTAGACTCAAACCTTGTAAAGGAAGAATGAGGCTTTGAAATATTTTGTATCCAAGAAGTGGGTCCCATTAACCCTTTTGATCTAGAAGCTTCATTAAAAGTTACACTCAAAAAGTGAGTCAAGACACACATTCATTATGATTATTTGCTTGCTACATGTGTATAATGGCACTACAATTTTATCAATTTTGGAGTAGTGCATAGAAACCATTTTGTGGTTTTTGCAATCTATTTCTGAGGATAAAGCCAAGCTCAGGAACTTGGTCAAAGGTGAAAGTAGCATTATAGATCTAGCCAAGGACTGGGAGGTAATGAGATAAAGCCTTTACCTAATATGGAACTATAAGTTCCACATACTATTAAACTTATATGAAGGATAAAAACTAGATAAGTTTGACGAATGGATCACACTTATAAGCATGGGTGCAAAGGGATTTCTTCAGATGTCCTCCAAAATCAAAGATTCGGGAAGGAAACATCCAAGAAGCAAATTTAGGGAGACTACTTGTCTGGTAAGGTGAGTCTAGAGGTATTTGAAGATGATCAAAGAACCCAACTATACCTCATCGAAATGGTTGTTCAATAGTTCAAGGCATAATTTGAAGCCATTGACATGAAGGATGATCTTCAGCATCTATTTAGGAATGAAGGAATGCTCAAAAAGATTACTTTGAAGTTCGAAGAATTTAAAGATACAGAAAAGAAGATCGAGAAGTTTTGAGAAAAAGAGTATAAGAAGCTTTGCACCTTTAACATGTTGGATCCTTCTTATGTGATAATAATAATCAAGAAATTTAGGTCAACATACCCAGGAGTCTGCCTAGATAAATAAGGGAAAATAGCCACACACAAAATTGCACCTTTTAGACTTCATAGTTTTTGCACTTTTGAAGAAATTTGGACATCTACAATTTTGGACATGGAGATTCTCTCTCTCTCTCTCTCTCTCTCTCTCTCTCTCTCACGACATGGTCAAAAGGTATTTTGGCAGTCTCATTATTTCTCAAATCTATTTGTACCTTCTCTAAGACCTTAGGGACCCCTCTTTTGGGACCTCCTTGAGAATAGATTGGTTCTTAAATAGGTCGACCTCTTTTCCAAGGGATTTGAATCCTGAGGCTCGAAGTGTTTAGGTCTCTCAATTGGTTGGCCTACTTTTTTTTTATCCTAAAAACTAGTATATAAAGAGGCTTAGGCATTTGATTTTCATCCATACATCATCAATCAATATGTAAGTTATGCAAGTAATCAAGAGTGAGCATACGCATGTGCACTAGAATTCAAGCAAGCATTTTCAAGCATTCACCAAAATCAAGCTTTTCTTTCTTCCATCAACTTTCTTCCTTCAAGATGGTAGTGGAGCTTGGCTTCTAAGGAAGAGATATATCATCCAAATCATTAAAGTTCTTCCAACCTTCATCAAGGCATGTCAAATGCATTCCCATTCATGGGGTTTTGACTTTTATGGTTTCTTTTTTCTTTCTTTGAGTCAAGGCTATTACACTCGCATACTTGATTGCATATCAAATACAATTGAATCATCAAAAGTAATTGTGTTTATCATTAATTTATTCAATCTAATTTTATGCAAACATTTCTTTTATCAATATTTTATATCTCAGTTTCAAGATTGATTCCTCAATCTATGGCTTGACCAAGGCAAGCCCTCATCATACCAAAATAAAAATCAAGTCTTATTGTGTACAAGAGCAAGATATTGAAATTGTGACCACAAATTTGAAAAACTACTTGGCAAAATCTTTTCAAAGAAATTGGGTCAATTTTGTTACAATGCCCCAAAAACATATCCATCATCTCGTAAACTGTGCAAACACTTTCCAACTAAGGCGACCTATTCTTGGAGGCCTAAGAAAAATAAGGTTTTTTGTTGTGATTGCAAATCTATAGTTGGAAATTTAATCACAATTTTGCATATGCAATTTTTGAAGTGAAATGGCATCTTCCCTCATATATTTCAAAGTAAGTCCTTTGTCATTTATTTCATCTTTTAGCATAGATCTGTTTCCATACTTTAATTGGCTTGATTGCATATTAGTACCTACATCTATCTAGTCATTATATTAATTGGTTCAATTCACATTGACATTGCACACTTTAAGTTAATTAACATTACATGAAAGAGGACTTTCTCGTGTACTTCTTTTATATAAGTTAGGTTTAGCATTAACATCCCTCCAGATTACTTGAGTTTTGATAATCTAACTTATATTATATTGATAATTATGTTTGGTAGCTCATGTTACTCTTGTATTTTAAATGTTATAGTGAAAGTGGTTAGTTAATAAATTCGTCTCATATAATTTACATTATTAAATTCATTATTCCATTTCCCCCTAAACATATGTATTTTAGGATGGGATAAAATTATGTGAAGTTAACTATGAGCTCTAGACGAAGGGCTAATGTTGTGGATGACCAATTTCAACTAGATTTCAGCTAGACTTGCAACGAGCTACTCCTTCCTTAAAGACCAACTAGATATCACTAATATTTGACTAGATTGTGCCTGGGTTGGGTATGACAATACCCTCTTTATCTGGTTCCTCTCACTTGTTGACCGTCTTCGGGCTCTTAAGGCAAAGAGGAAGCTCTTCTCTCTCCCCACCAAGATTTATCTTGATGAGGATCTTACTAGATCGCAAGTGACCAAACTTAAGCAGGCTTAGGCTCTTATTGTGGCTGCCCACAGGAGGGTAAATGGGCAATGATCAGGAACCTTAAGGCGGTGATTTGAGACACTTTTCCTAGTGTTTGGGGTTCAAGGTCAGCCTCTATGACCAATTCTAGCAAGTCCTAAAGGTTGCATTCCAAGACACTTACCTGGTGGCATTAAGCAGCCTTGGATTCTTGTCTTGGTTGCCTGACTGGATGATTTGTGGGCGATGATTTGAAACCCCATGGCAGTGATTGGAGACACTTCTCTTTTCTTTCAGGTTGGGAGTCAAGGTCGGCCTCTACAGCCTCTAAGGCCAATTGACATGCAAGTAGCTTTGCCACACTATCACAACCTCCTCCTTTTCACCCTTTTCTCTGGCTTGGGGTATGATGATGCCCTACCATCGAGCTCTCTAGTTCCAAGTGACCCCACGGTGTACCTCTTCGGCAGCGACACTCCTATTACACTCATCAACATCACAATGCCCCTTGTCACCCCTGTCTATTTCATTGTTGGACCTTTTCTTTCTTTCTCTTTCTCTCTTCTTTGAGAAAGGATCCCTACTCCTTGTCGAGGTGTTTCTCGCTCTCTCCTTCATATTTTGCTTTTATTCTTGTCCTAGGCCCTTTTCCTTCTATGCAGGACTTTGATGTACTGAAAAAGGATTTTTGATCCTTCTCTCTTTTGTGTTGCTTTTCTTTCTTTCTTTGCTTTCCTATTCGCTCTTTTTTGGACACCGTTTGGTGCTCCCAATGGGTTGTTCTTCTTCCCTGTTGTATCTTTCAATCCCATAGACCCTTTTGCTAGTCTCTTGTTGGACATTAATATCATTATCTTATCTTATCTTATCTATTTTCTTAACATGTAATGGCTCGTGCACAAAATAAATGTATAAAAATTAAAACATGCCAATTAGCTAGGAACTATTTAGGAGTTAGTTTTGCATAAAATTAAATAGAATTGCATAATTTTTCATATTTTCTGCATGGAAGAAACTCTACCTCTGAAAATCACAATTTGAGATTGTTCGTCTATTTAAGCATGATTGCATAATGTATTATGATCCAATATTCTTTTGCAATAAAAATATGCAATTGGTTCTCCAATTCATGGTGTGGTTATTCTTTCTTTAATATTGTGTCTTGATGAATTTGAGTTGCTTATTTATGATGATGATAGAACATTTTTTGTCTTTTGGTTGATGTATGTTGATATTAGAATTTTAGTTTGTCATTGTTGCAATTTCTCTATTGTTGGAGAGGGAATTTCTATTCGTGTGTTCATAGCCATTTGTCTCATGTGTGCATACATCTATGTGGCTAGACGACTTATAAATTATAAAATATCATCTTTCAAAATTTCCTTGGACGATTGCATTTGTAGAATTTTAGTTGTGTTGTTTCGAGCTACATGGGTTTTCTACCATTTCCTCATATTTAATTCGTAGAGCATTCAATGGTGGCTTATGTCCTTTTAAGATTTACTTTTTTGCAATTTGCTTGAATCCCTCATGACCCTACACTCTTAGTTTGTTATATAAAATTTTGGTTAATAAGGAAAATTCATCATTATTGTATTATTAATAACCAGTAGTCATTCATAAAAGGAAAACACAAAAATAATGAAATTTTGTTATCTTCTTATTGTTTTATAGATCTCACAATTCTAAATTTTCAATTACAATGTTTATCTTCAATTGAGTTACGCGGACGACTAACAAACAACCTAAAAGAACCTTGGAATTGATTTTCATTAACCTTTTAAGAGTGAAATTTGCATCAATTTTTTACCGTTCTCGTTACACAAAAACAACGCTCAACAAGACCCTCTTCTAATTATTATTTTCATTCTTGTTATCAGTGCAAACACATGGACCACTAAAAAGCAATAAGCAAGAGATCTTCCCTAAATAGAAGCAAAGTATCGAGGAACAATGAAAGCAACATGTCTTCACCTTTGTTTTGTGACAATTAATGGATGTTAAAACCAATTGTGAGAATCAAGGGATGCTAAATGTTAAGAGTCTTAGGTGACTTTACAACACCCTAGGATCAAATGAAAGACCAAGATAACTTCCACAAGAGATTGGCAAGACAATTGCATTAAGATGCAATAATGCTACTATTGATAATGGACTTCCTTGACATCCAATGGATTCATTAAAATGTACATAATAGGCATCCTTATATAGGAAAGGTGATAAGAGACAAAGATAAGGAGAAGACAAGTTATCACCTACACAAGGTAGAATCACATGTCTACTAAAGGTGGATCCTTCTACATTATGCGATGAAGTATGTGCGATGATGAGGATGAGATGTGATATGTGTCGAGATAACAAGTATGATCACCTAGAGTGGAATTCTCCTACACCATGTGCTTAATTGAGGTACAAACTGCTAAGTGTCTCAATGACGAACTACTATGCAATGCATTTTCCTAAGCAAGATTAAGTAAGTGTAATTAGTAATTTAGTCGATAAGCTATTTGTGGGAACTTTGTTCCCGAAAATTAAATTTTTGACAGAAAATTTGCAAGAGTTTGGCCGAAAAATTGAAAATCCTTCCCGTTAATTATTTACCGGTCAGTTTTTATCTCCCTCCACTTTTAACTCTTGTTTTGATATTTATTTATTGTTATCTCCACTTTTAACTATTATTTTTCTTTTTCTATTTATTAGTTGTGATCTCCACATTAGTTAATGTTGTGATCTATTCAATTAACTTTTGATTTCTAAAATTGATTTAAATTTTAGTTTTTAAATTATTTTTATTTTTTTTTAATATTAGTTTAATTTTTTCTTTAAATATTATTTTTTAGTTTCTATAATTTATTTAGTCAATAGAATATTTATTAGACTTTTTTTTTTTGTATTTCTCTTATTAATTTTTCATAATAGAACTTTTGATGTGTTTTTTTAAATGAATTTTTTTTTCATATTCAATAAATTTAATTTAAAAAAATAATATTTATTAATCTATTTAAAAGATTTTAATAAATGTTATGTTATTTAAATTACAAATTAGTAATAATCTAATTTGTTCACATAAGATTATAATTTAAATATCCACTTTTAACTATTATTTTTCTTTTTTTATTTATTTAAAAAATAATTACTTGTAATCTCCACATTAGATTATGTTGTGATCTCTATTTATTAAACTTTTGATTTTTTAAATTGAGTTAGGTTTTAGGTTTTAATTTTTAATTTTTAATTTTAATTTATTTTTTATTATTATTATCATTATTATTTTATGTGAGTTTAGTTTTTTCTTTAAATATTGTTTTTCAGTTTCTATAATTTATTTAGTCAATAAAATATTTGTTAGAGATGTTGCTATTTTTCTTTTTCTTTTTGTATTTCTCTTATTAATTTTTCGTAATAAAGTTTTTGATTTTTTTTTTAAATGATTTTTTTTTTCATATTTGATAAATTGAATTTAATTGTAATATATTGAAATTATTGGACAAGTCTCTTAAGCAATATTCAAATTTCCTAAATATTGTAAATTTTATAGCTATGTTTTAATCTTCAACTTTTTTATTTTTGTATTTTCATTTTTTTAAAACTTATATTTACATTATTTAATGTTCATTCTACATTTTTCTCTTAAATCTCATCTCCTATCGACGCACTCATTGCATGTACATAAGCATGCAACTGCTAGTATTTAATTATATCAACACCCCTTCCTTAAGTACAACTTAGGAGAATGCTCTTAAACTCACAACGCAATGGGTCTCGGCTACTACGTCATTTTAAGTACCCATGTACAATATGAAAAGCAATATATGAAATTTAGTCTCTCATAAAGTAGAGAAAGGGAGAAAACCTCATGGGAGAAACCCCCCTCCAAAAAGAGAGATGAAAACAAGATGCATGGATGGATGGAGTACCAAAGACCCCCCAAGAACTACATATATCATGTATATATACAAAAAATAATCCCCCCATAAGAAGGATGAAAGGAGACATGATATCCCCACCCTCATAATGAAGAAGCTCCAACATTAATAAAGTGTACCTACAAACAAAAGATAATCCAATGCCTACAAGTAACATGTCTCCCCTTAGGAAGAGATAAATACATCAAATAATGAAGAAGCTAATCCATGTGAAAATGGAAGGAGGAGGAAGGTCTCTATGTATGAATCTCTAAAGACTAAATAAATGTCTCCAAGCTCAAAGATTCCATCACACCATCAAGCTGACCTGTGAGATGTGAAAAAACAAGTGAAGTCGAAGAGTTGGGAAATCCAATCTTTAAAGAAGGTGAAGAAGTATCTCCAACTATAATGTTATCATCAAAGAGTAGAGAAACCCCCTCAAATATGTCTCCCAAATCTGAAATGTGAGACTCCACAAATAATGAACCAATATCTAGCAAGAAGGAATCACAGTCAGGAAGAGATGAATGTGTGATCATCCTTGCTCTCGATATATACAAATTCTTCAATCTCATCCAATCATAGGGAATATTTATTGCATCATCAAGAGGAATGAGGCAATTTGAAGTAGGATCATTTAGGAAAGGTGGAACATTTGGATCTCCAAAAATCCCCCAAATAATTGTCCAAATTGTGTGTGGACGCTTAATACCTCTCAAAAAATTTGGGGTAGATGTCATTAAAGAGACACCAATTGATGCTACTACAAATCAAATTTAAAATATGAGCATTCTTTTCTTCCTAAACACATTGCTTCCCTTGTGACTTTGGCTTAGGAAGGAGTCCATAACGATGAGGCAAGAGGTTCAGTCATCTACAATGTGTGATTATTGCTTTTGCCCATGACTTATAATTATCCTTAGTCAAAAGTATTACCGTAGGATGTGTTTCATAACCCATGATTACATCAATGATACACTTCTCACATTACAAATTAAGATTAAAAAAAAAGATTACACCCCACTATCAGGATAGAGTAGACTTAGATCACTATGCAAAGGAGCAAACTAAGGCCTATGCATTACACTTGTAAAACTAAGCCAAATCCTAAAAGTACAATTTTTGGTCTCAATCACTGAAAACTAATATCAGATCTGAAAACTATAGAAAAAATTATGCACTTTAAAAAATGTTGCACCTTAAGGAGTTGATATGAGCCCAAACAATGTCTTGGAAATTGCAAAAATTGGAATTTGTGATTTTTCGAAAAATTCAAAAACAAAGACCAAAATCACATTCACCACTATGTAGATTGGGAAATTCTACCCCAAAACAAAACAAAAAAATTGCTCCAAAAAAAGAGTTCGAATGAGTGAGAAATCATTGTTTGAAAATCGCCTCTACAATTATTTTTCTTGAATCATCGTCACCACATTGCCAAAAATAAAATGCTCTAGATTTGGCTTCAAATGTCCGATTTGGGTGAAACAAAACTCAATTTAGGAATTTTTATTCCTCCTCTATATGATGCCAAGCTATGATTTGCACCAACAAGCTCCAATTGTCACATGCAATAAAAAGTAACAAAAAACAACCCCAATTTTCCTCCAAATTGTCAAATTCTGCACCAACAATGAATAAAGCCAAGATTACACTCATTGAGAAGAGATCTTTGCACCTTGAGAGCTTTGATAAAATATCCCTAACCAAATATTTACTCGTTTTTCCCTTTTGAATATATTCAGGATTAAACACTTGCAAGTGTATTACAAACACAGTAGAAACCAATAGAAATTCCCACTGATAATTGACTAGCTTCTTCTTGAATATAACATTCAAACTCAGATATAGGAAAATGGAATACAATATTGTAATAAAACCAAAAAATTCTCCACAAGAAAATAACTTATTATTTCACAATAACATTCAAAATGTTGAGCATATTACAATGTGTTACAAACCAATAAGATAAAACCAACAAACTCTTATAACTCCTTAAAATACGTTATTGCATTATACAACAACAATACAATAACCAGTGTAAAAAAAATCAAGCTTAAATACATATTAATAGTCAGATTGGAACACTAGAATAAAAACTTGTAAATGCAAATAGAACACCTAAACTGATGTTTCCTGAGAGAATGGGCTTGCATCCACTGTCTGCCAGCATGAGGGGCTACGTTCTCAAACTAGCTAAAAACTGAAGCTTTCTAAAAAACTCAGAAGAGAAGAAGTTGAACTCAATCATAAATCAAGCATAACCAATAATGAGCATCTTTCCCTTTTTAATACACAAACTAAGACTCTTCGACTCCCCTTTGGCTTCGTCCTATTTCCTTGTGACTCTTCAACTTCCTTATGGCATTTCATCTTGTTCCTCCTTAACCTTTTGCCTTATTTATAACATTAAATTGATACCATGTTGAGTTTTAAGTGACTCTACACCCCCAAGATCAAATGAAAGACCAAAATAATTTTCACAAGAGATTGGCAAGAGAATTGTATTAAAATGCAAGAATGTTATTATTGATAATTGACTTCCTTGACAGCCAATGGATCCAATAAAAATGTACATAATAAGCCTCTTTATATAGAAAAAGTGATAAGAGAAAGATAAGAAAACAAAGTTATCACTTGCACAATGTGAACCACATGTCCATCAAAGGTGAGTCATCCTCCATTATGCAATCAAGTATGTGTGATTATGAGGATGATAATGTGATATGTGCACTAAAGGTGGAATGAGATAACAACTATGACCACCTAGAGTGAAATTCCCCTACACCATGTGCTTAATTGAGGTACAAACTCCAAAGTGTCTTAATGACAAACTACTATGCAATGCATTGTCCTAAATAAGATTAAGTGTAATTAGTGAACATTTAATTACACCAACACTAGATATGGCTACAAATCTAATATTTCCCAAGCATGCAAACTATGTTGAGCCTTTGTCATTTCAGTCATTTCATTCTAGTTGGAAACGATGGATCAATCATGTCGCAAGAAAAATTCCCCCAAGCAGGCTGCAAACCATTCTTGCAGGTCTTTTACACCCAAGAAATTTGACAAATTTTGGGATAACCTTAGTGATCTTTCCTCTAGTGGTTGTCTTTTTTCATATGATAGGTCTCATCTTGATATAATAACTTTCATCTCTTACTCTCGCTTTGGGGGACTCGTGATCAATCATTCTCTGACTCTTACTTTTGTAATAGATTTTTTATTCCTTTTTTTTGGGACACGGATGATTGGTAAGCAGTTAACCTATAGTGAAGTTTGTCAGACGAGATATTCCGTAGGAACCTTCCCTCATCGCATGAAATTATTCCAATTTAAATTCTGATTCTGGGCTGCGAGACTATCATCAGTTTGTCGCTCTCCAACTCAATTAGTTTTATCAGCACTTATTTTGTACCAAAAGAAATCAGAAAAGTTTCAAAAAAACTCTACTGACTTATTTCTCCTACAATTGCTGTTCTCATAGTGATAGGACTGGTTAATAAGTTATATAGGCTATTGTAGGCCAAAAATGGTTGTTTTGAAATTTCAAAAATTGAGATCATAACATCTAATCGTGTGATCTGGACAATAATCCCACTTTAGCTCCGATTTACCTACCCAAACACATAGTTAACAGGTTAAACGAAATTGGTGCTTTCTGGCAACAAAAAAAAATCAGAAAAACTCTTCAAAATGATTTTGGATAACTTGAATTGGAATTATTTTTTGTAGAAAATAATTTTCATAGCAATTTATGACAAAAAAATTCAAACTACTAAAATATATAGACATGCAGAGATGGGAGAGAAACTTCCATATTCAAGAAGACATACATACTAATTTACAGCATATATTTCTTGTTTCATCACTTCCTTATCACAATGGCAGCTAAGCATGATAAAGCAAACTTTTCCTCGTCTCTGAGAATAACTTTTGTGTTTCTTACTTCAATAACAAACAAATGTATCGTAATATATAGTAATATCCAGCATGATAAAGTAAAATCTTCCTGATCTCTGAGAATCACTTTAGTGTTTCTTACTTCAATAACAAACAAATATATAGTAATATCCAGCATCTCTTATTTTATCTATTCCTTGTCAAGACAACAACCCAGCATGGAAAAGTCAAGTTTCTCCAATTTAACGAGCTCGATCAGCAATTCATTTTTGTACCAAATGAAATCAGAGGGATCTCAAAAGAAATCTGATGATATGGCTGGTTAGTAAGTTATATAGGCTACAATCGGCTGAGAATGGTTGTTTGAAATTTCAGAAACTGAGACCATAACACCTAATCATGTGATTTGGAGAATAGTTCCACTTCTGCTCCCATTTAGCTACCCAAACACAGAGTTGACAGGTGAAATGAATTCAGTGCTTTCTGGTGGTTGAAATTTCAGAAATACGCCATCTTCAAAATGAATTTGGATTACTCAGAATTGGAATTAATTTCATGGCAACTTATGACCGAAATTCTCAGACTACTAAAATATATGGACATTGAGGAGGCTTCCATATTCAATAAACCATATATACTGATTTATAGCATATTTTTCTTGTTTCATCTCGTCACAACAACAGCCAAGCATGATAATGCAAAATTTTTCTCGTCGCTAAAAATCACTTTTAGTGTTTGTCATGTCCTCTTTTCAAATAATTAAAAAATAATAATCTTTGCTAAGGCAGGCAGGCCCAAGAAAGTGAAGTTTCGGAAAAAGGGGGTTAATCTTTGGAAACCGTTGCACTAATAAATGAAAATTATTATTAAAATATGTTTCATTAACCTCTCTTGGACGTGAGTTACAGTTATGCCCTCTTTTAAGGGGTTTGGAGGCATTTTGGGCAAATGGACAGAACTTGATTTTTGCTCATTCTTTGTTATTCTTCAGAGGCTGCCAAACCTGTGGAGAAGGAGACCCAAGAACGGGAGTTTGCAGGTTTCCAGGGAGACCCAAGAACGGGAGTTTTCAGGTTTCCAAGAAGGCTAAAGACGAGAGTTTGAAGCCATTCCATGTGCATGCTCATACAGAGTTTGCCTTTGTGCTGAACAGTGCAGATTTGTGGATTTTCGGGTGTGTTTTTTGTATGAGTTTGGTGTTTTCAGTTGAGTATTTTATATCAGTTTGGGTTGCTGCTGTATTTCAGACTTTAAGGTGTTAAAATAGAGCTGAATATATGTATTGGGACGTGATTAAACTTCTGAGATAGATTATTAGTGTTTTTGTGGTGTTTCTGGGCATTTTTGTGTTAATTTTTGTCCTACATTTGAGAATTGTTGTGTAAAGGATATACGGATCTGGAAATGTCATTTTGTAGGCTGTTATGCTGCTGAAATTTCTGTAAAAATGTCCACTTTCAGATTTATTAATAATAGGTGAAGCTGTGAAGCTTTTGGCACAATTTCTAGCATACCCGATTTGGGGTTTCTTGAGAAATTTGGTGGATCTTTGTGATATTAGTTGTTTGATCTTGAAAATCTGATTAAAGGTTGGGAATATCATATAAAATCAGAAAAGGGACATTTCAGTGGTATCAGAGCCATGATCTTGCCAACCTGAGGGTTTGTAGAAGTTTTCATGTCAGTTTTGACAACTACCCAGATCTTGCATTTCAGTTTTTAGAACTACCCAAATCTTGCATGTCATAATTTATGGTTGCATGTTGCTTCTAATCAGCTGCATGTCAAAAGTTATGGTTGCATGCTACTTCTAATAATTTGCATGTTAGTTCTTGGTGAATTTGGTGGTTGTAGAAGTTTGCATGTCAGTTTTGACAACTACCCAGATCTTGCATGTCAGTTTTGACAACTACCCAGATCTTGCATTTTTGACAACTACCCAGATCTTGCATGTCATAATTTATGATTGCATGTTGCTTCTAATCAGCTGCATGTCAAAAATTTATAGTTGCATGCTACTTCTAATCATTTGCATGTTAGTTCTTAGTGAATTTGGTGGTTGCATGTTGCTTCTAATCAG
Organism: Cupressus sempervirens; assembly: GCA_028749045.1. NCBI lineage: Eukaryota > Viridiplantae > Streptophyta > Pinopsida > Cupressales > Cupressaceae > Cupressus > Cupressus sempervirens. The sequence continues at coordinate 1,059,144,214 of CM053787.1, read as the reverse complement.
TTGCATGTCAAAATCTATGGTTGCATGCTACTTCTAATCATTGCATGTTAGTTCTTGGTGTTTGAAGAAGTTATATCCTATTGGGGTTACACTCTACTTTATCCAGAATGGACAAGTATAGTACAATCTCATAGGACACGATCTTAGACAATTGATATCCAGAGTCAAAACAGTAGAAAGGATGGTTATTTAGACATTCGAGATAAACTTATGAAAATAAGCCATGACATGTCTGAACAGTTAGTTGAGCACCACCGTATAATGAATGACATGTTGTCCGACCCAGCTAAGGTGGATAAGTTGACTGGATTTCTATTTGGCAGATTTTCTCACAGGACAGATGACACAATTCCCAAGAACTTGCATGAGGAGTTTGAGAAACTAGCTGATAACCAGGTAGAGGTCTCAGATTCTACTCTACCACAGGAGGTGGTGGGAAAGGATATTACACAGATTGATAGTAACAGTCAACTTGATACTCAAATTGAGACAATTGTTTACAGGTCGTCAAAGGGTGATGCCACAGGTATTCAGGATGGTATAGTTACAATAGGCAGTGACTACAGCGTAGTGGGTTCAGATGATGATTATGAGGATGTTGTGCAGGATGGTGAGATACCTGGTAGAGATGAGCAGACATCGAGAATTCATGATTTTGCTGAGAAAGAGTACCAGGCACAGTTAGATGCTTCACCACATGAGGTTGAGGCTGGTAGTACTTCACATAATTTGTCCAGCCAGCTGAAGGTGAACAAAGATAGTATTGTGACTTCATTATCTCATCATGACAGGTATGTGGAGTTAGTTGGTATTGGTCATATTACTCAGGTGAGGAGTTTGCTTGAGTTACCAGTTGATTCTAGTTTACGGATATGGACTCGAGATTTTTATATTGGCATTTGGGATTTAGTTGACTGGAGATCTTTAACACTTTTTGGTAGCAGTGTTTGTTTGGGTGCTATCATGGATTTGATTAGCAGATTACATGGTGTTGTCTTTTCTTGTGCCAGTATCTTGTCTGATGTTGGTATTAGTTTTTATACACCGATGTTGGGCTTTGTTCATATATCCAATCGACCATATTTGTTGGAATGTGTTGATGATCTTTCATATTTGGCAGTGTGTACAGATGAGTCCCAGGATCATATTGGCGTTGATGACATCCAGGAGGATGTAGTGGGCAGTTTTGAAAACTTAGTTTCCTTGGGTGCAGAGGAGTTGGACAGCAGTGCTAATGTTTTTGATACTCCGTATGTTGATATGAGCTTTAGATTTGATTCACAGGATATGGATTGTAATACTCTAGAGACTAGTGACTTTGATTATACTCCTTTAGACAGTGAATCAGAGGAGGTTTGTAGGAGACAGTCAAGCCAGTGCCATCATGTGTCTAATCAGTTGAGAGTTAGTGACTGAGACATTGCTATCACTTGCCAACATTTTGATGTTGCTCGTCAGTTGTTAGCAGTTTATGGATGGGGTTCTCCTACTAGTGATGAGCAGGAAGGAAGTTATCTTTCCTTGACAGAGATCCACTCTTTATGGGAGGCTATTCGGATTTTGAGACTGAATTATATGCAGTTGGTAGCTGACAGAAATTATCTTATGGAGTGGGGTAGTACAACATATGATGCATTGTTGGCCAAGGAAGATGAGATGAGTGAGCTTACTGAGCAGCTTGAGGTGACTTCTGAGATTCTTGAGGGTACACAGTTGGCTTTCAAGGAGTCACAGTTTCATTTGGCTAAGGTGACCATGGAGTTAGAGCGACTACAGTCTTTATCTGATTCTATACAGTCACAAGCTATGGTGTTTGGTGATTCGAGGATGTCCATGGCTGAGATTGTCAGAGACAGTGGAGATGGGGATGCATCCATCCTTGATACTAACATTGGCATATCAGGTTCATTCCCACTAGAGTCAGGTTTAGTTGAGTTGGGTGTTGTAGCAAATTGTTGTATGCCTGACAGGGTGGTGGCCTCTAGTACTGAAGGCACGGAGACTAGAGATGTATCAAAGATCATGTGTGATGTTGGTGAGTCGGCAGTTGGCATGGTTCCTGCTAGTAATACTACTCTCTTGGTGATATCTTCGGAGGTAGTAGTTAGTTCCAACATGGTTAATGATCAATTGCAGTTAGTTTCATCTGGATTACAGTCTGAGCCACTGACTGAGATTGGTGCATTCTATCGGCATTACACTATGAGGTACACTCATCAATTTACCTTTGATGACCATGTTGATGAGATGATGATACAAAGATGTACTTTGGTTCCTAGTGCTTGTCATCAGTTATGGGATAGTTTGACACCTCAGGATGAGGGTTGTGATGGGCATGACATGGCGATAGGTTCTACAGTTGACAGCTTGATAATACATGACTTAGAGCAGGAGTTTCAGAATGATGCTTCAGCGGGTGTTGTTATTGATTCTACTCCTTTGGCTATGACATCTCCTGACTTAGCTGGTGATCAGTCACAGTGGGTTGTATCACTTGTTCATGGTGAGTTGTTGACTAAGGTTGATTTTTTTTATCAACATTATATTGCAAGGTATGTACATCAGTTAGCATTTGATCCTTGTGTTGAGGAGTAGATGGCAGGAAAATTTGGTTTGGGTTCCATTTCTTGTTGTTTATCTTGTGATGGCTTTTCACCATCAAGGGTGCATGGGAGTTATGGTTATGAGACAGTGGCCGATGATCTACAGAGTTGTGTTGACTACAGGAGTTGTACAGTGTGTGGATTCTCCATACTTGGTATAGTTTCATTTGAGAGCATTCACCATTATTGCAGAGTTGGATTGTACATTCTGTATAGGCCAGTGGAATGCATTGATGGTATTTATTGTGTTGGTAGTCCACTTTACTTGGGTTTTGATGTTCTAAGAGTTTGTCTCTCATGGGTTTCTGACTGTGGAAGTTGTGATTTTGGAATTTGATTGAGCTATAATTGTCAGTTTGATTATGAATTCCTCTTGGTCATATTGCAGAGGATATTACAGGAGCCTGTGTTAATTGATAGTAGTATAGTTCATGACTACATTTGGGATCCAAGTGGATTGATTGGTTTATTGTTCAGCCATTGCTTGAGGACAAGCAATGTTTGGGAGGGGAGGACTTGTCATGTCCTCTTTTCAAATAATTAAAAAATAATAATCTTTGCTAAGGCAGGCAGGCCCAAAAAAGTGAAGTTTCGAAAAAAGGGGGTTAATCTTTGGAAACCGTTGGACTAATAAATGAAAATTATTATTAAAATATGTTTCATAACCTCTCTTATACGTGAGTTACAGTTATGCCCTCTTTTAAGGGGTTTGGAGGCATTTTGGGCAAATGGACAGAACTTGATTTTTGCTCATTCTTTGTTATTCTTCAGAGGCTGCCAAACCTGTGGAGAAGGAGACCCAAGAACGGGAGTTTGCAGGTTTCCAGGGAGACCCAAGAACGGGAGTTTTCAAGTTTCCAAAAAGGCTAAGGACGGGAGTTTGAAGCCATTCCATGTGCATGCTCATACAGAGTTTGCCTTTGTGCTGAACAATGCAGATTTGTGAGTTTTCGGGTGTGTTTTTTGTATGAGTTTGGTGTTTTCAGTTGAGTATTTCATATCAGTTTGGGTTGCTGCTGTATTTCAGACTTTAAGGTGTTAAAATAGAGCTGAATATATGTATTAGGACGTGATTATACTTCTGAAATAGATTATTAGTGTTTTTGTGATGTTTCCGAACATTTTTGTGTTAATTTCGAGAGCCCGATGAGCATAGTTTTTGTCTTACATTTGAGAACTGTTGTGTAAAGGATATACGGATCTGGAAATGTCATTTTGTAGGCTGTTATGCTGCTGAAATTTTCTGTAAAAATGTCCACTTTCAAATTTATTAATAATAGGTAAAGCTGTGAAGCTTTTGGCACAATTTCTGGCATACCCGATTTGGAGTTTCTTGAGAAATTTGGTGAATCTTTGTGATATTAGTTGTTTGATCTTGAAAATCTGATTAGAGGTTGGGAATATCATATAAAATCAGAAAAAGGACATTTCAGTGTTCCATACTTCAAATAACAAACAAATATATAGTAATATCCAGAATTTCGTTCTTATATTATTTATTTCTTGTCACGATGACAACCACACATGGAAAAGTCAAGTTTCTTCTCATTTCTATTAGCCACCTTTAGTGTTTCTATTCCTGAAGTGACATTAAGATTAAAATATTTGTATTCAAATGAACATGTGAATCAAACTTAACTGCATAAGACCAAACCAAAAATAAATTGCATCAATTAACCTTATATAAAAACAGATTATCACTCCGCCAGGTATATAGAACCAAACAATGACAAACCAAAAATAAATTGCATCCATTAACCTTATAAAAAAAAACCTAAGCTACCAGATTCTCTATGGCAACCCTCAAAGTCCGGTTCTTGTCAAATTCTCCCCAAATTTGCCTGCAAAGCTACGAATTTGCTGCAACAAATTCTGTCAGAGGAACCCAGATGTAATTTACAACGAAATTTAAAGAATTTGATGCCCACTGGCCGAATCTGGGTTGAATTTGGTTTCAAAACATTTTTTCTAGACTTCTTCAAATTGTTTTTTTTGGCTTAATTTGGTCTATTCCATCCTTCCAACCCTGAAGTGACCTCTAAAAATACCAAAATAGATTGTTTATATGTCATTTATGCATTTGTGAATGAAAATGATAGCTTGCTTATAGAGGAAATCCAAATTGACAATAGATGACATCCAAATTGACGATTATAGAGGAATTTATTTAAATAAATAAATTTATAAAAAAAAAAAAAAAAAGATATGATATCTTTGAATCCAGGGCTTAAAATTTGAATATCAACCCTTCATCTAGCCAGGTTAGAAATCATCTAATCAATTAAAAATTAAAAATCAGATAACTGCACTTTCTTTAGACAATTCCTTCCATTCTCAAACTGTCCCCTTGCTATGGAAGTATGTTCCATGCATGTGACCAAGCAAGTGTATCATGTTGTATCTATGGCTAAATGATGCAATTAACTGGTAACTTAGAAAATAACTGGCTATCATTCCACAAGGTATATAGAAGGTTTCTATCAAAGAATGACTATTCAGCTGTTGCGCTAATAATGAAGAGCACCTTGGGCTTGCTAATGAGCCTCATTTGGCTAATCCTATTAGTCAGATGGGTGAGGAAGTGGAGTGGTTTAGCTCCAGAGAGTGGATGGATCAAAGTTAATTTTTTCAGAGCATCCAAGGTAATCCAGGGCTGGGGCAGGAACTCTAAAGGAAATATGGGACTGAGTTTAGCAATGAACTAAGAAGCTGAGGCTCAGTTACCACTTTTGGCTGTGCAGATGGCTAAAAACTATCCAAACTTCATTTACAAGGTGGCTCAAAAATAATCATCAAGCATATCATTAAAGGAGCAAAACCTGTTTGGAAACTTCTATTATCAAGAATTCTCAAGTGCAATTCGGATGGATGGCAGACAACCTGTGGATTGTTGGAGTGATATTAATTTCACATATGATGAAAGGGATTTGGGATAATTTTAGTAACATTTCAAGGGTAAAACTGATTGGCCCATACACTGGTTCCGAAGGAGTCGTGCATTGTGGCCCATGTAGTAATGACTTTTTGGCACTTTGATCAAAGGACCTTTCAATAATTCAAATCACTTGTTACATAGTGTCATTTAAAAACAAATTTAGCAGCATTATTTGGGCCGTTTGCTGCCAAGGATTTGGATTACAAGGTGTGATAGTGGTCGATAACAGTGATTACAGTGGCTGCACAGGGCAGACATTGATGATGTTTATTGGGTGTTTAACGCAGCAAGGGCATGGAAGCAAATTTTAGTCTACTCAATCGTAAACAACAGTTGGCACACCTTAAAAAATTCAGAGCAAAGAATGAGAGACATTTTGAAGATTGACAACCCAGTTTTCTTTCATATAATATAACAATTCCCATTATCAGATTCATACCAACATTGGCATGGCTTTGATTTTTATGGCCTGGGGGACTTGATTTGGGGTTGAAAGCAGAGGTCAAGTGGGTTCTACCTGAATGTGTGGAGTTCCTGTATGGGATGAAATCCCTGCTCACTCTTGCTCAGCCAGGTGAAAGGTTTGTAGCGCAGACTGGAGAATGGGTCCACCTTGGTGAATTTTCTCCTCCTATGTGTCCCTTCCTCTGTGGAGTGCCATGTCAAAAGAGGAGAAAAAGAGAATCAAGTCTCTAATTGGGTGGGAATCCCTTAAGGACTTCCTTCCAAAACGTAAGCAGCTGAAGGCCATGGCTGAGGCTCAAGCAAAGAGGATAAAGGAGAAGCAAAGCAGGAAGAGGCCACAGTTTGATCCCTCGGATTTCGGGGTTAGCGGTCCCAAGAAAGCCAAAGAAAATTAACATGTGTCCAGGCTGCAGAGCCTCTGGTTTTTGGTTGCCGTTGTAGGGATAAGGTTTTAAGTTGCTGTATGTCATTGTTTTCTGTAGATTTCCATGGCAGATGCTACTGGTGTTTTCTATTGTATCCCCTAGTTTTATAGTGGGTGGCTGTAGGAGGCAGCATTTTGGTCTGTTAATGACCTGAGTCATGTGTTAGTTCTCAGTTTGAAGAGTGCTGGTAATATGCTTTATGGGTTGGTAAGGGGGATGTTCAAGTTTATAACTCCTTTTTGACACTGATTATATACTTACGCAAAGTTCTTTATAAATCAATACAATCAAAATATTACCGATTCAAAAAATAAAAATAAAGAGCACTTCTGGAGTTCATAAGCAGAATTGAGTCATTCACTTGCCAAAATAATGGGTTACAATTTTACGATTTTGCTGCAACTATTTGAAGGCATAGCATACATTAAAAAATGGATGGGTTTGTACTAAATTATCTCTAATATTAACTCCTCCATAACGAATCAGATTTTAAAAACCTCTACTTGCCTTCTTGCAATTCACATGAGTTCCCTGATCTGCTGGATCTTTGTATAGCACAAATAAATATGCATTCAAAAATATAGGCTAATGTGATGTTCCAACTTTTCTCTTTGTTCCCTCTAACGGGGATCTAAGTTTCTCAAAACAACACACTCTGATTAAAAACGAAAATAATTAACTGGATACCTCTCTCATTGCAATTCAACAGTTCCTTAAATTTCATCTCAAAGCCAGCAGTTAATAACTATTAGAAACAAGAATTAAGTAGCAAGGTTTTCTTTCAACTTCCGATTTACAAATAAAATCCTGTGAGTCAAACTACTCACCCAGCATTAGACAAGAGAATAATTTGAACTGTGGACACTATTACACACACACACAGATATATATATATATATTTGAAAAACAGAAAATGACATCCAAAATAATCCAAGTTAAATGTTGAATAGATCATATGGAAGACAAAATGAAAATTAAACAATTGCATTAAAAAACACTAATAAAATCTGTAAAATGAAGCTCTTAAAGATTTGTATTTCAATTGTGCAAAAAGTTGGTACTCAAGATACAAAAACAAATTAATGTCAGAATATTCATGAGATTGGCACACCATAAACATTATGGGTACTTCTGTGCTGGACTTTCAGAAGAACAAAGTAAAGCAATTGAAGCTGCACTTTCTTTGGTAATATAATAGATATTTTTCAGACAGCAAACCTAGTCCCGCTCACTGATTGCTGTCAGATGCTCATCAATCTCCTCTGTTGATAAAACTCGAAACTCTGAACTGTCTTTTGTAACAACACCCACCTACATCACATTAAGATGATTCAGGTATATAAAACTACATTCAGTGTATATAAAACTAAATTCAGGTACTGAGCTTTGTATTAAATTATGACAAATGAAATGCATAGAACAGATCTGTATCCTTGTGCTAGTACATTAAAAGGTCAATGTCTGCATATAAACTAGCTGTCCAAAGTCTACATGGAATATATGGAAATTATGCACTTCAACAAAAGCCTAGAACCATGAGATGACTTCAAAAAAAATACTTAGAAAAAAAGTAATGAAACTAAAGGATTGGCCAGTGACCCTGCCCAGTAACAATTTCCAGAAAACTTCTGACCAAAATCCTATTTTTAATGGGTTAAGTCAAGAAAGAAAACAATTAACATTTATTCATTAGATCTTTCTCATGAACCAGAGATAATAACATTCAGCAGAGCAATATGTCTTGAAAAACTTTTCATATCAAGCAATAATTCCACTTCCTGAGAGCTTCTAGCGATTTGGTTCTAAGCTAGTTGATTTTTCAATGTTTGACAACATACTCTAATAATGCTTACTAATGCATCTGTAGTAACATTTACCAGTACCTAAGCATAATTTCACTTTGTGAGAAGCTTCTTTCTAAATTCTTAGAAAATTGATCTTTAGGTCTTATTAATAGCAGATTGAGCTTTCAGTGTTTTACCATCTACAAGAGAACCTTACTGCACACATCTATTATTCATTTATTGTCAATCAGAACTGTTTAGAGAAAAGCACATTCGGCAAGCTTTTGCACCCATCTTCTAGGCTTTCCTATGATATGTGGATATTTTTCTACTCAAGCATTACAAGGCTTTAAAAAGAATTTTGTTTTAATAGCTCAGGTATCAAAATAGGGATGATGTGCACCTTAAAAAATTATATCTTCCAGTAGAATGGCCTCCTTATTGTATGTGTGGATAGTTTGTTTATCACAAACATTAGCACATTTGAAAAGATGGTTTATTCCGATAACTTGGGTATTAAAATAGAGATAATGGCCACATTGAACATCCACATGATCCAGTGTGTTGAAACATAAATTGAGACAATAGAGATATTAAATAGCTGTTTCCCAATCCTGGAAAAAAATTAAATGACGCTTGATGTTTAATTCGGTCTTGCCAAATAAAATCGTTTTCTCATAACAACAGATAATGTCTTTAGTAGGAAAATTCAGCTCAATACCTCAATTTCTGTAGCTTTAAAATCCTCCTGAAGAACCGACTGGAGTGCAGAAATTGCTGTCTGTAGCAAACAAGAGCACACAAGTGAAACCCAGATCAAAACAATTAAATTCAAGAAAGCAAGTTAAGATAAAATAAATAGCATAATATTATTTAATCTAACTGAATTCTTTACGGGACTTTGCATACACTACAATTGATAAATAAAACAAGTGAAAATGGCAAAGCATCTCAGCCAGAATTTAGGGTTGTTTCCAGAGTCTATATTGGACCTAAGGATAAATATGCTAGTTAAAGCAGTTCTTGGTATCAAGTGACAGATGGTACATCACAGTAGCATTTCATAAGCATAGTAAACTAACAAGTCAGACTTCCCATAGATATAGATCCGTGGAATTGAGATGGGTAACTTACAGAGAAGCTACAATAAACACTAAGAGTTGTTTCATGGATACAAGATCGTTTCATTAAATTTTAACAAGATATGTGGCAAACCTCATACAATAGACTTAAATGGGTGATAAAAAAAAACCAAAAGTAAAACTATTTACAATAGAAAAGAGTGAGACTATTTCCAATTTAGAAAAGTGTTAAGTAATACAGGGAAATAAAGGCAACAACTTTGACATCATGTACATATCTGAATAATAAAGTCCCAAATGCAAAATATCACCTGCACAGTATCTTCATAGGATAATCCAGAAGCATTCTTCAGTTTCTTTTCCAGAAAATTCATTGCCTCTGTTTCCTTCACACCTGCAGCTGTTGCCTGAAAATATTGAGATTTATAATGTGAGGAAAACATCGACAAAACAACAGTTTAGTTAAATATTATATATATACTAGCCTCATTAGAGACAGAGCTACTATAGTTTCCACTACTAAACTCTCTTAGTCAAAGTATGTAAAGGAACAAATGAGGAGGATTAAGGGAAAATTCATTCTATCTTTCAGAATCATTTCCAAGATCATTTTCCTTAATCCAACAAATCCAAGGAGTCTCTAAACAATATTGACCTTCAAAAGATAGAAAATTTTGAGAATGTTTACCTCTAAGAAAATCAAACTGAATGACTTGAAAGCAGCTATGAAAGATATTGAGAATGATTTTGCATACCCTATGTTAGTCCATGTGACCACAAAGGCCTTAATTAATGATTGCCGACAGACACAACAAGGAATGAACCTGCTCGGGTTTCAAAAATAAGCAAAAATAAAGTCTGTTTTGTGCTCTGTTGGAGTTTCTCACAATTAAATTACAAGTAATTGAGTTCCATTTCCACTTTTTTGGCCAAGTCAATCTCAATTAATGTTACTATGATCATCAAGTATCATTAATCTATTGTAATTGGACAGTTGGAGTTGAATTATCAATTTTCATTTTTCACGTTTTGTGCAAACTGTGGTTCTATCTATACATGTATTTCACATCCCCATCCCAGAATCTCAGAGAAACAGAGGTGTAGATGGAGTGCCATCTAGGCTTATGTTTGGAAGAAAACTATTTGAAATGAGAATCCCCTGGTTCCATGTCTGATAGTAGCAGATGCACTTGCCTACTTTGCCATCATACCTTTTGCAAAAGCTGTGACAACAAGAATTAGTGCTGAAAACACCATTCAGATTTCTAAAGTTATAATAGTGTGTGGAAGAAGGATAAAATTGTAAATACAGGCATGAAAGAGTCTTGATCTTTTGCTTGATGGTAGGTTACAATTGCTAATAGAATTCTTTCAGCATGGGACATCTATTGTTCTTCCACCATCTTTGGAAAAGGTTGCTAAGAAGTATTATTTGGGGAACGCAAGATGGAGTAGATGTATTTCCTCTGCTGGCCTGGGTTATCTGCACTTTGAAAAAAGGATTGAGTTTGGGTTATCTGCACTTTCAAAAAAGGATTAAGTGGACTAAGGATTCATGACATAAGAAAGCAAGGATATCTCCTGGCTTAGAAACAAGTTGTCAGATCAATAAATGGTGATGATCTGTGCCAAATTTCCACTAAATTCATGCTGCTCAATACTTTCAAGTTTTAGGGTATCAAATGTTAGAATATATAGTCCACCAATATAACTAAGAGAGAGGTGCCAATCAATTATCCAACTATTATCACAATTATCAACCTTATTAAATCTTAACCATGTGAGCAATATAATCAAAAACCACAACAAGATACTCATACACGATAACACCAGATATGTTAACAAGGGAAACCCTTAATCAGAGGGAAAACCCCGGTGGGGATGGTACCTACAAGATGATGTACTAATATAAATATCCCTTGTTAGATGATGGACCCTGTTAGGAGTCTATAACAACATTCAGTGCATATCAGTCCCTGTTAGGAGATTCCAACCCTGTTAGTAGTTGTGCCAACCCTATTAGGAGTTGTGCCAACCCTCTTAGGAGTTGTGGAAGGCAGATAGACCCATTGTCTAACAGCTTCAAGGGCAAGACCAATGAACCCACTATCCAAATGATCTTTGTATTATTCCTTGCTGAATAATAGAATTGAACTGTACTTCCTTCCTCTCTCTCTGTCCTATCAATCGGACTTCTACTCCTTCTGATCTTGATACCAGATCACAAACTTTGCATCCAATAATCCCTTGGATCGCTTACTTGCATTCACCAAATACTCCGCTCCTTGTTCACACACTTCGCACTTGATACACCTTACAAACCAGGAAAATACTTTATACCAAGTCCTTAAAACAATTCCTTGAGTTGGCCTTGAGGCTTTCCCAATTAATTATAGTAGGACCACAATAAGATAATTAATTAATTCACAATTACAATAGCACTGTAAGCTTACAGTCTATACAACTCTTCACACGTGCAACTTCAGGACTTGCGCACTCGTCGACGTCATCATCAGACTGTCTGCTATCACTGTCTAACTGCGCATCTCTAGATTATATCTTTGTTTGAAGATATAATAGGATCATCGGAACTACTTTCCATGTACTTCTGCACTGCTCTCTGTAAATCAGTTATAGCTTCTGTACATCTTTGACTTAGACTACGCACATTTATCCTCATTATCAGGACACAGTGTAAAACATGTCCTTAACTGCACTTGACTTGAACATCAAAACTTTGTCTGTACAATTATGATCTATATCTGCTACTCTATCAATCTTGACAAAATTACTGCCATGTTGACATCAATGACAAACACAGTCACGAATGCAACATGTCAATACTCTCCAATGCTTACAATACTCCCCCAAAGGAATACCATCAGCATTCATGCTAACATCAAAGGCCCATTACAATTCTCTAACATCATTGGTAGTTATGAGATTTCTACCAAGATTTAACTATGTAGTTTTTGAGTCAAACTCATTGACCCATGTTTCATGAGTAGTGATACACACATGAATCCATCTCTCATGAGAATAAATGGAACACTTAGCGTGCATTGGATCTAGGTGATGCTCGCAGAGGCAAAACATCAAGACTTCCCAAGAGGTCACCGATCCCAATACTACTCCAGCTCGAGCGCGCTTAACTAAAGAGTTCCCTCCATGGTTAAATCCACTCTGCTTGCAACCCCATTTACAAAACCTCCACCAAGTGTTGTGCCTAATTAACCATTCATTAGAAATCCCCTTAAGCTCATCAATTGATAAGTAGGGGATATTTTCACAGCAAATCAAATTATGATATTACTATCAAGATTTAACCATGTATTTTTTGAGTCAAACTCATTGACCCATGTTTCATGAGTAGTGACTCACACATGAATCCGTCTTTCATGAGAATAAATGGAACACTCAGCACTCATTGGATCTAAGTGATGCTCACAAAGGTGAAGCACCGAGACTTCCTAGGAGGTTACCCATCCCAATACTACTTCAGCTCGAGCACGCTTAACTACAAAGTTTCCTCCATGGTTAAACCCACCCTGGTTGCAACCCCATTTGTAAAACATTCACCAATGTTGTGCCTTATGAACCATTCATTAGAAAGCCTCTTAAGCTCATCAATTGATAAGTAGAAGATATTTTCCACAACAAGTCAAATTATGATACTTCCATCAGGATTTAACTGTGTAAATTGTGAGTCAAAATCATTGACCCAAGTTTCATGTGAAGTGATTCACATATGAATCCATCTCTCATCAGAATAAATGGAACATTTAGGACTCACTGGATCTAGGTGTTGCTCAAAGAGGCCACCCATCCCAGTACTATTCCATACTCCATACAAGGAGATCTGCAGCTCTGAAGTGCAAAAAACCTCAAGTGGCAAATTTACAATCGTCCCAACTCTGGTGCAGCAAACAGATTTGAAGGAAGAGCATCCTTTTATGACCAATTACCCTTGAATTAGCTATGCAACATCACACAAATCACTTCTATAGTGTTTCAGGATTACAACAAACGACTGTCCAACATTTTGGCACTGCTCACTGCCGGACTTCAAATCTGATGATACCTCACCCTCCTAATGTCCATTTTCCACCAGTGATCCACATCCTAGTTGGTAAAAAGATATTTCCTGTTGATGGTTTCCCACCCAGTAGTCTGCCTTTATTACAGACCTGCAACAACCACCCAGCACTCCTTTCATAGGTCTGCAGCAACTTGAACAATGAGTGGGGTTTCTGTCCCAGTTTTCCATTTCAGGAAATTCTCAGTAACTCACCATCAGAATCTGATATCCTTCAAATGACACCTAGACCACCTTAGAAATCTTATCCCAGATTTATGTCCTAAGGCCCTAAATTGGGTGCCAAGTTATTTTTATTTCTAAATTAATTGAAATTCACTTCATTTTATTTTATTTTTTTAGCCGATAGGCTACTTGTCAGAACTTTGTTCCCAGAAATTGAATTTTTGATAGAAATGCTGTCAGTTGGCTGGAAAAGTTGTCAATTTGCCCGGAGAATTGTAAATACTTCCCATTAATTATTTCCGAGTCAGTTTTAATCTCACTCCACTTTTAACTCTTGTTTTGATATTTATTAGTAATCTCCACTTTTAGCTATTCTTTTTTATTTAAAAATATAATTACTTCATCTCCACATTAGCTCATGTTCTTATCTCTATTTATTTAACATTTGATTTTTAAAATTGATTTACATTTTAATTTTTAATTTATTTTTTATATTAGTTTAATTTTTTCTTTAAATATTGGTTTTTAGTTTCTATAATTTATTTAGTCAATAAAATATTTGTTAAAGACGTTATTTTTTTGTATTTCTCTTATAATTTTTTTATAATAGATTTTTTGATGAGGTTTTTTTAAATGATTTTTTTATATTTGATAAATTGAATTTAAATTAATAACATTTATTAATCTATTTAAAAGATTTTAGTAAATATTATGTTATTTAAATTGAAAATTATTAATAATCTAATTTGTTCACATAAGATTATATTTTAAATCTCCACTTTTAAGTTTTAACTATTGTTTTTCGTCCTATTTATTTAAAAAATAATTACTTGTGATCTCCACATTAGCTCATGTTGTGATCTCTATTTATTTAACTATTGATTTTTAAAATTAATTTAAATTTTAGTTTTTAAATTATTTTAATTTATTTTTTATATTAGTTTAGTTTTTTCTTTAAATATTGTTTTTTAGTTTCTATAATTTATTTAGTCAATAGAATATTTGTTAGAGACGTCATTATTTTTTCTTCTTTTTTTGTTTTGTATTTCTCTTATTAATTTTTTATAATAAATTTTTTGATGGGGTTCTTTTAAATAATTTTTTTCCATATTTGATAAATTGAATTTAAATAAATAATATTTATTAATTTAGTTACAAGATTTTAATAAATATTATGTTATTTAAATTAAAAATTATTGATAATCTAATTTGTTCACATAAGATTATATTTTAAAAAATAATTTTATTATCGAGCACCTATCAGCTTATTGTTGCAATCACAAAAGCATGCAACTGCTAGTTTATAGTTCTTTTTGATAATGAAACTTAATTAGTTATTTATAATCAGTACAATCATGAGGCATTGAGGTTGATCTCAATGTGTGTGTGAGAGGAAGGGAGGTGTGGGGGGGACTTTATATGCATTTCTTACAACTAAATTCCCATTGTACAATGACTGTTATTGAAGTCATGCCTATATTTGTGATGCTTCTCTTTCAACTGCTTAATGGTGTTCAACTGAAAATTATAACCTAAAAGCTATAAATTTTATTTCTGTTCTTGTATGCTTTAGATACCCTGCTCCTTACCCCTTTATCCCCGAAAGTCCAACGTTTTTATCATACTAGAAACACATCCCTACTAAGAGAAAATTCAGATTAAACAATAGGTTTTATTTATACTAATACCCAAACCCTTTTGTTTTGGAAACCTGCCCTTTCCACATCGACCCACATTTTCTCTCTCAATAAAGAATCTGTTGAATCACATAATAAATAATAGCACATTCCATTCCATTATTGTTTGGTGCACCATAAGTGTAATGCCATGGATGTCCTAAGCCCCTGACATAATGACAAATAAATTTACAATGGTGTGAAATGCATAAATTGCGAAGGAGACCACACACTAGATGATGCTGGAGATAATATGTTCCATACCTTGTAACCAACATAATGGCCTGCAGGATCACATTTATAAAGTTGAGGTCCTAACTCTTCATCAATACCAAGAACTATGGCCGCTGCATAGCCAACACATGTATGTAAATCAAAAAATATATGGTTCAGTGGCACAAAAAAGTTTGTGCAGAAAACAATTTGTACTCACAAAAACCAAAAAAAGTGCAAATTGCAATTCCCTTTTATGTCAAATAATTTTTAAAAAATTGTATACCAACCTACTCCCAACGGTCTCATGTATGCATGTTGTGTATACACCTGAGACTTATCTGCAAGCCTGTATGTTATATACAACAACACAGTTATGTATGGTTAGACACCAAAACACAGAAATTTTGAAGCAAAAGCATATTTAGGATGATAACATCAAGCAAGAAAGAAACAATATGTAGAAATAGAACCCCACTTGTACCTGTTTGGCATATATTGTTATTTTAAATTACTAATAGGCAAATTTAATCATTAAAATATTTGTGAAATTGAATACTTGGGTTCCCAACAGTATGAAAAGATATGCTTGCAAATTTGTTACAAAATGATAAATACATAAATTAAATTAATTGTTGTCATCAAAGAAATTTTGGTGGCTTCAGTGGCAAAAAGGAAAAAGTTCCATTCAAAACAGCATGCTATTTCAAAAGGATGACTTCTGACTAACTGGAAGCAACGACTATGTATTTGTGTGTATATATATGTGTATATTCATCCATATTGCATACCAAGTCCTTGCTGGACTACCAGCGTATGTCTGTGTGTGTATATATATAAGTGTATATTCATCCATATTGCATACCAAGTCCTTGCTGGACTACCAGCGCATGTGTGTGTATATAGTGCATATTCATCCATATTGCATACCAATTCCTTGCTGGACTACTGGTGTGCTGGATCTAAAGAACATATATGTGTGCGTGTATAGTTTTTTAAATGTCCTTGATCAAGATACTAATGTATTTGCCACTCTGTTATATTTCTATAATTATGATCTTATCTATTCCCTTCCATACAGTAATCATATGTGCAATTGGAGAAAAGTTAAAACCTATTAGGAAAAAGCAGCCAACTGGTTCCCACAACCCATGCACACCACCCCGTGTTGGATAGAGAGTTTCTACCACTTGTGGGCCAGGGGATAGAAATGTCTTGGTTGGATGCTCTGCACTCTTAGCTTTGTTGTGACGGCCTGTCTCCAAGCATTCTGCCATGCCTATTCCTTTCGATTCATATTATGGCTGATTGTGAGAAGTGAAACTATAGAAAGAAGCAATCGTGTACGAGTAAGAGAGATCTTATTATAAATCAATATTAAATAGAGGTGAAAGACTCTATCTATAACAGATTACAAGAAGATGATTCTAAATGAGATGCTCGGTATCAGAATGCCAGAAAGAAAACTTCTTAATGGTCACCGTGCTAACTACCCTATAAAAGACATAATCTACAGGTCTCACAAATGTATAGAAGGCTGTCCCTTTCTCTTCAAAATGCTCTGCAACATAAACCTGCAATTGAGCCGCTCCCTGATTCTATTAATCTTCTAGGTACAACCAAGATAACCACAATCCTTCCAACCTGATGGGATAACAAATTTTTACCTCCCTATGGTGAAGAACACCAAGATCAACTTCTAAAACGGACACCACAATTTTGAGAAAAATTTGACAAACCCTTCATTGATTCTCAAGGGAAAAAAATGAAAAAAAACAAATCTACAAATGCCTTTGAGAAGAAAATTTTTTAAAAAAACAAACACGATTTAAAAAAATAGGAGACATAAAAACCCATACATAGTACATATTTAAAATTGTTGAAGATTGTAGCTGTGATAGAGATCTTTATCTCTGATTCTGCTATATGTTGAAATTGGGACAATACCTCTGTACTGCATCAACAGCTAGAGAAGATACTTATGATGATATTTCTATCAAATTACGTGAGCACAATGTGGCATTCAACGTGTGCTAGCTGTCTCATTATATGAAGAGACATGCAACATGCGAAGAGTTGTGCATTTGGAAATGTGAAGAACTTGTTTTTCGAAATTGAAGAGACATTAAGTTGTGATATGAAGAGTCTCTCAAATCAATATAAATAAATGATTGTTTTGTCTGATAAAGTATCGCATCAATAAAAGAGATATTTCAGGTGTGGCTGAGTATTTCCCTTCAAGTTGAAGGATTTTTCCAAGGATAAGTTCTTGTGTCTTTTGTGCCTATTTTATTCTACTTTTTCCTTTTTGTTTATCATTATTTCTGGGTCAAACATTAACATGGTATCAGAGCCAAGTTAGAAAACAGTAATATAGGAATGGTAGCAGTGTTAGAGATCTTCTACCTCTGATAATTGATGTGATCTCCAAGTTTGATCTTACGTTCATTCCTTAGCAATCTTGGTTTGCCTCTTCAAGAATTTTGTTTGGTCCTTTTACTCCACAATATTATTTGGATGTTCATTTCTACTGCTGTATGATCATGACTGGATGTTCTGTTATGTTTGATTCTACTGACAGCTCAGTTCTTGTCTTATTCTCTTCTAGTGCCATCTCACATGACACAACAGCTGAGTCGGTTTATTTGCATATTTGTTGGTCAAAGGCATCGTTGAGGAGACTACAGCTGTAGCAGAGAGTATTCGAACATTTTTTTTTTTGTTCCTGTTGGTTTATTTGGAAGTGTCATTTCTTATTGTTATGTAACAGTGAATGCTTGTAACTTAGTTCTTGTCTCTTACCTTTCTCATTCTTGTATTGCTGCAATAGTGAATTTTGCTCCGGGATTGCATTTTGGTTCATTTTCTTGGCAAGAGTATTCTTTTCAACTTTACTTGAGTTTGCCTTCAGTAAAGAGAATCATTATTTTTCTGAGAAATATTATCGACATCTTTCCATGCAATCAAGATAATTTATATGGTGAATGTGCACAGCATTTTGGTGCAGGCTTTGCCCACATATCTTCATTAAAAGAGGAAGTTCATATATGGATAGTGATATTCAGGGGTACGCAACAAAGGGAGATGTCTAATTCTTTGCATGCTTATGTGGCAGTGTAACTGGTAAAGCTCCCTTTTTGGTCAAATTGGAATCAGCTATCTTATTGTAGTGATAAACTTTGTGCCGCCTAAGAGGAACTCTTAGTTGAGAGAGAATCTTAGCCATTCTTGTACATGTTGTTAATGAGTTCTTCTCTATGAAGGAGAAGTTCGAGGTGAAATCTCTTCTTAACGAGTTCTCTTTGAAGGAGAAGTTTGAGGTGAAATCCCTTGTTAATATGTTCTTTCTGCGAGATAAGTTCAAGATGAAACCCCGTGTTCCACCCTCTGCAAATGGGTAGGGCGGATCCACCCTCTGCGAGTAGGTATGGTAAAAATACATTCTTCTTTGGGTCAAGTCTGAGATGAAAGCCCTTGTTCCACCTTCTGCAAGTAGGTATGGTGGACCACCTTCTGAGAGTAAGCATGGTGGAAATGCATATTCTTCTTTGGGAGAAGTTTGAGATGAAAGCTCTCATCCCACCCTCTATAAGTAGGTATGGTAGACCACCCTTTGCAAGTAGGCATGGTGGAAATCATGTGTCCGTGACTTTAATTTTATGTGCTTATGAAGCAACTATGATGAATAATATTATGTTGAGAAAACCATGTTTTACTGAAAATCTATATGTTGAGAATTAATTATTGACAGCTTTGGTTGCAGTTATGTGTGTCTGTCATTCCAAAGATCTCTCTCTTGCTAAGAGGGGGTGTTGAAGATTGTCGCTGCGATAGATATCTTGATCTCTGATTTTGCTATATGTGGAAATTGGGACAATAACTCCATATTGCATCAACAGCTAAAGAAGATACTAATGATGATACTTCTGTCAAATTAAGTGAGCACAATGTGGCTTTCAATGTGTGCTAGGTGTCTAATTATATGTGGAGACATGCAACATGCGGAGAGTCATGCATTTGGAAATATGAAGACTTGTTTTTGAAAATTGAAGAGACCTTCGGTTATGATATGAAGAGTCTCTCGATTCAATATAAATATATGATTGTTTTGTACGAAAGTATCACATCAAGTGGAAAACTTTGTACTTGGAAGGGTTTTCCCAAGATAAGTTCTTGTCTCTTTTGTGCCTATTTTATTCTACTTTTTTTCTTATTACCGCTATAATTATTTATGGGTCAAACATTAACAAAAATTAGCATATATGGTACATATTTAAAATCTGATGGAAAATATAAAAAGACTTGCAGGACTCCTTGTTAACTGTTTTTCAGAAAAGCCATCCAGTATTATTGACGAAACCTCTACAGAGTATTATTAGAGAGAGTTCTGTATCTATTCAGCATTATTGATGACACCTGTTGTGGCTATTATCACAGAGACTTCTGTATCGTGTTCAGTGCTTATTGTTTGATGTGTTCAATCCTTTATTAATCAATATATATACAATCTGTGAGACTTATTTTTCTGTTTTTGATCTATCTGTGATCAAGAGAATAGGACTTCTCAACTGACAGAATATTTTATTCAATCATTAGCAAGTGGCTGCTGTATTTGTTCTGGAGATCTCAATCAGATGTGATTGGATTTTTCCCTCGAATAGGAAGGTTTTCCCAGGATAAATAATCGTGTCATCTGTTTGTATGTTTTTATGGTTTCTGTATATTGATTTTATATTATTCTGGTTCTAAACATTAACATGGCATCAAAGCAGTTTATTGAAAAGATCCAGAACCATCTCTCAAGCCTTGAGATATTCGATTTATGGTCAATATTCTTGGACCGTCACAAGTAATGGACAGGTCTTCTTATATCAGTTATGATCATTCAAGATTGAGGATTGTTCATGTTTACAAGAAGTATTCTTTAAGGAGATGTTTGTTGGTATTCATTGTGCAAGATAGTATGCATGTGAATGCTATGATCATCGTATGATTGCAAGAGGTAGTTGTGTATTGATCTTTATTTGTGTGCATGCTGAGATCCTTCTTGAGGAAGATTAAGTATTTTACGACTACACCTTGAATATTGATCTGGATATTTCTCTTAATGACAGAATGATTGTATAAATTATTATTAATCTCTCTTGGTTGCAGGATGGATCGAGAAGCAACGAGATGATGAGAGATTTCAAGCAAAATCATACAAGCTGAAGAAATGAACAAAATTTAGGACTATGTTTGCAGCCATAAGACTTTAGTTGATGGCATATAACCCAGTTGAAGGTGGAGTATCTATACAGATTGTCATTGCATTTAGTTTCTTCAAGAGGAAGAAATAACATTCAGAGGGAGCTCGAGTGGCAAATTTAGAATGCTATGTCCTTTGCAGAGGATTGGCAAGCTTGTGTAGCACTGTGACTGTAAAAGCTCTTTGTTAGACAAATATTGGAGCCAATTTCCTGGTATTGTGATCCTCAAAGCTATGAGAACGCTGCCCCTGTTGAAAGGAAGCCACGGCGAAGAAGGAATCTCAACATTCAAATGATATTTTTGTGTTAATGAGTTCTTTTTTGTGAGAGAAGTTCGAGATGCAATCCCTTGCTAATGAGTTCTTTGCGAGAGATGTTCGAGGTGCAATCCCTTGTTAAATTTTGTTAATCTTTGTGAGAAAAGTTCAAGGTGAAATTCCTTATTAATGAGTTCTTCTATGCGAGAGAAGTTTGGGGTGCAATCCCTTGCTAATGAGTTTTTCTCTGCGATAGAAGTTCGAGGTGCAATCTCTTGTTAATAAGTTCTCCTCTGCAAGAGAAGTTCGAGGTGAAATCCCTTGTTAATGAGTTCTTCTCAACATTGAAAGGAGTTCGAAGTGAAATCCCTTGTTATGAGTTCTCTGCAAGAGAAGTTTGAAGTCAAATCCCTTGTTAATGAGTTCTCTGCAAGAGAAGTTCAAGGTGAAATCCCTTGTGAGAGAAGTTCAAGGTAAAATCCCTCGCTAACGAGTTCTTCTTTGTAAGAGAAGTTCAAGGTGTAATCCCTTGTCAACGAGTTTTTTCTTTGCAAGAGAAGTTTGAGGTGAAATCACTTGTTAAGGAGTTCTTTGTGACAGAAGTTTGAGGTGAAACTCCTTGTTCTACCCTCCTGGGAGTAGCTATGGTGGATCCCCCCTCTAGGGGTAGCCAAGGTGGAAGTCATGTGTGAGACTTCATAACTTTATTTTATGTGTTTGTGACTCACCCTCTGAGAGTAGTCATGGTGAATATCATGCTGAGATAACAACATTATGTTGAGAAAATCTGTGGTGAGATTTTGTTACCGACATTTTTGGATGCAACTTCATATGTTTATCATATTCAGAATAATCTCCCTCTTGCTAAGGAGAAGAGTTGAAGTTCTGATAGCTGTGATAGATATTATTTGTTCATCTAATGGTGTTCTATATTCATTGCATTTACTGGACCAAATATATGGCACCGTGCACTGTTCGACTGGCTTTGTTTCTCATCCTTATTGTATTTGCATTGGCTGGCTGTTGAGATTTCTTTATCTACCTTTGTATTCACTTAGATTGAATGACTTGGTATCGAGATGAATGACTTGGCACCATTCTATCTCGCTGTCAATTCAAGGAGGCTTGATTGTGGAGTATTACTTAACAGAATTTATTTTGAAGTGATGTAAATGTTTGTAACTGCCACATCTTAGTATTCCACAGGAGTCTTCTATATGACGGAATCCTCTCTTTGTTGTAGGTGAAGGAAAATATAAAAAGACTTAAGCAACTCCTTGTTAATGTTGACTATTTTTTAGAAATAGTTGTTCAGTATTTTTTATGAGACCTGTAGAGACTATTAACAGAGTGACTTCTGTATCTGTTCAGCATTACTGATGACACCTGCTATTATCACAGAGACTTTTGTATTGTGTTCAGAGCTTATTGTTTGATGTGTTGAATCTTTTCATGATCGATGTTCAGTATTTTTTATGAGACCTGTAGAGACTATTAACAGAGTGACTTCTGTATCTGTTCAGCATTACTGATGACACCTGCTATTATCACAGAGACTTTTGTATTGTGTTCAGAGCTTATTGTTTGATGTGTTGAATCTTTTCATGATCGATATTCATATATTATCATATTATCATTGAGAATTATATTTCTGTTTTTGATCAATCGGTGATCAAGAGAATAAAGCTTATTGATTGACAAAATATTGTATTCAATCATAAGCAACTGGATGTTGTATTTGTTCTGAAGATCTCAATAAAGAATCATTTTCAGGTGTGGCTGGGTTTTTCCCTCGAGTAGGAGGGTTTTCCCAGGATAAATAATTGTGTCATCTGTGGAAGTTGTAAGAGAATCTAACAGAAGTGAAATCCTTAAATCAAGGCACCTAAACCAAAGGGGGTTTATTCCCAAACAATGAGATACAAGAATCACCTCAAACTGCCCCATAACATGTACAAAAGTTTATAATCAATACCATAAGAAGGATTATAGAAGGAATATTGTTAGTCTGTCTACTTGACAGATATCAGATTATTTGACAGTGTTAACATGCCAAGATAGAGTAATCAACATTACAACAAATTAACACAATGGAATAAGAAAATTAAGACTAAACATACCGTTTTGCTAAGACATCTATAGGCATTTCATAGCCCCATTTGAAGCGAAATTCTGCAGCCTCATTTCGTGCGTGCTGGACCAATGATCTTGCATCAGCTGTAGGAAGGCAACAGCATCTCACTTTTAAATGAGCTATAGCTTGTAGACACAAATTTGTGCTTGAATATTCTCAATTTCTCAAATACCTTATAAATATTTTTTTGTTTGCAAAAGTATACCATGAATTATTTAAAAGATAATCCCTTGTCGATGAATCTAGACCAAGTGGTTCAACACTTTTAGTATGTATGCTCAATCAAGTTTAACATCTACTCCGAGTGGCTTTGTTGGCCTTAAAACTGTAAAAAGAGAAGATGTTTGCTAAATCTATTATTAAAATTAGAACAGTTCACTCTAAAAACTCTTGAGACTGAATCTCACAGAGATTTAATGGAAGAGTTTCTATGACATCATTACTGCTGAAAGAGCAATAGATTCATCACATTTCAAATGAAATGTCTCCAGGTATTCATCAGAACCTTAGGCACAGAAATACACCATAACGTACAATTTAAAGAAATTTATACAATAGACTCAAAACGCCTTCAGGTGAGATCATAACATACATTTAAAGAACTTTATAAGACACAATTGACCTTGTAAAACTAGCCTTATTTGCTATGACTTATTATACAAAAAAATATGTATATTGTAGATTTCACTGGATGTAGTCTGCAATGGCAGCTAACCATAAAATGATTACATCAATTTCGAGTGTTTGTAGGTTTTTCTTGCAACAGTATTTTATGCCAATTTTAGTCTATTTCTGGGTTTTGAGTTATGATGACAGGTGTGCACTTAGGTGCCTTATCATTGAAATCTTTTTTAGGCTCTACTCATAGTTAGCAAGAGATGGAGATGCATATTTGCACAGGGGATGAGGATGGGTACCAATACACAATATATGTGTATGTATTTATTTAAGGGGCAATCAAAAAAGTTTTAGCTTGCAGTGTTTCTCTATTTTTAATTTTCAGTTGCTAGTAAACTCATGCTGGACAGATTCCTTGTGATGTACTTTTTTGTGTGTTCATCTCATTAAATGATTGACCAACTACCATTGCACAAGCATAAGGAAATTAAATAAGCGTTTTACAGAATTATACTTCACATTCATTTCCAAAACAATATATAGATTATATCAATGTTGGAACTGAACTAGTTAACAATTTTCTAACCTCAGACTTAAGTCTTAAACACTTCTTGTAATCCCTCAGCAATAGCTAGATCTTCAAATGCTGGACTTTGATAATAGCTTTACATGTAACCCTATCCCGTTCAAGGTTTTTCCAACCTCACAAATTCTCTTTTTTTAATGTACCATGTATTTTAAACCTGACTGTTGTGGTCCTATCTTAAATTTTGCTGTCACAGCCTCCTATACTTTTGAATTAGGAGATGCAAGTAATGCTTGTAATTCAAGGAGGCAAGCATACACAGATAACACCCTTCTAAAACTCTCTGTTGAATTTTTTAGCTTTATATGAAATTCAGTATATTAAATGATTATTCAATATTACAGATTAACACAATATTTGTATATAGAGAAAATCGTTTGGTTGCAGGATATAAATTAGATGGCAATTTATATGTCATTCTGGGACCCACTCAAGACAATCAACGGCAATCTTCCTGCCGGTTTCATATTCCTTATATGAAAGATTATTTAGCATTAGCAAATATTAAAAGTTTTGAAGCATCGGCATATATCAAAGGTCTTGAAGCATCGGCAAATATCAAAGATTATAATAACGTTAACATCTGAAGTATGACCTCTGTCGGCAGCATTTTTCATATTCTTTCCTGCGGCTTTCGATTATTATTATATCTTTGAGGCAGAGCACGATTGTATATATAATCTTCTTGAATCGGTTTCTTTTCTTGAAAAATTCTGGACGTCTTCTAGCCGTGGTCTCAGACTTCTTATAAGTGTTCGGTTTTGAATTTTGAGAGATGTAATGTGATCAAAGTCTCCATTTGATACTTTATATATATCGTAGCTTATTCTTTTAGAGGTGACAGTAAGCAATACATATATTTGAATATTGCTCTGCACTTTGTAATCAGACAGCAGTTCTGAACCTTGGTATTTGTTTTGTAATCAGACAGCAGGTCTGAATTTTGTACTAGACATTTTCATTAAATAAAGGTACTACTTTGAAGGCTGGGTTGTTTCCCTCTATATAGAGGGTTTTTCCCAGGGTATATGCTGATAGTTTTCATATATGTTTTCTAGTCTATTTTCAACATGGTATCAGAGCCAGGTTCATAATTTCTAGGTCTAGACTAGATTTCTTTTCATTTTTCAATCATGGAGCCTGGATTGAAGGTAGAAGATCGTCTGGAAGGAGCCTCAAATTTCATCTCGTGGAAATCCAGAATCTTGTTAGTTCTGGAAGAAAATGATCTTCTTACATTTGTGGAGTCTGAAGTTTCAGAACCCTCTGATCCTAAAGAAATTGCAGCTTGGAAAAAGAATTATGATTCTGGCCAAAAGAATTATTATCGACTCCATGAAGGATCATTTAGTTCCTACTATTTCCAAGCTGAAATCTGCCAAAGAAATGTTTGATTCACTGCATAGTGTGTATGAGATAAACAATACCAGCAGAACTTTGGCTCTTCGCATGCAGCTTCTTCATATCAAGATGTGCAAAGGTGACTCTATTGTCTCTTTCTTCTTGAAGATTTCTGAACTTAAAGATCAGTTAAGCTCTATTGGAGAATCTGTCAATGACAAAGAACTGTTATGCTTGGAATGAATGGTCTCCCTCATTATTGGGAATCTTTCATTCAAGGTATTAGTAGCAGACGTGATTTTCCAACCTTTGAAAGGCTGAGAACTGATTGTATTCAAGAGAGTGTCGTCTGAAAGCTAGAGGGAGTTCTCGTAAATCTATTCAAGTAAAAGATCAAGTGCTTACTTCTCAAACTTCTAAGAAACGAGGAAGAAAGAAATTTTTCAAAAGGTTTGAAGAAAAAAATCTTTCCTCATCTTTTGAATTTAAAAGAAAGAAAGATTTCTCCAAGATTAAATGTTTTAGATGTGAAAAACTTGGTCATTTTGCTAAGCATTGCACTGTGAAACTCAATTTTCATGATGTGATTATATCTAATTCAAAAGTTTCTTCTCCCTCAAAGGATTCTTATGATCACTCAAAAGGTCTTGTTCTTATATCAGCCTTGTCTAGTCATGTGCAAGCTGATCGTAATACTTGGTTAATAGATAGTGGTGCATCTCGTCACATTTCCGGGTTCAAGCATCATATCTCAAATCTGGTTGAATCAGATCCTCATCTTCAAGTGATCATTGGTGATGATGCATCCTATTCTGTTAAAGGGGCAGGTTACACTTTATTAAAATTGAAATCTGGTATTTCTCTTCATCTAACTAATGTTTTATTTGTTCCTGGTATCAAGAGGAATTTAATTTCCATATCAGCTTTGGAAGATAAGGGTCTTAATATTGCTTTTTCTAATGAAAGTGTAATGGCTTGGAAGAAGGATTCTGATTTTAATTCTACTCAAATTATTGGTGAACGTCATGGAAGTCTTTATAAGCTTGCAGCCAATCAAGTTCATGCTTTAAATCATTCTACCTCCAACATCAACTTATTATGGCACAAGAGATTTGGTCATCTTAATTTCCAATCTCTTTCTTCTTTAGTGAAGTTTGTTGAAGGTCTTCCTTCTCTCAGTTCCTCATTTGATGGCATTTGCAAAGGTTGCTCTTTGGGAAAAATTTCGAAAAGTCATTTTCATTCAAGTGAAAATAGATCTAAAGCATGTTTTAGAGCTGATCCACTCAGATTTATGTGGACCAATGTCATCAGCTTCTTTAAGTGGTTTTTGGTACTATGTTACTTTCATTGATGATTGTTCTTGTAAAACATGGATCTATTTTCTTAAAACCAAAGAATCTGATGAAGTATTATCCAAGTTCAAGGAATTTAAAGCCTCGGTTGAGAATTTATCTGAAAAGAAAATCAAGACTCTTAGATCTGATAATGGCGGTGAATTTATTTCAGGGTCTTTTCAGTCTTTTTGTGTTGAAGCAAGAATCAAGAGGGAGTTCTGTGTTGCCTATAATCCTCAGCAAAATGGAGTTGCTGAAAGAAAAAACAGATCTATTGTTGAGGCTGCTAAAGCTATGATTCATGACAAAAATTTGCAAATTTTTCTTTGGGCAGAGGCCTGCAGGACAGCAGTTTATGTTCAAAATAGGAGTCCTCATTGTATACTTAATAATATGACTCCAGAAGAAGCTTTCTCCGGTACTAAACCTGATGTAAGTCATTTAAAAGTTTTTGGTTCATCAGTTTATATTCATATTCCCAAAGATAAGAGATCAAAATTAGATCCTTCAAGTAAAAAGAGAATTTTTGTTGGTTATAGCGAATCTGCCAAAGCTTACAGGATTTATATTCCAAGGCAAAATTCTATTGAACTTAGTAGAGATGTTTCTTTTGAAGAAAATTTTGATTGTTCCAAATCTGCTGATTCTTCTCTTGATGTTGATTTAGATGTTCCTATGGTTCCTGAAAATTCTTCTTCTAATCCGGAAATCTTCTCTGAGAGGGAGGATTCTCCTTCTCCTAAAATTCAAGATATTTCTGAAGCTAAACCTAGTGGTCCATTGAATGAAAAGAAGAGACCGTTGTGGGCAAGGAATATTATGCAAGAAGCTGAAAAATTTTCAGCCCCTAAAGGAACCTTTAAGGAAAGTAAACGTCCTCAAACTTTTGATAATTATTCTGCTTTAATGTGTAATCTCATTGACTCTGAACCTTCATGTGTTGAATCAGCTTTAAGTCAACAGGTTTGGAAGGATGCCATGTTAGAAGAATATGAGTCTATTCTAAAAAATAAAATTTGGGAGGTTGTTCCTCGTCCTAAAGATAAATCAGTTATTTCCTCTAAATGGTTATTCAAAACAAAACATGTTGCAGATGGGAGTGTGGACAAATTCAAAGCTAGATTTGTTGCCAGAGGTTTCAATCAAAAAGTAGGTATAGATTATGAAGAAGTTTTTGCTCCTGTAGCAAGGTACACTTCTATCAGAACCATTATTGCTATTGCTGCAAGTAAAAAATGGAAAATTCATCATATGGATGTAAAAACAGCTTTTCTCAATGGATTTATTAATGAAGAAGTTTATGTAGAACAGCCTGATGGATTCATTTTACATAACAAAGAATCTCATATATGCAAACTTCATAAGGCATTGTATGGTCTTAAGCAAGCACCTCGAGCCTGGTATGAGCGCATTGATGGTTATCTTTTGAGTTTGGGTTTTTCAAAGAATGAGGCTGATCCATTTCAAAGAATGAGGCTGATCCAAACATTTATCTCAAAAAGTATAAAAATCTCATGTTGATTCTTGTTCTTTATGTTGATGATCTATTTATCACAGGAGATGATGAAATGATAGTAAAATGCAAAAAGGACTTATCTTCTAAATTTGAAATGAAAGATCTGGGTTTAATGCATTATTTTCTTGGTCTAGAAATTTGGCAACTATCTAATGAAATCATTATCAGTCAAGGTAAATATGCTCTTGATATTCTTAAGAGATTTGGTATGCTTGATTGTAAGCCAAATATGACTCCTATGGAATCTAATTTGAAGAGAAATCAAGTAAATGCAGCTGATTCAGAATTGATTGATTGTACTATTTACAGACAACTAATTGGTTCTCTCATGTATCTCGTCAATACAAGGCCTGATATTTGTTTTGCTGTCAATACTTTGAGTCAATTTATGAGTGAACCTCGGAAATTTCATTTCACTGCAGCTAAGCATATTCTGAAATATGTGAAGGGGACTTTACAATATGGAGTGAGTTTTTCTTGTTCTAATGATCTGAAACTTCATGGGTTCTTAGATTCTGATTGGGCTGGTTGTATTGTGGATAGAAAAAGTACTTCTAATTTTTGTTTCAGTCTTGGTTCAAGCATGATTACTTGGTGCAGCAGGAAGCAAAAATGTGTAGCTCAAAGTACTGCTGAAGCTGAATATGTGGCAGCTTGTGAAGCAATTTGGCTTCGAAAACTCATAAGTGGATTATTTGAAAATCTTCTGATCCTACTACAATTTTTTGTGATAATCAGAGCTGCATAAAAATTTCTATAAATCCAGTTTTTCATGACAAGTCAAAGCATATAGAGATTAAGTATCATTACTTAAGAGACATGGTTCTTCGGAAGGCTGTGGAGCTGAAGTATATCAGCACTGAAGATCAGAGTGCTGATATTTTTACCAAGCCTCTATCTAAGGTGAAATTTTGTTTTTTCAGAGAAAAACTAAGAACGGTATATCTTAAGACTTAAATGGAACTAAGTCTAGCTTATTTAAATTTATCTATTATTATTATTTTTGGTGTGTGATCTGATAAATATTGTAAGATCAACTATTACAGCTCTTTCACTATGCGATAGTTAATATCATGTAGAGAGAGTCCATGATATTATCATGTTGAGTAAATCCGTGATAAGAGTTGAGTGTTATATTGAGAGATTCCATAACTATTCACGTTGAGTGAGTCCGTGAATGAAGGCTTAGCTGTGAGTCTTACAAATTTGTCATGATTGATCAAATCCAATTATGAATAAATGTTTTTTTTAAGAGATATTTCATGATTTTAATCAAGTTGGATCTTTGTGCTGTTTATTTAACTTACAAATTCCATATAAGCTAAGAGGGAGTGTTTTTTTAGCTTTATATGAAATTCAGTATATTAAATGATTATTCAATATTACAGATTAACACAATATTTGTATATAGAGAAAATCGTTTAGTTGCAGGATATAAATTAGATGGCAATTTATATGTCATTCTGGGACCCACTCAAGATAATCAACGGCAATCTTCCTGCCAGTTTCATATTCCTTATATGAAAGATTATTTAGTGTTAGCAAATATTAAAAGTTTTGAAGCATCGGTGTATATCAAAGGTCTTGAAGCATCAACGAATATCAAAGATTATAATAACGTTGACGTCTAAAGTATGACATTTGTCGGCAGCATTTTTCAAATTCTTTCTTGCGGCTTTTGATTATTATTATATCTTTGAGGCAGAGCACGATTATATATATAATCTTCTTGAATCGGTTTCTTTTCTTGAAAAGGTTTTGGACGTCTTCTAGCCATGGTCTCAGACTTCTTATTAGTGTTCAGTTTTGAATTTTGAGAGATGTAATGTGATCAAAGTCTCCATTTGATACTTTATATATATCGTAGCTTATTCTTTTAGAGGTGACAGTAAGCAATACATATATTTGAATATTGCTCTGAACTTTGTAATCAGACAGCAGTTTTGAACCTTGGTATTTGTTTTGTAATCAGACAGCAGGTCTGAATTTTGTCTAGAAATTTTCATTAAATAAAGCTACTACTTTGAAGGTTGGGTTGTTTCCCTCTGTATAGAAGGTTTTTCCCAGGGTATATGCTGATAGTTTTCATATATGTTTTCTAGTCTATTTCAACACTCTCGACGTCCAATATGCATAAACAAAACATTGACGTCCTAACCACAAAGGAATCCCTGATGCTACCTCCAAAAGTTGTAATTCTACACAAGGATACCTCCAAATCCCATCAAAAATCTGTGCAAGGTTGCATTTGCAACTCATCTCACAAGGGAACAAGCCAAGTTGGCGCACATGGCCAAATGGAAATCTTCAAAACCTCAAGCTCTTCTTGACAAAAATCCAAATCCAAAGGCTTCGAGTGGCAAAGCTAAGAAAAAGAATAAGGACCCCAAGAGCAAGTTAAGGATTCACCTTCAAAACACACCTCTGAGTCCAATCCCTCTTCTAAAGAGGAATCATCTAAAAAGAAGTTAGAATGTGCTTATTGAAAGAGACAAGAACATGATGAGCATAGGTGTTACGAAAAGAAAATTGATGAACTCGCAAACCTTCTTCAAAAGAATAACATCTTACTGCCTTCATTGGTGTCTTCTTCCTCTTCTTTAGCATTACAATCGACAGCATCTACATCAACACAATCAAGGACCACAGAAGTTGCAAATGGGATTCACAAAATGAAAGGTAAAGCACTCTTGGCCTCTACAATTTGTTATGTCCCAAATTTTGCCCTAATTTTTAATTTGCTCATAATTGTTGGTTTAACGAATTATTGCTTTTCCTGATCATGTGAAATGAATTAGTTATTTATAAACGTTGTATCAACTATTAACAGATCATTTCTCTTCTTGATCATGTGAAACGAGTTAGTTATCTATATATGGTGTACCAACTATTAATGAATTATTTCTTTTCATGATCATGTGAAATGAGTTAGTTATTATAGATGTTGATGAAATAACCAGTAACCTATAACTGTTATTAGATGATTAGCAGTTGTTTGATTTGAATTAAGGATCAATATATTTTTGAATTAATGTTTTGGCGAGAATGTTTTGCTTGGGTGATTACAGGAGAAGACTAAAGAGAGGGGAAGCATTGTGAAACGGGATCAACGGAATGGGATGGTCGTTTGGTTCAGTCATCAGATTCGGCAGGTATGACCTAAAACTCCCTTGGAAAGGATACAAAGACTTGTCCACAGGTTACATTATGGGACCACATGAGCTATTAGGAAAACAATATAATAAAAACATAATAAGTTTACAGATTTAATATTAAATCTTCTTATTTTATCATTAAAATAAACATTGAAATACGAACACATAAATATAAAAATGAATTGGCACCAATAAATTATAATAATATAATCTAATGATGTCACCTCATCAATATACTTAGGTGAACGTATATAAGAGCATATTATAATAATAAAATAAAGCTTATAAACCTTCAACTTCTCATTATTTCTTTTCCCTCCTTATTTCTCCTCTTTTCAAATCGAATTAATCTCTAAATTCGATGGGTCATCTTGGAAACCAATGGAAGCCGAAGAGTCTTGGCTAAGTCTTGTAAAGAGCCGAGAGCCGACCAAACTAATCATTCCTTTCTCTTCTATCACATCTCTCCATTAAGCCGTGAGACCATTCCCAGCCAAGCTAAACAAGTTCGGTTGCTTAGACTGTAAACACCATTTAATCCTTATCTCTGTCAAGAGGTCAAGCTAATGCTAAAAGGAGTTGCGCTACAAAAGCATCCACCAAGAATGGGAGGAGCCACATCCCAACTGATATCAAACCAAAACACAGGTTATGTTTAAAATGCTTGCATTTCATATTTTATATACCATCATCCCTGAATACTGGACCGACTGAAGTCGGCTTTCTACAATGTTGAGTATATGGAAGAAATCGATCATTGTCTTCCTTACTGGAGTAAAATCATTCATATATCATTAGGACTGTGAAGGGAACATTTCATGTAATTCAATTTCATAAGTTTATCTTCATTAGGTAATAAACCAAATGCACTAGCATATAATCCATCCTGTCTGTGGTCTTCTGCAAATCCTTGAATTTATTGAAATCTCTGTATATTGTAACATCTTATGAAATTGAACTATAACTGTAAAGAGTGTTGAAACAGTTTTCAATAAACATGCTGTCATAACGATCAGAATACTCGTGGATTCAGAAACACCGAGGAATTCACCAGCAAGAAGCCATGAAATGGTGAAGAGGTGTATTATTATCATCAAAATGCTAAATCTCATAAACACTGAGGAATTCACTGGCAAGAAGCCATGAAATGGTGAAGAGGTGTATCAATAATCACAAATGGTTATAATCTTCTAGACACCTAGGATTCACTCGGCAATTTAACCTGCCAGAAACAATAATGTGATTAGATTTGAATAATAAATAATAGCTCATACATGTCCCAGTAATGGAATCTGATGTCAAGTCGAGTGGTGGTGATCAGGTTCACGAACCCAACTGAAATCCTTGGCCAAGGTAGTTATAGGCATATGTGCCAATCTTGAGATCATTTGTTTGTCCATAGATGTCAATTATATAGGTATAACTGATGGGGCACTCAAACCACCGGGTAGCTCAGATGGCTGGACTAAAGAACATCCCAAGCCCGATCTCGAGGTAGGGAGGGTCGCTCTATTAAGTTAGGATGTGTAGGGATAAGTATGGTCCGAGGTTGGGAGGTTAAGCCTATTGTTGGTTCCCAAAATTGCAGATTAGAAATCCAAGAGCCCGCCACTTCTCCGATAGGATCTCTCAATCAAATTTTGGCCAACGAACGAAAATCACTTAGATTCCCCTGCACTTCGGGCTCCGCTACACCCAGGTGGGTAAACCTTCACCCCGAACCTAATCACTTGGTTCCAGGCTTTTCTGTAACGAATTTAAACTTGGAGTTCTTCAACTGGCAAGGTCCTCAAACTCGTCGAAACTGGAACTAGATGCTGAATATTTGATAATTGAATGTTTTGTATAAATTTTGTAAATGATGGAAATGATGCTTGTAGAAGGAATATGTAGATTTTCTGATTTCATAATAGAAAAACCAGTGCCTCTGCTCATCCGGGCAATAGAGTCAACTTTGGTGAACTTTTACATACAACTTCATAATGTTCAATGCACTTATACTGCTAACAATTTTAATAATCCAGATGCGACAGACCAATTATAATGCAATCTTAAATTAGTCCAGATTGAATTTTAACTCCGTAGGGAGACAAACTGGATAGAGGTACGAAAACAATTTAATAGTTCACAACACCTATGATAATCAAATCTAAAATGCTAATTGCCCATGTCCATTTATCTGATATCAAAATCATATACAGAATTCTTAAAATATAATTACGAAGGACAATTCGCCTGTAGTTTAAATCTCCATGCCATTAAAGATAAACAAAAGACATTTTATTTTATTTTAAAAATAAAATAATAGACTTTATATTACAAAATCACAATATAGCCCTTATCCCTTCGTACAATATAAAATAAAAAATACTTCTTCTGAAAGTAGATGTGCAAATGTTCGAATATGTTCCTTGTCTTATTTACAAGTCATATTTATATCTTAAATGTATATCTTAAATATAGGACGTGAACTTTTACATTTGAAAATCACGTCTCTTTGAAAATAAATCACACCTCTTATTATAATCGCACCTTTTGATTAAATAATCCTTCTCTAACATAGTCATAACTATGACTTTTAATGACTTTAATTTTTAATAAATGTTCCTCCAATCATTCATTTATTCTCTGCCTTCATCGTTCAAAATCCAAAGTTCCATCATCGACGATTGTTCTTAAATGACGTCTTTGTATCCTTTTATCGCTGCCTATGTTCTTGGGTTGAGTCTATTCATCTCGGTGCATATGTAAATCTTCACCGCTATCGAGCACTCAACATTATCATTGTTTATAAATACTCCGCATGCTGCAATATTCATCACTCGATTTCTTTGTCCTCTGAATTACCGCCGTATGCACTAGATGTGACACACTTCTTAATCTCTTCACAAAAGAAATTTGGCAACGCACGTTTGGGAATTGAATCTGATCAGCTACATGTGATAAAAAACCAAGTATTCTCGTGAATTCACAATGATTCGTATATGTTTTTGTGGTATCTTGATGCCTCCAGTATGTTTATCTTCCGGCAAAGTATTTTAACTTTGAATTGCCATGTGATGTCCGAAAACATCTTATACGATTGACTTGACAGTTTTGAATGCTGGGCGTGATTATCTTCTGGATATGCATCTTACTTGAAAGTAACCTTTGCTGTATTTTGACAATTGATGGTTTGTGTGTTTCATGTTGTTTTCGATTCCTCTGAATGTAATTCGATAGCAATATCCTTCATTATAAATTATATCTGAAGAGTTTTGACAATATATACTTCTCCAACAACCTCAAGTTCAAGTAAGAATGGTATTAGTAATGTGTGGGCACGATTCAGATTAATTCCTATACTTCACAAGTATCCAACGCTAGCGATAAGAGCATATAATCACGAAAGGTCATTACAGTTCAAACAAGTTTAATTTCCTTTCGGCACATGATTTGCTGCTTATAATACATCATCATTCATTGTGATTTAAATCATAGCATGCCTGGAACTTCTTTTGTTGACTAGTATCTTTTTGTGTTTGGACAGAGTATCATCATCGTATTCTTCAGAGTCACTTGAACATGTTGTCGGGTATAGAGATTCACATAATAAATCAACCTTTAGATTGAAGTCTTCCAGACTGCCTCCTATCCAACATCTGGCTATAGTACAACTGCTGTAAATAGAATTAAATGCTGGTTAAGCTTCAACTCATGTTGCTAAGCCCATATGTCAATTAGGATAGATATGTTTCCCGTAGCTGGATGGCTGAGTGTCAATGCTTGAAAATATGATTGCTATGTCAATCAATCTTAAATCTGTCATCTTTAGCTAAAATTTAGCCCTTACACAGTCTGAAACCAGAGGTTCTTCACAACAGTTTAGAGAGATAGAGCTAACTTCCAATCTTGCAACATTGGTTAGGCAACATATGAATATGTAGGTGCTTGGTAGCAGCACAAATTAGATACATTGAATAGCATGGAGGTGTCCAACCCGTTTGATAGAAATCTGATATTTGTTCCCAAAAAATTTGCACATGACAAGGCAAGGTGTGGAATCAATTGTGAATCCCTTTGCTTTTCTTGATTTCACTCTGGTCGATTCATATGTCAAAGAAATTGGGAGTGATAAAAACAGAAGTATATTGAATTTTAAAATGCAAGCAAATGCATTCTCAGACTTCCTTCCAACTCGCTCATGTTTCGTAGACTTATATTGAACAATGCAAACAACATAGTAAGAATCATCACCGATACTGCACCTTTAAATTTTCCTTTCTTCAGCAAACCAACATTGCTGTCAATATTTTATCAAGTCTCCAGCATTATTTCATAAATGAAGGTCTTAAATTTTGCCAAAATTTGGAGTCCCATCACCTATGTCAACACTTCTCTAACCAATGTCAAGGCTCGAACATCAAGATAAAGGGATTCTTCCGTTATTTCTGTATGTTTCTTTTGCACTTTTTCCTTTAATCCTCAAAAGAATAAATAGATATTTTAGTTTTCTAATAGCATAATTTAAATGAATATATTAGTTGTTATAGAAGTTAGTTGTTACTTTGTTTTCAGCTGAATACGTTATCAGTTAGAAATGGTTAAAATGTTACCAATATATTTATTTATTTCTTTTGATCTCGTTAAATCAGCTAAGCACGAAATACAGATAGAATAGAACCAGTTACTTTTAATATAGTTATATTTTAGTTAATGGAAGTCATTGTCATGTGAAATGGAATCAGTTATTAAATCAGATTATTTGATTTAATTTGGCTATGAAAATTCGTTTGTTACACAATTCCTAAACATGGGAGCTGGCTGAAGAGCACACGGAAAATACTAAGGGGGGCAGGGGAGAGGGGGAATCAGAATTTCATTACTATAAAATTTTAAAAGCATGAAATCATATTAAATGTAATAACTATTACTGAGAAGTTAC
The DNA here is from genome assembly GCA_028749045.1 of Cupressus sempervirens. Classification (NCBI taxonomy): domain Eukaryota; kingdom Viridiplantae; phylum Streptophyta; class Pinopsida; order Cupressales; family Cupressaceae; genus Cupressus; species Cupressus sempervirens. Next base: position 1,059,107,653 of record CM053787.1, on the reverse strand, counting down.
TGAGAAGTAATTGGTAAAATATCTGTTGTATTAACAAATGATCGAAATGATAATTATAAAAGATTTACAAGAATACAAAACTAACAAGTTTATAATAAGAAACTGAAGAAGATCAAAGAAACAATCTTATCTACATATTTTATATATTATACAAAGATGACAACTAATCAGTAATAAAACAATATAATAATACCCTTTTTCTTAATGGTCAATATGTCAACAACACCAAGTTGCCACCTAAATTTAGCAAACATGTATGGGCCAAGAGGCTTGGTGAAAATGTTTGTAGTTTGATTCACAATTGGAACATATTGCAATAAAATTGTTTCGTCTTCAACCAACTGCCAAATGCAATGACACTGAAGTCCACATGTTTGGTTCTTTCATGGAAGACCAAATTCTTGGCAAGTTTGAGAAATCCCTAATTATCAAAGAATAATGGAAACGGACCTACTTGAGATATTTGCATATCCGGAAGCATCCAGCAAAGCCAAACTTTCTCACAAGTTGCTTTAACTTCTCCTAGATGCTTTGTTTCAATCGAGGAGATAGACACTACCTACTTCCTTTTATTAGTCCACGTGTTCACACCAAATCCCAAATTGAACAGACATCCAAAGATCGATTTCTTATCATCAACTAAATCTAGCCAATCTGAATCTGTGAACTCACTACCAAATCTAGCATCATGACCCAATGTATAAAAGTCCATAATCAGAGGTGTCCTTCACATTACGCAGCACACACTTCACTACTACCCATTGATCAACCTTTGGGGTTGTCATGAAACGTGAAATGTAGCTCCAGCGGCAATGGAATAGATGAGATTGCCTACTAGTTGCCTAAAAGTGGTTTCATTAACACGAAGATAATCAAGCTTGGCTAACGACTTCATTCCTTTCTTCATTGATGTGGAAGCAAGTTTACAATCCCACATCCAAAACCTATCAAACAATTTCCTAGCATACTTAGACTAGGAAATAAAATTGCTATGATCAATACGCCAAAACTCAACCCCTAAACAATAATGGAGAAGCCCTAAATCTATCATGTCAAAATCCTTGCAGAAGTCTTATTTTATTTTGGCAACCAAACGTGTTGAATTGCCAATAATGAATAGGTCATCCACAAAGACAATAAGAAAGATAACATCATCATCATAGTGTTTGATATACATATCATTGTAAGAAGGGCAAAACTAAAAATCATGAGCAACCAAGTATTGATCAATCTTGATGTACCGCACTCGAGGAGCATGTTTCATTCCATGGAGTGCTTTCTTGAGTCGACATACTTGATGTTCTTTGTCAACAACCTTGAAACCAGTAAGTTGTCATGTAGACTTTTTCCTACAACTCATCGTTGAGGAAGGCACTCTTAACATCTATCTAATGGTCTTTTCATCCAAATTGCGTTGCAATGGCGAAAAGAAGACGAATTGTACTCATCTTGGCAATAGGAGCAAAAGTCTCCTCATAGTTAGTGCCCTCCCACTTTGTGGTTCCTCGAGTAACTAAGGTAGCCTTGAATTTATCTAAGGTACCATTTGCATGATACTTGACCTTATACACCCTAAAGGAAGATCAGTGAGAACCCAAGTGGTGTTCTTCAAAAGATTAGTTTACATCCATTGTCTATTCCCACTTCGAAATCCCGTTTGCCTCTACAAATGTTTGAGGCTCATAAATACTATGAAGGTTGGCCATGAGAGCAACATTAATTGTGTTTTGTTGTTTGCCCTTATTTCTAAAAACTCTGCCTTGAATGAGCTCATTAGGACGAAGATGACTGATGTTCTTAGCCCACCCTTTAGGTTGGAGAGTAGTTGTGCCAACATCAAATGGAGGAGTAATAACTACAGTTGGAGGTGGAAGAGGATCTGGAATAGGTGGAAGATTAGCATCTTCTAAAGGAAATTCAGGCAATGCATCATCACATACAAAATAAGCATCATCCCTCCCAGTAGGTGAACCAAATGGGAGATAGACAGCGAAACCAAAAACATTCAAAGGTTGATAATCTAAGTTTTGCTCAAATGAGGAAAGTTGATTTGGTCCACATTCTTCATCAGAGACAACACTGTGATTGAAGATAAGATGCTTCATGTCTACATCAATCAGTCACTAAGCCTTATGGTTGTCATTGTATCATGTAAACATAAGCATATGACTATTGAAATCCAACTTGGAGCATTGGGCATCTAGAATCCATGCATATGCTAAACAGCCAAAACTTTCAAATGGATGATCCTAGGTTTGTGACCAGCCCAAGCTTTATCATAAGTCCTCCCCTTAACAACATGTGTAGGAAGGCAATTAAGGAGATACGCTACAGTAAACACTACTTTTGCCTAATTTTTCTTAGGACATTTTTGTGTTCCATCATTGACTTGGCCATCCATAATGGTAAGGTTATGATGTTCTACAACACCATCATGTTGAGGGTTGTATAGTGTGGTTAACTAATGTTTCATGCCATGTATATCATAGAAAGTGGACAAAGTAGTAATACAAACCCACCCGACTATATTTGAACATTGCCCTTACTAACACCAGTATACTCTTCACCCCCTCCAAATATGACTAAATTAGTGTACAGAGAAAATTCTACATACCAATCACGCTTATGAATGAAATATCGAGAAACACCAGAATCCATATACCAAGCAAAAGATTTCACATTGTCTATACAAGTCTTTTAGCCATGAAAGCGTAAATGACAGACTCTTTCTGCTATGTGTGCTTAGCAACATTAGCTTTAGGCTAAGAACATCCCTGGTTTTGTTGTTCGAAAGCTAAACATTGCAACAATCCTTAATCATATAGCCATTTTTATGACAATATTTAGATTCAACCTTCTTCTTTGAACTATCCTAAGATTGACTTGAGCCCCTTTGCTAAGATAAAAGACTAAGATTTGTCTTTATCCTTATAAAAGGATTTGGTTGCAAAGGCATGCTTGAGGAGAACAAAGTGGCACTACTACCAAACTATCATTTCCAATGATCCTCCTATAGGAGTTTAGTGCAAAACTCTGGAAATTTCATATCAACATTAGGTTAAGTAAGGTTGAGATGTTCTATGAAGTGCTCATAAGATTGAGGTAGACTCTTTCAAGGTGACGATTACCATATCTTTCTTCCTCCATTTTCCAACCAATAGCTTCGAGTTGAACTCAAATGTCCTTAAACATTGTGAGATTCTCCTAAAAGGCAACTAGTCATCTGTAACAAAGAGCTTCAAAAGCATGGCAGTTGCACAACTCCAATTGTCAAACTTGTCATAGTCTAATCCAACTATGGTAGGACAAGTCTCAATTACTAAAACAAGATCATCAAGGCATTACATTTGAAGATTGTCAGCATATGATGCTTCCAAGTTATAATTTTTGTCCTTCAATCTTTGATTGCCTTCCAAAATTAAGTTGGTCAATGATATCTTACACGCTTCCCAATGCACGCAAAAACAAAGAGGTGATAGTACAAAATCTGAAACATGAATCCCAATGCAAAAAACAAAGGCAAATTGCACATAGACTTAAAAAAATTAAGTATGACTCGCATGGATTTCAAGAAAAAAATCTGACTGACCCAGAAAAATCCGCTGAAGACCCATAAGAGCTCTCAAAAAACCCACAAAAAATATGTAATCAAAATCTGAAATGGTTAACAGCGAGGTTCTGAAAGAAGCCCTAGGCAGTTGTGAAAGAATGAAGGCAATTTTGCAGATAGAAAAAAATGTGAAAAAACCTTAGTCACACAGAACACAGAGGCTGCAAAAGTACTGCAGGTGTCAAAAATGGCCATAAATTTTCTTGCAAATGATGTAGACACGAGCAAGTTAAAAATTGTTATGCATGAAAACAGACTAAAAAATGCAGTCAAGATGGTCGTACTGGCTGGTTTAGAAGCTAAAACAACCACATTAATGGTCACTTTGAACCAGAAAAAGGCAGTGTGGGAGCTACCAAAGACCCCGAAAGAGCCTGCATTAGAAATATAGACAAAAACCTATGTTACCCCAAGTTTCTGGGACGAGGGGACGGGGGAACGGGTAAACGGGTTTCCGGGACAATTTTCTTTTTTGCTGAAACAGGGGATGGCAGGGGATGGCTTTATATATATATATATATATATATATATATATATATATATATATATATATATATATATTCGTCAACTCTACATTCATCACAGCAACATAGTTTAAAATTATCAATTCCATTAATCAAATAATGATTCATCAATGATCATAGAGCATAGCAATCAGCACCTAATCGCATCATAGAAAATTCTAAATAGCATCATTTTCAATAGTAATTTAAGTACTTAAAATAACATTAGTACATAATGAAATGAATCAAATAAGAGAATGAAAAACATCAACTCTCAATAAAATGGAAACGTTGAATAGATAAAGACTCAAATTTTAAACTTTTAAACTTTTAAAGTATCAACTATAGTGTATCAATGATCATATTGATATATAATCATTCCATCAATGTATCAACTATCGATCATCATATAATATTATAATGTCAAGACAAAACACTCAAAAGTCTGAAACATCAAAGTCAAAATGAAAACAAAAGATGCTAAGGCAGCTGCCCCTAATCATCCATATCAAAGTCACCATCACTATCATCCCGAGCTTCAAAATGAAAACAAAGATACTATGGAAGCCGCCCTTAATCATTCATTTTATAATATATTTTATAAAAAAATACACTTTCACAAGTCCAAGCCCGCAGATGACTGGAAAATCATTTTTTTAATGGTTTAAGTTTAATAAATTTTAATAGGAAATGTTTTATGCAGTCCCTGGGACGTTAGGAAACGGAAAAACGGTCCCCGAAACAGTCAACGTGGTTCGGAAACTCATTGACCATTTCCAAAGTTTCGGAGACGCGTTTCCTATTTTCTTCTCTGAGTGGGGACGTCTGGGAAACGTCCCCTACCATCCCCCCGTCCCCAAAACCGTCCCCGTTTCCGAAACTTCAAGTTTAGGGGTGGAAACGCATCCCCGGGTAACATAGACAAAAATAAGCCACGTAAAAAGAGCAACATGGGCAATGCAGATATTCTTGCAATCCTGAAAAGGGATGGAAAAAATATACGGGTATGTGCAGAGAGATTTGCAAAAAATGTCACAAACAATGAAGAAGAAAACCCTGAGAAAATTCAAAAAATTTAAACCAAGTAATTTCAATGAAGAAATTAAAAGAAAAATTTAATCAGCTTTGATTCCATATTATTGAGAATTAATTGGTAAAATATTTATATTAACAAGTCATCAGAAGGATCGTTATAAAGGATTTACAAGAATACAAAATTAGTGAGTTTCTAATAAGAAATTGAAGACGATCGAAGAAACAATTTCATCTACATATTATACAAAATTGACCATTAAATAGTTTTAAAATTTATATTCTAATAATAAGAGCAACCATCAAGATACAAACAAAAAAATTCTCGTGGAAAACCCTTGCAGGTAAAAAACCACAGCATACAGAGCATTCATTAACGAAGAATGGGCACCAACCCAAATTTCAAATGCAAATACCAACCCTCTTGAAAGCATCAACTCCAAACACTACAAAGCACCAACTTCAGAAAGCTGAGGCACCAACCCAAAACTTAATTACAATTTTCAGAACACACTGCTCAAATTCATCTTCAAAGTCAACTCCCTCATTATGCTTCGTTTGCACAATTCAAATAATATATCCTTCACACAAAATAAGGTCCTTCAAAAATATACTGGAACTCAAATATATACTTGACTGAGCCATAGATCACCGTAACTTTCTTGAAATGACATTCTTCAATAATATACTGAATCTCAAATATATACTTGACTTAGCTATAGATTACCGTACCTTTCTTGAAATTACAACTCCTATTGACTGAAAATCCTAGTTGTCCAGCAACCTTAAACATTCATACCAAGCATTCATCCACTTCACTCGAGACTCAAACATTCTTCAATAATATACTGGATCTCAAATATATACTTGACTTAGCTATAGATTACTGCACCTTTCTTGAAATAACAACTCCTATTGACTGAAAATTCCAGTTGCCCGGCACCCTTAAACATTCATATCAAGCATTCATCCACTTCACTCAAGACTGAAACAAAGTACACTTCCAACAAATACACCTGTTTTCTCCTCATATTAAAAATTTATCACCATTCAGGTATCTCCAGAATAATTGATGCTGCTTCTATCACAAGTCTCCACTTCTTTTACAGACTGCTAATTTTGAAAAAGCTGACTCTTGTGCAGTACAAACATCTTCCAGCCTCAAGCCACCTTTGCACACCCACCTCAACACTCTCTATATACCATTTATTCGATACATCCTTTATTCACATATTCAACTTTTCTACCACTCCAGAAACTATGTTACCCCAAGTTTCCGGGACGAGGGGACGGGGGGACGGGGAAACGGGTTTCCGGGACGGATTTTTTTTTGCCGAAACAAGGGACGGCAGGGGACGGCTATATATATATATATATATATATATATATATATATATATATATATATATATATATATATATATATATATATATATATATATATATATATATATCTGAATTTTCAAATATATTCATCAATTCTACATTCATCATAGCAACATAGTTTTAAATTATCAATTTCATTCATCAAATAATGATCCATCAAGACCATAGAGCATAGCAATCAGCATCTAATCAAATCATCGTAGAAAATTCTAAATAGCATCATTTTCAATCATCATTTAAGTACTTAAGATACCATTAGCACATAATGAAATGAGTCAAATAAGAGAATGAAAAACATCAACTCTCAATAAAATGGAAACATTGAATAGATAAAGACTCAAACTTTAAAGTTTTAAACTTTTGAAGTATCAACTATAGTGTATCAATGATCATATAATATTATAATGTCAAGACAAAACACTCCAAGTCTGAAACATCAAAGTCAAAATGAAAACAAAAGATACTAAGGCAGCTGCCCCTAATCATCCATATCAAAGTCACTATCACTATCATCCTGAGCTTCAAAATGAAAACAAAGATGGTATGATAGTTGCCCCTAATCATTCATTTTATAATATATTTTATAAAAAAATTGACTTCTACATGTCCGGGCCTGCAGATGACTGGAAAATCATTTTTTTAATGGTTTTTTTGAGTTTAATAAATTTTGATAGGAAACCTTTTATGCAGTCCCCAGGACATTAGGAAACGGAAAAACAGTCCCCGAAACGGTCAACGTGGTTCGGAAACTCGTTGACCGTTTCCGAAATTTCGGGGACGCGTTTCCTGTTTTCTTCTCCAAGTGGGGATGCCTGGGAAACGTCCCCTGCCGTCCCCCCGTCCCCGAAACCGTCCCCGTTTCCGAAACTTCAGGTTTAGGGGTGGAAACGCGTCCCCGGGTAACATAGTCCAGAAACAAATGTCCAACAATTATATGGAAAAATCTTGATACATGCTCCATTCAACAAAAAACGACATCACCCATTCACTCATTGAAAACATAATAAAAAACAGCTGCTGGTCTCAGTTACACTGTTACCAGTGTTCGTTCATCTGCTAACATAAACAAAACAAACAGTTACACCCAGCCATATGAAATTTCTTCATGTTACTCATCTGTTACAGCTGTACATCAAAATCACACAGCTTAAGGAGAAAAACTTCAATCAAATGCCCTCGTTGGAAAACGCAGCACTTAAAAATAGAGATCACACAAACAACTTGATCTGAAACAGTGCAAACCTATCAATCTTACCCGATTCTATTTTTAGCCACTGTCACTTGGAAAACAATTCTCCAATATCATCCCAGCATTGTTTCAAACTAAAGCTTCATTTTTTAATTACTCACATCTCTTCCAGCTCTTCTCATTGTATGAACTAATTTTTTTATGTACATCTTAATAAAGTTCATTTATGCAGCCTTGAAATGTAACACAGAAACAATTCTTATCCTATTTTTGTCTTCTTTTGCCAAAAATAAGTTTTTGAACCCCAATAATTCATTTGTTTCAAATATAACACCAAAACTATTAGTTTTGAAACCTGTCAGAATGAGCATATCTATATAGTGAATATTCATTTAATTCAGCCGTCATATTCGAAGTCAAACCTTTCTTACGGTGATCGCTGCTCTTAATGAACTTCTGCCACTTTAATATCTCAAAAGCTGCTCTGTGTAACCTGATGTGGTAGTCTGCCCTTTTGAAAATTCAAACAATGAAGTGGCACATCATATGGCAATCTGACTAGGGCCTAGGCAAACATCAGCAGACAAGTAGAGACACAACTGGCTTAAGCATGGCAAAGCACCTCAACCAAGCAAGCAAGTAGCTCAATAAATTTTCTAATACTCTTAAGTCAAAGAACCAAAACTCAGAATCGGAAGGCCAACTCAACTTGTCAATCGGATCAGAATAGGCTACGAATCAGCAAAGTGAAAAAAAAACCCTTGAAAGTTAAGGATTTTAACAATTTAAAACTTATTTCATACACCCTTTATTGAATATAACTTTAAAACACTATAACATCATCAAATAGAGGCTAACGTACATAAACAAAGAACATAAATGATAAATCCATCACATTCGTAAAATGTAAATTGTAATTTGTAGCTGAAGTAAATAGAAAATATAGGATCATATGTGATATATAGAATTATAAATGTTGTCGAATCATAAATGTATGCAAGATGAAGATCCAAAAAATCAATGACATCAAATCATAAATGTGTAAGATGTAGATCCATGAAATGTATGTCTATCTGTAGACAATGAAAAAACAAGTCTATCTACTCTAGCTCTAGCTCAAGTCTATCTCTCACTTTTCCTCTCCTTTTATCATACACAACAAATATAAGGTCTTTTAGGGTTATGGGAGAGATCTAAAAAAAATCATTACAAAAAGTTGTAATTTTTTAATGTTTTTAAGTTGTTCAATTGGGCTGCCCAATTTTTCGAGCCGATCCATGGTGATTCATTGGAAAAATAAGCAATCCGATTCACCGAGTTTGGAAAAATCGCCGATCCGATTCACTGGATTAGGAAAAATCACTCAAGCTAAGTCAAATCGCTGAATCTCGTGAATCCTCTAAGATTTATACAACCTTGATCATCTATATTTGACGCCAATGACAACATATTCAACATAGTCTTCTTGATTCAGTAGCATCTCATCATATTACATCTTCTTATGATATGTTCTTTTCTTTTCATCCTTGTAACTTACCAAATGTATTGATGTGATGAAGGTTTGTTGTAAAATATCTATTGAGATGGGAGAAATAACTTTGAAGAATGTACTTTGTGATTCTTCCTTGTCATCTGATATCTTCTCTGTTTATCAAACTGCTCATTAACAAAGCAATAAATATTATATTAACTAGGCATATTTAGTTTATTAGGTAATTTCTGAATAACAGATAACTGGAATAGTGACAACTTGTGCACAAAATTTTGATTTCTGCAACTTCAAGCCATTAAGTGCATACACATAAAAACACAAATATAGAACATAAGTCATTTATTATTTTATTATAATTTTTATTATGATAATTATCATGACTACGATTAAAATTCCAAAAAAATAGCTCAGACGCGAAAATATTTCAATTTTCAATACTATCAGATTTTAAAATATCCCTATAAACTTTTGGTGGACTTCTATCCAAGAATATCTGTTTGCATGTAATTAAAATGCAGTTATAAATTTTTGAATCATACATCATTCATTTTTCTTTTTCAATTAGATTTGATTGAGTAAATCCTAGATTTGACTACTGAATTTTATGGGATAGAGATTGTTTTACAAATAATGTTAGTATGGCTACCGTTAAGGTTGATAATAGTGTGTAGGTTCCTAGCAATTTCAACAATGTTTACATCTGTTTTACAGGTCCTCTAATGGATGGCTAAGTTCTGGAAAATCATTTAGAAAATAAGGAGACAATTGCCCACATGGTATATGAAAGGTTGAGTAACATTTGTGCCAACCCAACTCCCTATAATATTTTTTAAAAATCTTAATTCCCTCAGGATTCTACCTTGTGACAATGTTTAAGGTAACCTAGGCTGTGCTAAACCACCTATATTTTGTGTGATCCCTTTTCTTTTATAGAAGACCATAGTTTCATACTCTAGTAGGCCTAAGTCCTGACCAAGAACTAAATTTGGGTTATTACAAAATTGAAGACCAAAGTTCAAGTTCCCCCAAGAACCATTGTGCTAGCTCCAGAAAGTTCATGCCTCAAGAAACGTGTGGTTGTGGAAAAGGCCACACATTCATGCCCAAGAATCAGGCCCCCCTTTATAACCCAAAGGCTATGAGGCCATTAATCCTTCAATTACCAATCAGAAAATGAACATGATTCATTCTGACATTACTTTACCTTCATAACCAGGAAGAGCTTTCAGTCATACTTTCTATACCTAATTTCCACAGAACAAATAGGTAAATCCCTACATGACTTCACAATATAGAACTGGAAATTAAAAAAAAATACCAAAAATTGTGATGTCCAAAGGATCTTAATTTTATACTAATGTAATGGGGCACACTTGCCAGATCAAATATCACTCAAGTTTACAACTCCTATGAATGTGATCCGAAGTTACCCCACATATTAAAAGCAACATATATCTTTGCAACCGTTTACCACAAAGTAAAGAACAGTCATACCTGTCATCCCAGTTGCCAACAAACCAACAAATTTTGTAATTGGAAAAAGATGGGTAACACTGGTTTGATCAAGAAGCTTGTCCTGCATATAAAAATGACAAAAGATGAGCATTGCAAATTGCAATGAAAGATGGTAATAGCATGGTCATGAACAAGCTTCAAGTCCCCACAGAAAAAATAGCGAACATGAGGCACAGGTGTGATCTAATGACTATGAAAGGAGATCTATATTTGCAAGTCATAACAATGTAGCGTACACTTACCCAGCACAGTATTTAAAATGAAACATAAACCTCACCCAAGTTTTACAAATAGAAATAATAATTAATAGATTGTTAATTAGAAAAACATAAAATAACAATTTTTAAAAACTCTAAAAAACCCAAAAGAAAAAAACTTCTGGTGCATTAAAAGATAAGATCATACCGGTACTTTTTTCTGAGTTACAACACAAACCGAATCCTGACCACGAACACCGATGGATGTAATACCAGCGGCCTTGACAGCTTTAAAAGCATATTCTGTCATTCAAAATCACAAAATCAACATTAACTCAAACTAAATGCAACAAACAAGCCTGGGACCCTCCTGCAGATAACTTAAGCAAAATTTCAATGTCAGCAATTCAGAATAACAATTTGTCACAAAAGAACAACATCTTTCCAATCAATGACAAACTCCTAGTATTGTCAATTTAATTTTCCTTCGTACATGGCTGACTGATCAAGACAGCAAATCGTCGAGGAAAACACCTATATTCGAACTAAAGAAGGCTTGTAGCCCAAATGTTTCGGGAATAAAATGGATGTTACACTTCCAAAACCCTTATTTACGTTGGGTACAACAGCAAACTAAAAAGAGTGCAACGGCAAGATTCCCAAAATCACCCAAAAAACATGCGTTTCGCAATGGCGCCCTTGCTAAGATAAACACGACTTTGGCACAGAACCCTCTGGCAAATGTTAAAATGATTTTTCTCCGTATCACCCGCTGGTAATATCATAAACTATTGATCCCTCTACTATACCAGAAAGACCTTTTGCATAAGCTTCAAAACAATAACGATCTAAAGAAGTTTTTTAACAGAGCATCCTCTGCGCATTGGGTTCATATAACATTAAAATTGGATACTCCGAAAGACGTGACCGAGTGCACATATTGAGAACATTTAATTGAAGATTCGAAAGTGGGGATTATGCCAAAAGTAGGATTCATTGCATAAGAACACTGTAAATGAAAATAATGACCATCTCAGTTAACCTTCTAAATAATTTTCAAGGGTTTTATATTAAAAGGGGAAAGAACTAACCAACTTGATAGAGTCGACCTTCTGGTGAAAATATAGTGATGTGCCGATCGTATCCAGCTCCAGTACCACGGCTCATTCTGATAAATCTGAATGCCCTAGAGAAGGAAAGGCGCCTCACCCCAAATTTTCACGTGTTTTTCTGGATTTCTCTTATCCTGCGAAGATTTGGATTTCTTCTCCTTTACGTCAAAGATAAAGTGTTTGGGGCCATTTGGCCAACAGGTTATGTAGTGCTAGATCACGTCCAAAACCTGCCTGAAATGATGTCTGACGCCGCCAAAAGAACAACCGCTGCCGTTAAAAGCAGCATGTGCCTCCCGGTAAATTGAGCGGGCATTTTAGAGGTATAATCTAATTGTATTTTAGCTAAACCATTATAATCTTTGGTCCTCTTACCTCATGTCCCCACGAGGCTGTCTGATTTTCTTTCGTCCGAAAGGTTGCAATGTGTTAGTCGATGGCAACATATATTTATTAGCGTTATATTATTTAGTTAAAATTTAAGTTAGATAATAGATGATAGATAGGAATGTGTTTTTGTTTTTTTTTAATCTCTTTCTAAGTGAAAAGGCTTTGTTGAACAATGGGTGAATCCAATTTATTGGTGAAGCATTGGTCTTCAATTTGTTCTTTTTGTTTTAATGTGAAAAAAGATTATTCAATTAGTCTTCCTTCTTTTTCCTAAGAATTGTGTAATGAACTATTTTACATTTTTTAAAATCTATCGAAGGAGAACATCGATTGAAAGCAAAGGTTGTTTGTTGATTTGACTCTTAACATGGTTGTGAATGTCAAACCTTGCCTCTATGATTTGCCAATGTTGATTGTTGCTTTATGTAAGTTAGTCCTTGGGATTTGTGGATTGTTATAGCCCATGTCATGGTAAGCAGTATTTGCCTTCGATTGTCTAGTGACATAGGAATTATTGGCATGGTCTTGGGGTCATCATCATTCCATGGTGGATCGCAGTAATTGTTGAACCTCGTTGCAACGTATATTGGAACATTTGGTTTCTGAGAACTATGTAATGTACTATTTTACATTTTTCAAAATATATCGAAGGAGAACATCGATTGAAAGTGAAGATTGTTTATTGATTTGACTCTTAACATAGTTTTGAATGTCAAACCTCATCCCTTTGTTTTGCCAATGTTGATTGTTATAGCCCATGCCATGGTAAGCAGTATTTGCCTTCAATTGTCTAGTGACATAGGAATTATTGGCATGGTCTTGGGGTCATAATCATTCTATGATGGACCATAGTAATTATTGAACCTCGTTGCAATGTACATTGGAACATTTGGTGGGCTAGATCCAAGGTTGTAAATAATTGGAATTATTTCATCAAGAGCTCCATTTATCAACCACGCTTGTGTCCATATGTTAGTTGTTAGCAATATATGTTGGCATTGGCGAAGTAGGATATGCTTATCTAGTTGTTTGGCAATGTTGTTGTTTTCTATTATTCTTTCTAGTGGTTGTTGCAACACTCACTACAATTGGGCAATTTAGCATTTTTAACATTTTACTATTATGTAACCTAACCAAATTGTTGGTAGAAAATAAGTGCATTGATTTGTTGAATTCTTTTTTTTTACTTAATGTCATATGTGTATTTGTGTGCTTCATTAAGAGTTCCTAATCCCTCTTGTCTTGGATCAACTTCTTGTATATTTTGTAACAATTGTTGAAATTGTGATATTGCTATCAAGATTTAACTATGTGATTTTGAGTCAAACTCATTGATCCATGTTTCATGAGTAGTGATTCAACATGAATCCATCTCTCATGAGAATAAATGGAACACTTAGCACTCATTGGATCTAGGTGATGCTCATAGGGGTGAAGCACCAAGACTTCCCGAGAGGTCACCCATCCTAGTACTACTCCAGCCTGAGCGCACTTAAGTATGGAGTTTCCTCCATGGTTAAACCCAAAGCTTACAACCCCATCTGCAAAACCTTCACCAAGGCTTAGCACTAGGACTTCCCGAGAGGTCACCCATCCCAATACTACTCTAGCATGAGCGCATGAAGTACGGAGTTTCCTCCATGGTTAAACCCAAAGCTTGCAACCCCATTTAAACCCTAAACCCTAAACCCCATTTAGCAAAATGGGGTTGCAAGCTTTGGGCTTAACCATGGAGGAAACTTCGTACTTAAGCATGCTCAAGCTGGAGTAAAACTGGAATGGGTGACCTCCCGAGAAGTCTCGGTGCTTCACCCCTACGAGCATCACCTAGATCCAATGAGTGCTAAGTGTTCCATTTATTCTCACAAGAGATGGATTCATGTTGAATCAATACTCATGAAACATGGGTCAATGAGTTTGACTCAAAATCACATAGTTAAATCCTGATAGCAATATCACAATTTGACTTGTTGTGGAAATTATCTCCTACTTATCAATTGATGAGCTTAAGGGGTTTTCTAATGAATGGTTCATAAGGCACAACACTCAGTGAAGGTTTTGCAAATGGGGTTGCAAGCTTTGGGTTTAACCATGGAGGAAACTTCATAGTTAAGCATGCTCAGGCTGGAGTATTACTGGGATGGGTGACCTCCTAGGAATTCCTAGTGCTTCACCCCTATGAGCATCACCTAGATCCAATGAGTGCTAAGTGTTCCATTTATTCTCATGAGAGATGGATTCATGTTGAATCACTACTCATGAAACATGGATTAGTGAGTTTGACTCAAAATCACACAGTTAAATCTTGATAACAATATCATAATTTTACTTGCTATTGAAGTTATCTCCTACTTATCACTTGTTGAAATTGTTCTTGTTCTATACTTTCACCTTATTGTCGATATGTAGTCTTTAAGGTGACTATTGTCCTAAATTGTTCTCATAGTGTTCTTGCAATTGACTGTGGTGTGTAAATCGACATGTCCAATATATGGTAATTGTGTTAAGTCACCAACGAAAATTATGGAAATTTCCCCAAAGTATTTGTGTTGACTATGCAAGAATGTCTGCCTCAATCTACTATCAAATTTTAACAATAATTTTGGCCCAATGAAGATTAGTTAATCTATTTGAATGTACCTCATGTCTATTAATTCTTCTTGAAATGTTGCAAATGCTTGACCTTGCAATGCTTGCATTTATTTAATAGGAATTATGAGTGTTGAGTGTATTGTTGTTGCCTGTATATTGATTAATACATAAATATTTACATAAACTATCTACATACAAAATACTATTTACATTCTACTCATTTTTGGGTTTTCTACTGTTCTTTTTGTATCTTGACTACAATCAAAAAATGTTTGATACATTCTATCAACTATTCATTGTACTCATTTTTATGCCACCAAATTTTGTTAGTTACCTAACATGCTAGTTATTATCTATAAAAAAGGATTATGTCTCTACATGATCTATTTACATATCCTTTTAAACATCTTCCAAGAAGGAAATAAACATGTGTTTAAGTATTGTCGAACTCCCTATTTCATAATACTCATCATATTTTATTTCTTATTCTAAATTATTGTGCATGTATATCAACATGCCCATCATATGTTGGTGTTGTGTTGCTTCTTCCACCTTTTCTATCTCGTGGTCCTGGACATTCTATAAATTGTTGATCGTTGATCTAATTCCTTCTATTATTTCAAAGATTATTTAGAGTGATTTTGATAGCAACACCTTTCTAGATTGTCTTGATGTGTACTTGGTCATTGCACTGAAGAAGAGCCAGTCGATGATGTCTCCTATTTATCTATTGTATATTGGGGTATTTATGTCTATATTGCATTAATCAAAATTTCTATGATTTCCCTTGATGCGCCTCTTCCACCATGACTCCAACCTATCTAATTTAATATGCAATTACTTTTTATTAATAAATAATATTGTATTACATTGTATTTGTTATGTGTTCCATTTTAGCCTGATTATCATTTTATGAGGATCGTTGCAAATGTAATAGCATTGCCTATTCGATACGTGTTTTTCAAAGGTAATTCCCTTATATTTATATATTGAGAATAATCCAAGAAGAGACATGTTTATTCATTGAATATATTATAATAATTTTTAATCATAGGTTTGTGTGTGTGTGTGTATTTGTCTACAATAGTATTGTCCAAAGGTTTATTCAAGTGAAGCTACCAAATATTAACACTCCCTCTTAGCCAGGGAGGACAAACACAAGATTGATATTATATCATTGGTTATATTAGGGATGAAATTTTTAAGGATATTTGATTATAATATTTCCACCACTTTGATATCACATTTGATATCATGAGTATTAGCCTTTCAAAATATCAACAAGTGATATTCACCAAATACTCAAAATATATCTATACAAGCAACTCATAGACCGTCGAGTGAATGACATTTGATACTTAGTTGTTGATTTACAAGATATAATCTAGCACGATCTGTTTCAACATTTACATAAAATGTATATCATGATTTAAGTTATTGTAAGATCATCACCTTCCAATAACTTCTACAAATACAAGTGATAGTGATTTGGAAGTCATCACTTCCTCGTGATATACACAAGGGGCATACCATACGCACATGAAATCAAAAGTGCACATGAAGTCACTACAAATATTGTCATGGTATCCACCATGAACCATATTAGAGAATAAGGTTTTCACTTCAAACATATCTCTCATAGAGAAGAATGTATTACGAGGGATTGCACTTGGAACTTCTTCTTCACAAAGAGACACTTACCTTTTGACCTCCTTGTCAAACTTCTAATAAAGTGTCAAAACTCCCTCTGAATCTGAAACACATCTTATATTTGTTCATTTGAATAGATTATTTTGGTGGAGACTGAACTAAATATACTTGCAAAATAATTGACTAATTATTTTGATATAATTTTGTGTTCTTATTTTGTAGGGACTGGTACTATAATAATGACAAATATATAAGTCTATAAATAATGGACTATGAAGAAGATGTATTTCTGATTTTATTCTGAAGATTGGGATTTTGCATTGCCAATGTTATTGATGATTATCCCAGCCTTCGAATAGCATATAAATATCAATGTCAAAGGGTATGCCCATATAGGAGCATGACCCTACGTGGGCATGCAAATATAAACCAAGATTATTTATCGTTTCAAGCTCATCAATGGCCAAGAGCATAATTGTCATTTTGATTAAGATAACTGATACTTGGGAAGTGTAACTAAAGTGCTTTTGTAAAATGAAATATGTTGATAATAATTATTATATATATACATACAACATATAATCAGACTTTCAAATATTAGACTTGGATTAAAATATATCTATATAATAGAATTGTCTTTAATTCACTATGAGGCTAAACTCTCAACACTCCCCCTTTAGCGAAGCGAGAATTGAAGCAATTATAATACAATATTAAACACTACCTTAAGTGTAGTCTATGATAGATTTAAGTTACGGTGTCCGGCAAGATCTAGCCCAAAGAACCATAACAAATTTATTTTCATGGTGTTCGGAAAAATCCAGCCCGAAGAACCATGATAACACTTGCTCCAACACATTTTGGTGTTAGGAGATAGATCAACTATTGATAAGGTCATCACCTTACAATAGTGACCTCGCACATATGAAAGTTCATCACCTTTCATAACACACAATTTGTAAATAATCTAATTTTCAATTATTCATGAATATATTAAATTACAAATGTTTTTTTAAACTTGTCATGCCAAGTTTACCTCTGAAGTATTCTATTTTCAACCTTGCAAGAGGCTTGATGAAAATGTTAGCATTTTGCTCATTATTACTAATATAAATTAGTTTGATGACATTTATGTCAACCATGTCTCTTATGCAATGGTATGGAATCTCGATGTGCTTTGATTGATTTTGGAAGACATGATTAGCAGAAAGTTTGATGCAACTCTAGTTATCACAATGAATCACTATGAGACTTAGTTGCTTTCCAAAAAATCCAAATAATAGCTCTCTTAATCAACTGCTTTGCAAGCTCCCATGGAGGTTGTCAAATATTCAGCTTTGGCAGAACTCAAGGTAATTGTTGATTGTTTTCTATTGAACCAAGATATCATTGATGATCCAAGACTAAAGCAATGCCTTGTAGTACTCTTGCAATTTATGGAACAACCAGCCCAATCAGAATCAATATATCCTTCAAGTTTAATTTCTATTGAACCAAGATATCATTGATGATCCAAGACTAAAGCAATGCCTTGTAGTACTCTTGCAATTTATGGAACAACCAGCCCAATTAGAATCAATATATCCTTCAAGTTTAATCTCAACATTTTTGTACTTCAAACCAAGACCAATAGTACCACGTAGATATCTCAAGATATGTTTAGCAGCCATCAAATGAATATTCTTTGGTTCACACATAAAATGACTTAAAACATTGGTGGCATAGCAGATATCAGGCCTAGCGTTTACTAAATACACAAGTGATCCAATGATCTATTTGCAAAGAGTGAGATAAATAGATTTTGAATTCACTTCTTCTTTTAGCTTGTGTAGATTTGTTTCCATCAGAGTTTTTAGAGGTTTGTATTCCATCATACCAAATCTAGTTAATATACCATGGGTGTACTTCCCTTGATTTAGAAAAATATGATCTTTCTTTTGACATAGTTCTAGACCCAAAAAGTGGAGTAGTAGGCCTAGATCCTTCATTTCAAATTTAGCTACAAGATCTTGTTTGCATCTTTCAATTAAATGATCTTCACTTGTTATTAATAAGTCATCAACATATAAAACAAGTATTGACATGTCACCATTAGATATTTTTGAAATATATCTCAGGGTCAACTTCATTTTTGGAGTATCCTAGTTTGGAGAGGTAGTTATCTATCCTTTCATACCAAGCTCATGGTGCTTGTTTGAGACTATAAAGAGCTTTCTTTAGTTTACATACATATATATTCTTATCTTTTATAATAAAACCTTCAAGTTGTTCAATGTATACTTCTTCATTAGTGACACCATTAAAAAATGTGGTCTTGACATCCATTTAATGTATCTTTCATCCTTTGGATGTTGCAATTTTAATAATTGTTCTTACCAAAGTGTATCGAGCAACTCTAGAGAAAATGTTTCCTCATAATCAATACCTTCCTTTTGAGAGAAACCTCGAGCAAAAAATCTTGCTTTATGTTTTTCAATACTATCATTTGAATCATACTTGATTTTGTATAACCACTTTGATGAAACAATTGATTTGTCTTTTGGCCTAGATACAATATCCCAAACATCATTTTGTAATATGGATTAATATTCTTCAACCATAACATCTTTCCATGCTTGAATAGATAGGGCTTTTTGAATAGTTGATTGTTTAAATTTTGTAAGCTTGGTTACTAATGCAGTGTAACATGATTTATTTTTGGTTTTCTTGCTTTCTCTAGAGATTTCATCTAGTTCAACATTATTTTCTTCAATCATTTTCCTTTCCCATTAAGACCTTTTCTTGATATTAGAGATGTCCTTCTTTTCAATGTTTGGTAATAGTTCATTCTCTTTTGATATGTCCTCCCTCTAACTTTCAGTTTGTTGATTTTCATCTAATTCTATGATGGTCTTGTCTTTCGTACTAGTGGATAGTTTTCAGGCAACATTTTCTTCAAATTTGACATCTCTATTGATTTCAACTGATCTCTACCCAAGTATATAGAGTTTATACCCTTTGGTGTTTTCATTGTACCCAAAAAATATTCCTTTCTTCCTGGATGGTTCTAACTTGGTTCTCTTTTCTTTAGGTATGTGAATGTAAACGGGACAACCAAATATTCTAAGATAACTTAGGTCAGGTTTAATTCTTGTAAAGGCTTCTTTAGCGAATATGTTTTCTACGATTGAGTATGGGCATTTGTTTTGAATATATACATCAGTATTAGTGGCCCCAACCCATAATGAGAAGTGTAAATTTTGATCATGTAGCATGACTTTTGCTGCTTCAACAATGGTTTTATTTATCCTTTCTAACACCCCATTTTGTTGAGGATTATAAAGTACAATATACTCTCTATTAATCCCAATAGAGGTGCATAAGTCTTTGAAATTTTCAAAGGTGTATTCACCCCCATTTTCTGATCTTATAGTTTTTATTCTTTTTGATGTTAGATAAGATAACCGATACTTGGCAAGTGTAACTAAAGTGTTTTTATAATATGAAATATGTTGATAATAATAGTTATATATACAATTACAACATATAATCATACTTTCACATATTAGACTTGGATATATATATATATATATATATATATATATATCACTATGAGGCTAAACTCTCAACCCTCTTTAGCAAAGAGGTAATTGAAGCAATTATAATACAATATTAAACATCACCTTAAGTGTGGTCTATGATAGTTGTTAAAAAATTCAATGGCGAGAGAGTGAGAAACAGGTGGCTATGGAGGATGGGGGCAATGATCATCTATAAATGGCGATGGAAACTAGCGAAGACATGCAGGTTTTAGAGAAAAATTTTGCCAGCATGATGGGAGAAACTATGGATAACAAACTAGGCCAAAATGACTGTTCAATCGATATGTAGGCAACTAGAGATCGATGCCCTATGCCCAGAGGAATGTGCATTTTTCATCCCCCACAAAGAAGATCAAATGGATGGAATGAGAGGAAATGGGGATATCAACCCCAAAGGAATCAACTAACCTACAGAAAAATTGATAGATTTGACTTCACAAAGATTGCACACAAGTTCTATAGGCCTAAAATGCAGCAACAGGAGGTTGAAATGGTGAAGGAGATATCTGGAGAAATGTCTCTATCCTCTAAGGAGAATATAACATGTGAGGTAATGTCCATTGTGCGCATTGATAATGTTAAATGGCTAGAATCTGTGGAAGTGTTAAAAGAAAAAGCTTTCTTCTTTAAATGGTTGGGACCTTGGCCCTCTGTAAGAACCATTAGGTTAGGATGTAAAACATTATGAGGGAAAGAATGCAGATTGAAAACCCTAGCCAATGGTTTCTACATGACTTTAGCACCAAGAAAAATTGATAAATGGGACATCTTAAATAATGGACCATATTTACTAGAAGGGAAAGACATTTACATGAAGGACTAGGAACCAAACTTTGATCCAAATAAAGAGAAGTTACAATTTTTTCCCTTATGGATTAATCTCCACAATCTGCCAACAGAGTATTGAGAGGAGGATGCCTTGAAAGAGATTGGAAATATGATTGATTCCTTTGTAATAGCGGAAGAAGTGCCGAACACGAAGGACTCCTCTTCTCATCCAAGAATTTTAGTCAACATGAAAGAGGGGAATCCATGCCTAGATTTTATCACCATCAACACAGTGCATGGAGTATGGAAACAATAGATAGAAGTGTGGGAAGGGGAGGAAAACTCACTCCATGATGAAGCTATGCATAATAGTTTATTCACAAAAGGAAAAGGGCTAATGGTGGATAAACTTCCAGAAATTCTAGAATGGAAGGAAGATCAAAGAGAGAGAGAGGACAACCTTCCTTTAAATTGTCACCTACAAGAACAAGTGGAAAATCTGAAACAACCCTTGATAGGAAAAATAGATCAAAGAGAAGTTAATGAGATCATAGAAGTCAGAATCTAGGAGGATAAGGAACCTTCGACCCAAGAGGTGATGGAAACTCCTTTAGAACAATGGGAGGAAAACAGGGTAGAGAATTTGAGCAAAGTGATAGAGCAGCAGAGCTTTAAACCACAGGAAAATCTCTCTCCCTTAAAGTGTGTATTGGAAACATAAAATAGAGATATTGATCTACATAAGTTTTTGGAAGGTTGTGAATTATTAGATAAGAGTACTCCTATGAATATGCAAGCCCAAAAGAACAAGACCCCAGTAGAAGAGGAAAATCATATTTTCAAAGATATAGAAATGTCTCCAACCAGGAACCTAAATGATTCCTTTGAAGGAACTATGGACAGCAGTAGTATGCAAGAAGATGAAGGGTCTACCCAAAAAATATTGGAGGAGGAAGACACAATGAATGATCTAGGCCTTTTGAATGCCCAGGCTTCCAAGAGGAAAGGTCAATAGAACAAACTAGCTCTAAAAAGCAGAAGCCAAATGTGGGCAGTAGAAAGAAAAGAGGTCCAAAACCAATTAAATTAAAATTGGCAGTAGCAGGAAATGATGCAAATCAATCCAAAATCTTGAGATCAGGAAAAGTTTAGCCTTTTCCTAGGCATTAGGAAAACCTTATCATGGAATGTCAGGGGCTACAATGCCCTTGACAAGATTCAATTGATCAAAAGATGTCTTGATCAATTGAAACCATAACTAGTGTTGTTGCAAGAAACAAAGATAAAAGAGGAGGATTTCCTGGCTTTCAAAAACAAATTTAGGAGATGGGAATGCTTATTATTGGAAGCCCAAGGAGCGTCAGGAGGTATGGCTATTCTTTGAAAACCAGAGATTCTAGATATCAATGATTTTTTCTTAGATAGTAATTGGTAATGGTTTAGAATAAATGTAAAGCAATTACATTGTTCTTTTTCAGTTTTCAACATTTATGGCCCAAATAATAGTTTTTAGAAAAGGCTCTTATGGCAAACTTTATCCAACAAAGTGCAAAGGTTAGAAAATGAAGTGACAATCCTTGGAGGGGACTTTAATGCTATTCTGAACCCAGGAGACAAAAAAAGGGAGAAAGGGTGTATTTCAGAGAGTCATAAGGATTTTAGTAACTTTGTCAATGATAATGGACTAGTGGATATTCGATTTTTAAAAGGTGAATTTACTTGGACAAATAGAAGAGAGAGTTTTGTTAATATTGTAGAAAAGCTGGATAGATTTCTTATGGTCAAAAATTGGGCGGAGGCAACTTGGTCTTGTTTAGCGGAAATCCTCCCTTATCAAGGCTCAAACCACTTTCCGATATGTTTACGGATTGAAGATGAAAATACCTTAGAGAGATGCCCTTTTAAATTCAAAGCTATGTGGCTAAAAACAAATGGTTTTGCTGACCTAATTGCTGAATGGTGGGATAAGGCCCCAGTAAGGAAAGGAAATAAAGCTTTTATATTTTTTTAAAATTGCAATATCTGAAAGAGCAACTGAAGATATGCAATAGAGAACACTTTGGGAACATATTCAGTAAAAAAGGGGAGGTAGAAGAGAAACTAAAAGCTCAAAGTCTTAAAGTTATAGAAAATGGAATGTTTGAGGATGACTTCAAGGACAAGAAATTGTTAAGAAAGGAATTAGAAGATTGTTAAAGCAAAGAAGAAGTTTATTGGAGACAGAAATCCAGAGAAGTATGGTTAAAAGAAGGGGACAGGAACACTAATTTTTTTCATAATTCAGTTAAAATCAAAAGGGCTAGTAATAAAATATATGAGATTCAGAGAGCTAATGGATCAATAATACAAGATAAAGATGCAATTAATGAAGAAGCAATAAATTTCTTCTCACATAGGGGCTAGCTAAGAGATAAGGATCAGACTGAAGTTGATGAAGTGCTGAATGTAATTCCAACAAAGATTACAATCTCACAAAATAGAGCTCTGATGGAACCAATCAAAGAAACTGAAGTGGTGGAAGCTTTAAAATGATTGGGTGGTGAGAAAGCCCTAGGTCCAGATGGCTTCTCAACTATGGTCTTCAAAAAACTGAATTTCATTTTTCAAAAGGATTAATGGGAGGTTGTTGAGGAATCAAGGCAAGGAGGATTTATACTAAAAGACTTCAACAATACATTTATTGCCTTAGTGCCAAAGAAGGACACTCCTGGAACCTTTGAAGATTTTAGACTGATCTCCTTATGCAACATAGTGTATAAGATTATATCGAAAGTGATGGCGAATAGGTTGAAACAAGTTTTAGGCTCTATCATTTCAGTGGAGTAGAGTGGTTTCTTATCAGGAAGGTCTATTTTTGAAGGAGTAATAGTTGCACATGAGGTAGTCCATACAATCAAAACTTCCAAAACACAAAATATGATGGTGAAATTAGATATAAAAAGGGTCTATGATGAAGTAGATAGAGGTTTCTTGTTGAGTGTACTCAACAAGTTTGGATTTGCTTAGTAATGCTACAATGGGTGGAGAGCTACTTATTCACACCATGATTCTGGGTGCTCATTAATGGAAGCCTTCAAGGTTTTTTTGAACGAGGAAAGGGTATAAGACAAGGGGACCCATTATCCCCTTTCCTTTTCATTATAATGGCAGAAGTTTTAAGGAGACTCATTCATAAGCAAAAGGAACAAGGAGCTTGGAAAGGGATAAAAATCATAGAGACAATGGAAGCTCTTACCCACTTACAATTTGTGGATGACACCTTTTTAGCAGGAATTGCAAGCTTAAAAGAAGCAAGAACTATGAAGAAAATGTTAGAATTGTATGGCAGAATTTCAGGACAGTTTATAAACTAGAATAAATATGAGATTTTCTTCTTCAATACCCCTCATAATATTCGTTCTAGGATTTGTAGGATTATGAATATAAGGGCAGGTCTGCTTCCCAACAAATATCTAGGTATTCCTTTTTTTGCAGGCAGAAATAAAGTTGAGTTTTGGGATAGTTTGATATAGAAATGCCAAAAGAAAATGGAAGGGTGGAAGGGGTGATGGTTATCTTCTATAGGTAGAATTTTAATGCTTCAAACGGTCATTTCAGTAATGCCCATTTTCTCAATGATGTGTTTGGATATCCCCAAGAAGGTTATTCATATTTTTGAGTAGAAAATGAGAATTTTCTTTTGGAATGGCTCAAATGAGGGAGACAAAATTCCCCTCTTAGCATGGGAAAAAATATGTAGACCAAAAGCAAAAGGAGGGGCTGGAATTAGAATTTGGGATTTAATGAATAAAGCTTTAGGAGAAAAATTAATATGGTCAATGTTTGAGAACTCACAACAATATTGGGTAAGGATTTTGCAAGGTAAATATCTAGATTCTGAAGAGGCCCATGGAATTTTAACAATTCAAGATCCTCCTAAAGGGTCAGCTATCTGGAATTTTATGCTCTCATGTAAGGAGACAATAGTAAAATATATTTCATGGAGGATTGGAAACGGGAAAAAAACAAAATTTTGGGAAGATTCATGGAATGAGCTTAAGGTCTTGGACGAGGAGGAGGAAAATATAGACCTAAAAACTTATTTCAAAGAAAAATGGGGTAATCTTGTAGCTGACTATCTGATAGAAAAGGAAGGTCCTTTAGGGAAGGAATGGTGTTGGAAAGAGGTGTCAGATGAGGAGCTAACAGAAGCACAGCAACAGTGTATGCAAGTAATTTTTAAACAAAGAGACATAATGGTGAGCTCTAAACATGACAAAATAATATGGTGTGGTTCCCAATCAGGCAAATACTCAGTGAAATTGGGCTACATGCTGCTGAATGAGAAAAATGGGGAGATCTTCACATCAAAGGATCTATGTTGGAACAAAGAAAACCCTTCCTAAAGCAGGGGCTTTTGCATGGTTAGCTTACAACGGTAGAATTTTAATAGTATAAAGAGTAAAGAGAATAGGCATCAATGGTCCATCAAGATGTCCTTTATGCGAGAAGAGTGAAGAGACCATTGATCATCTCTTGGTTCAATGCCATTATGCAAAGAAATGTTGGGACTTAGTGCAACTCAAATTAGGATGGTAGGGTCCTAGAGCTCATTGTGTAAAAGGGGTAATGGACGGATGGCCAAGGGAGCAAAGTAAAACTACACTCTCAAGTATATGGCAAGTAACCCCATCTCTTATATTATGGGAAATTTGGAAGGAGCATAATAGAAGAATTTTTAGAGGTGAAAAAGAGACTCTAAGAAGATGCTTAAACAAAATAGTTAATGCTATTGAAGAGACAGTTAGTGTCTCAGCAACAAATAGACCAGCTATGAATATCCCTTACACAAATTATGATAGAATAATACAAGCTTCTTGGCCAAGAATCCGATTCAAATCTCCATCTGGAGCTTTAGTAATTAAAAAGAAACAGAGGGAAAGGATGAAAGCTGAATGGAAAGCTCCACAAGAAGGTTGGTTGAAGGCAAACTTCGATGGTGTAGCTAGTGGAAATCCAGGAATATCAGGGGCAAGAGTTATCCTAAGAGATAATAGAGTTCATGTCATGTTAAAGAGTGCCAAAAAATTACCTTGGGGAACCAATAACATTGTTGAATGTCATGCAGCTTTACTAGTAGTCAAGGTAGCAAGGCGAGAAGGAATTAAAAAGTTTCATTTGGAAGGGGAGTCATTAATGGTTGTGCAATCAATAACCAAAATGCAAACAACAACATGGCACCTGGAAGTCTTTATTAATCAAATCATAGCAGAATTGAATTATTTTGAAGAATTCAAAATTTCACATATTAAAAGGGAAGGAAATGAAGAAGTGGATTTGTTATCCAAATGGACACTATCATTGAATGATGAAAAGGTTAGAATCCAGCACTCAAATAAATTAAAAATTTTGAATTTAAGTCCAAAGGATGAGGTGTATTTATTAGCTAACAAAGATACAGTAAAAGGATGCGAAGGTAAGCAGGAGAGTAATGGAAAAGAATCAAATTGAAATCTCTAAAAAAGAGTGTGAATTCTTAGACTTGTGTGAGAAAAGACAAGTCATTAAGCTTTGGGGAAAGTAATATGGGCACATTAAATGATTCATGTCCGATGGAGAGTGAGAAAGCTCTATAAAATAGAAGGAGAGGTGCTAATATTTATCATAATTTGGCAAGAACAAGGCGTTAGCAGTAGAGCCAATGGAGCCAACATTTACATTCAGAACAACAAAACAACAAAAGGCCCTATTTGGGCATGTTGCAGATCATAGGTTAAAGAAAATGGTTAAGTTCCCATCAGTGGGGGTAATCAAAGCCATGCAAGATACGCTTGGTTCGTTCTTCCAAGAGGTCGAACACAGGTGGAAGTTGCAGGTGGACATTGTGACCATGATAATGGCTTGGGGGCTGCAGGTTGGCGAGCATGAACAAGTGGTAGATTAGGTGATGAGATAATTGTTTAAGGAAGAATTAATCCCAAACATGGATGCCCTACTAGAATGGGCTCACCCAGGTTGGGCCTTTGATACTAGCGAAGGTTATGAATCCGAAGAGGAGGGTGTTGAAAAGGGGATTCTACCCTTTGTGAATTGGCCAAGAGGACAAGTCGACCATGAAATCTACACCAAAAAATGCCAACATGCCTGGTAGGCTTTGAAATGTGCAATTTTGGAATTTAATGAGGAGAAAAGGAGGAGGGTGGTGCCATAAAATTTTCCAAAGGGCAAATGCTCAATAAGGAGCAGACGCCAAGCATGATATGGAGATTGAGTGCAAAAATTTTAAAGGAGAAATGTTGAAGCAGAAGTCATCTTTTTTAGGAATGTCTAATGCAGGAAAAGCCACAGTCAAAGGAAATTATGAAGGTTTTCAAACAACAAAAGGCTAGGCAAAATGCCCATGCAAAGGAGCAAATTTGTCTTGTTGCAGTTTTTGCTCGTGGAGCCTAGATAAAGGAAAAATCATCTAATTGGAGCAGACTAGTTTTTTATTGCAAGTGGATAACCGAGGATATGCGAATATTGAAAGTCCTATTTTATTTTTAAAGTTATGTAAAAGATGTATTTGGCCTATTAAGAAGCTATGTTGTGTGAGAATATATAGGTCTTAAAATCCTTTGTGTAAAGATTGTCCAATAGATAGCAAAAAGAACCTTGTAGCTATGATGTAATCCTTTTATATATTATTAATAAAATAAATCCTATTACCGACCAAAAAAAAAGGAAAAAAAAGTGTGGTCTATGATAGGTTTAAGTTATGGTGTCTGGCAAGATCTAGCCCAAAGAACCATAACAAATTTATTTTCATGGTGCTTGGGAAAATTGGGCCTAAAGAACCATGATGAGTTGGTTATCAAGGTTTTCGGAAAAATTTGGCCTGAAGAACCATGATAACACTTGCTCCAACAAATTTTGGTGTTAGGAGATAGATCAACTATTGATAAGGTCATCACCTTACAATAGTGACCTCACACATATAAAAGATCATCACCTTTCATAACACACAATTTGTAAACGATCTAATTTTCAATTATTCATGAATATATTAAAATACAAATGTTTTTATAAACTTGTAATGCCAATTTTACCTCTGAAGTATTCTATTTTCAACCTTGCAAGAGGCTTGGTGAAAATGTCAACAATTTGCTCATTAGTGCTGATATAAATTAGTTTGATGACATTTCTGTCAATCATATCTCGTATGCAATGGTATGGAGTCTTGATGTGCTTTGATTGATTGTGGAAGACAGGATCAGCACAAAGTTTGATGCAACTCTGGTTATCATAATGAATCACTATGGGACTTAGTTGCTTTCCAAAAAGTCTAAATAATAGCTCTCTTAACCAACTACTTCGTGAGCTCCCATGGAGGCTGTCATATATTAAGCTTTGTTGGAACTCGAGGTAACTGTCAGTCAAATATATCATTGATGATCCAAGACTAAAGCAATGCCCTATAGTACTCCTGCAATTTATGGAATAACCAACCCAATCAGGATCAATATATCCTTCAAGTTTAATCTCAACATTTTTGTACTTCAAACCAAGACCAATAGTACCACATAGATATCTCAAGATATGTTTAGCAACCATCAAATGAATATTCTTTGGTTCACACATGAAATGACTTAAAACATTGCCCTGGCATAGTAGATACCAGGCCTAATGTTTACTAAATACACAACTGATCCAATGATCTGTCTGCAGAAAGCGGGATCAGTAGATTTTGAGTTCACAACTTCTTCTTTTAGCTTGTGTAGATTTGTTTCCATTAGAATTTCTAGAGGTTTGTAGTCCATCATACCAAATCTAGTTAATTTACCATGGGTGTACTTCCCTTGATTTAGAAAAATATTATCTTTCTTTTGACATACTTCTAGACCCAAAAGGTAGAGTAGTAGGCCTAGATCCTTCATTTCAAATTTAGCTACAAGATCTTGTTTGCATCATTCAATTAAATGATCTTCACCTATTATTAATAAGTTATCAACATATAAAACAAGTATTAACATGTCACCATTAGATATTTTTGAAATATATCCTAGGATCAACTTCATTTTTGGAGTATCTTAGTTTGGAGAGGTAGCTATCTATCCTTTCATACCAAGCTCATGGTGCTTGTTTGAGGCCATAAAGAGCTTTCTTTAGTTTACATACATATAGATTCTTATCTTTTATAATAAAACTTCAGATTGTTTGATATATACTTCTTCATTATTGACACCATTCAAAAATATGGTCTTGACATCCATTTGATGTATCTTCCGTCCTTTGGATGTTGCAATTACAATAATTGTTCTTACTGAAGTGTATCGAGAAAATGTTTCCTCATAATCAATACCTTTTGAGAGAAACTTCGAGCAACAAATCTTGCTTTATGTTTTTCAATACTACCATTTGAAGCATATTTGATTTTGTATAACCACTTTGATGAAACAATTGATTTGTATTTTGGCCTAGGTACAATATCTTAGACATCATTTTGTAATATGGATTGATATTCTTCAACTATAGCATCTTTCCATGCTTGAAAAGATAGGGTTTCTTCAATAGTTGATGGTTCAAATTTTGTAAGTCTGGTTACTAGTGTAGTGTAACATGATTTATTTTTGGTTTTCTTGCTTCTCTAGAGATTTCATCTGGTTCAATGTTATTTTCTTCAATCATTTTCCTTGCCCATAAAGGCCTTTTCTTGATATTAGAGATGTCCTGATTTTCAGTGTCTGGTAATAGTTCATTCTCTTTTGATATGTTCTCCCTTTGACTTTCAATTTGTTGATTTTCATCTAATTTTGTGATGGGCTCATCTTTTGTACTAGTGGATAGTTTTAAGGAAGTGTTTTCTTCAAATTTGACATCTCTATTAATTTCAACTAATCTTTGCCCAGGTATATAGAGGATATACCTTTTGGTGTTTTCACTATACCTAAAAAATATTCCTTTTTTCTTGGATGGTTCTAACTTGGTTCTCTTTTCTTTAGGTATGTGAATGCAAACAGGGCAACCAAATATTTTGAGATGACTTAGGTCAGGTTTAATTCTTGTAAAGGCTTCTTCAGGGGTTATGTTTTCTAGGATTGAGTGTGGCTATCTAATTTGAATATATACATCAGTATTAGTAGCCTCAGCCCATAACGAGAAGTGTAAATTTTGATCATGTAGCATGGCTTTTGTTGCTTCAACAATGGTTTTATTTTTCCTTTTTGTCACCCCATTTTGTTGAGGATTATAAGGTACAATATACTCCCTATTAATCCCAATAGAGGTGCACAAGTCTTTGAAATTTTTAGAGGTGTATTCACCCCCATTGTCTGATAGACTTAGAGTTCTTATTCTTTTTGATGTTATATTTTCCACAATTGCTTTAAACTTCTTTAAATTTCAATAGAACTTCATTTGATTCTTTGACCTTTAGGAAGTAAATCCAAATTTTCCTAGAAAAATCATCAATACAGATTATGTAGTATGAGTATCCTTCTAGAGAAAGTATTGGCATAGGTCCACACAAATCAACATGGACTAATTCCAAAATTGATTTAGATTTGTGTTCACTTGGAGGAAAAGATTTTTTACATTCTTTCCTAGAGCACATCCTCTACAAATGCCTATATGTTTTGAATTTAAGTTAGGTGTTCTAGTGATGATTTTTTCTATATTTGGTAGTAACTAAAACTAATATGTCTGAGCCTTGTAGTGCGTGCCCCTAGTTTACATTTTATTACTATTACTGAACTTTTTTAGGCCAATTTATGCTTGATGATTAGTAGCACTATCTTTCAATTTATCAGATATTGTTTCGCACTTGATTGATTTTATGATGAGACTACTTAGTACTATTTACTTCATGTATACATGATCATATCTTGATGTTGATTGTTACAATGATTTCAGTTATTTGATGATGATTAGTTAGATGGATTATTATACGTGTTTTCTTATGGATACTTACCCCATATTGCATGTGTTTGGTGTGCATGTATATTTTCTTCATGTATGATGTTTCTAATATGGTCAAGGAAGGGTGTCGTAGTCACTTGCTAGCCGAGATCTACACAATGCACCACTTCCTGCCATTGCCTGTTTAGTTTAGTAGATATGTGTTTGTACATGCGTGGATTTTATGCAGATTGCAGGTATCGGGTATCCACTTCCTTGAATTGCTAGGATAAGCGTACCGATGGTAAGAGAGGGGAGATAAATTCTTGAGTCCAAATCCTAACCTTTAAACCCATTTTTCCTAGAAAATTAGGACAAGTATCTGAGATGATTACCTTCCGAATGCGTCGTATGACGTAAATTCGTGATTATAACCCTAGAGTTTGGTCTTGTATGTGGTATTTTATGATGGG
This sequence comes from Cupressus sempervirens, assembly GCA_028749045.1. Taxonomy (NCBI): domain Eukaryota; kingdom Viridiplantae; phylum Streptophyta; class Pinopsida; order Cupressales; family Cupressaceae; genus Cupressus; species Cupressus sempervirens. The sequence continues at coordinate 1,059,076,309 of CM053787.1, read as the reverse complement.
TTTTTGTATTTCGTCTTAAAGGTCTTTGGTGATTTTTCTATTAATTAAGTCAAATTAAAAGATTAAATTAACGATTTAATTTAATGGAAAATTATTATGGTATTTTTAATATTTAACTATATTTAATTAATTGGGAAATTAATTAAATAAAAAGAATTAAATTTCAAGATAAAATTATAGTTTAATTTTAGAGCGTAATAATTTTTATTTAATTTAACAATAATATATTTAGTAGATCATTTTTAAATAAATGCTATATATATATATATATATTTAAAAAATAAAAATAAAAATAAATGTTAAATATTATTATTACTAGGAGTTGATAAATATTTTATCAATTAACACTTCGAAAATGAATTAAAGAGTGAAAAAGATATTAATTTATTAAAGATATTTAAAATTGCATAAAGTATGCATGAAGTTTTGAAAAAGATAATAAAGAGTTAAAAAGTTGTGATCAAGGAGTTTCCTCAGTGATCACACAATTAGTGCCCCAAATTTAGGAGAACTCCTTATCAACAATTGAGGGTCCATTTTCCAAGGATCGAGAGATTTGGAGAAGAAATTTTCAAAGAGAAGGTTTTGAGAGAAGAAATTTCTCTCACAATCTTTTGGGTGTTTGCGATTTTAGCATTAGAACCAAGTAGATTCTTGTGTTTTATTCACCTAGTTAAATTTGTTATTTAAATAATCTTGTCTTCTTCGTGACTGTGCATTGTTTATTCAAATTTCATTGTGACGAATCTTTCATATTTCATTTTAAACTTACTGTTATGCATGTTGATTTCATTTGTATACAGGAAGATTAAGATATCATTAGAATCCTCTTTCAGTAGATTTAAAAATTGAAAATCAAATCGAGAAGGGGTTTTGGAAAGGAATATAAATTTTATATTGAAAATTTGATTAGATTGTTGTAATTTTACTATCAGAATGTTTCATAGAAATTCTATATATATATATATATATATATATATATATATATATATATATATATATATATATATATATATATATATATATATATATATATATATATATATATATATATATATATATATATATATATATATATATATATATATATATATATATATATATATATATGAAAATAATTTTTTATTAAATAAAACAAAAAATGATTTATTTAATAAAATGATTTTCATATATATATATATATATATGGAAGGGAGGTGAGTTATACCCCCCCCCTCCCCCCGATGGCTTTAACTGCCAGTGACTGTAGGGTATTGTGATAGCGGTAGTACTTTGTATTGCCGTGGCTACAGGGAGGCCGCACGGCTTCAAAGGCCAGTGGACCTTCCAATAAATGCTTTTATGTTATGCATTTAAAAAAATTATTTTATTATTATTAAAGATTTGTTATTAAATTTAATTATTAATTATTATTAATTTTAAAACTATGTTAGCTTTATTTAATAAATTTTATTATTAATTAATTAATTGGTGAGTAAAAGTTTAATTATAAAGTGGTTTTAAATAATTATTAATTGAAATTAATTAATTTAGTTTAATTAAGTTTCTAATTAATAATAAATATTATTTAATAACAGTTTAGTTAATTATGAGAATTAGTATTTAATAATTTTTAATTGTCAATAAAAACGTAATGAATTTTAATAAATGGACAATTATTATTATTGTAATAATTTATTGAAGATAATTATTTTAAGTCATCTCATGATACTACTTGTGAACTTGGGAATTTCTTAAGATAAGGGTAATTGGGTAACTTGTTCAAATACGAGAATGGGTTAAGTTGTTCGGGTATAATGTAAATTTTTTATAGTCGAAAATTTACATTGAAACAAAACTTGACCTTACTATTAAACTAAAACTATGTGCTTTCAAAATCAAACCAAACTATGAAACCGATACTGTGAACTGTATGCTATCTTATGATTTGGATTTCAAGGTTTGACTTAGCTTTGACAACTTTTAGGATGTCTACTAGAGGCTTGGGAGTTCTATGTTTGTGGTTTTATGATGATTTGATCTTGATCTTTTAAACTCAACCATGGTAATGTGTTGGTATGCTCTATGATGAGTTTGGTTATATTGTTTGTTATTGTTTTCATTGTCCTTGTATGATTACGAGATGAATGTTATGACATATTGGTCTTGACCTTTGAGCCTTTGATCAATATTTTGGGATGCTTTGTAGTTGTTTGTAGAGACTTGAGGGATTATTGTGATTTTTTTTTAATGTTTTCCAGTCACTTGTATAGGACTAAGGGAAATACTATGATTCTTTGATTTGTGATTTTATGAGCTTAGGATAGGTTATCTATATGTAATGTCAGGAAGTGGCTTGCAATGGAGGCGGGGGCCCAAAGTGGCTACTAGGGTAATCCATTGTAAGTTGTCTAATAAATGAAAACACTACACTAAATGAGAGTAAAATGAACCTAATAAGAGTTTTTGTATGTTCTCACATATGCCTCAAGTGCCAGTATAGACTAGGATGGGAGTAGAGAGAACTCTTGGTTGCGACCATGCATCGTTAGTATGCCTTGTCAGTACGAAAGGATACTAGTGTTGCATAGAGTCACTAGGGGGTTGGGTCAAGTTAGACTGCCAAGGTAACTCTAGCGTTGATTCATGCAATGACACTTGCCCACTTACATAGTAGATTCCCTACGTGTCTTTGCTTGCCTTTGGGTCTAGATGTCGATTTATCTTGGAACCTTTAAGTTAGATTACTTTTAGGGTTTCCTTGACACAGAGATTACTTTTGAATTTGGGATTGATATCCTATTTGGAATTTGAGATTATCTCCTCAGTGCGGTGGGAGTGGACCTTTTTGGGTTACCACATGGTCAAGTGGCAGTGCTTTTTACTCTTACCTTTGAGATCCATCCATCGATGTCATGGCTGGAGTTCCTTGTCTGCATTTCCTTTCATTTTATCTTTGTGTATTATGATGGATGATTATATCTTTATGATGGGTGATTTCACTTATTGTTTTGTACTTTGTTTCATGGGTCCAAAAGGGATGATGTAATCTATTTTTATAAATGTATATTCTTTTAGCCTTTCATACCTTGTGGCATGTACAGTGGATGATTGTGCATTCCAAAATTTATTGCCAAGTGGCATTCAGAATAAATGTACAATATTTAAGTGGAATGGACTTATAGTTGTACTTTCATATGGATGTGTTATTTATTAGACTTAGTATTATTTAAATTTAAATGTGATTCAACATCTTGGGATTCTTAGAGAATGTAATATGTTATGTTTGCTTATGTTTGATTGTATGTTTTGCTTCCACTACTTTATTATTGTTGTGTATGTTATTCTTTTTTAAAAAAATGTTTGGCAAACTTAGTTATAACTTTAGGTTAATTCTTTTGGATCCCTTGGTGGGGCGTTACAAGCCTCCTATGCCATATTTTATTAGGGTTTGATACTTCATGACTTAGGGCTCACTTTTGGATGTTGCACAATTTATATAGGGTTCCATCTCTAGACCCTACGGTGATAGCATTCTTGAGATTAGAGTTTTTATGCTAGTACAAAACTTTGTCTTCATTAAAGGTGACTTGATACCCTTCATTTGTGAGTCCATAGATGGATACTAGATTCCATTTTATGCCAGGTATGAAAAGAACATCTTTTAATTTTAGAGTAATCCCAGTTCTTAGTTTTATAAAACAGGTCCCAATTCCTTTTACTAGATAGGCAAAGTTATCTCCAATGGTGACTACTTCAGTGAGATAATTTCTAAAAGTTTCAAACTTATCTCTAAATCCTATTATGTGATAGGATACACCATTGTCTATTATCCACACATTTTTGTTGGATTTCATCTCACTTGATAGAGCTAAGTAGAATAATAGATTTTCTTCCCTTTTTGTTTCAGCTAAGGAGGCTAGA